>VUYV01000271.1:1042758-1126926 GCA_008711295.1 Anarhynchus alexandrinus
TTCCAGGAGGATCTGCTCCATGATCTTGCCAGGCACAGAGGTGAGACTGACTGGCCTGTAGTTCCCCGGGTCTTCCTTATTTCCCTTTTTGAAAATGGGGGTTATGTTTCCCCTTTTCCAGTCATCAGGAACCTCGCCATCCCATTTGGGGATGGTTTGGGCGGGAAGAATGTTGAGAAACCCTGAAACCTGGGTGCTTGGGTGAGACTGCTGAGATTTCACCCTTCACCCTGCAGTGGCTTGGCTTCCCTGGTTCTCTCCCACCTCCCTCTTCTCTGTGGTGCCATCACCAAACACAAAGGCCATGCTAGATTTGCCTTGGAGCAACGTGCATGGTAACTGGCTGACCAGTAAACACAAGTAACTGGATAACCAGGTATTGTCACGTGGAGCAACCAGCAGCTGAGTCCTGCCTGGCTTTGATCTTTGTCTCTTGTCCAGGTACTGATTTCTTCTCCTCTTTCCAACCTGTTTTGAAGTGGTCAAAAGAGTTCAGAAAGTCATTGAGAAGGGAGGAGTTCAGAGAGGGGTAGATGGGCAAACAGTGAGCATGGTCACCTGAGCCTCATTCCATTAGGAAATCAGATTAAAGGTGGGGGGAGAAGGGGAAGAGACAAGTCTGAATTAACTTGTAAAATCTGAAATAATTCACTGCAAAATATACTTGCAAGGAACTGTGAAAGGTCAGCAAGCCTATCCTTCTCAGGAAAGATTAAGTACGTGTATGTTACTCCTGATCAATGGTTTCAACTGGAGAAAATGTTCGGTTCAGGTGAAGCCACAGTTCCTGTTTTGGTGCACCCCTTTCCTGAAGGCCAAAATTGTCTCTTCTGGAAATGAAGATTTTTCTCATGTCCTGTGTATACAAAAAAGAACAATCTATCAATCTGTTATTTTTATATGTCTGATGACTGATGATTGACCTGATGGTCTGCTTTGATCCTCCTTCTTCAACTAAACAAACCCGGTTTCTTCTGATTTTCCTTGGAATTATTAAACATCATGTAATGTCTGTGTCTCTCGCCAAGAGTGTCTCTGATCCAACTCCCTTTTTCCTGAAGTATGATATTCAGAACTAGACATCAGACTGCACCTTCAGCTGTGTCAGAAAATAACGCCTTCTTTTATCTTCCATACAACACTGACCGTTATATATGCAAGAACAAGACCTGGCTTCTTTTGCAACAGTTTCATATTCCTGAATCATACCCATTTGATGTGTCAATAGCACGACCGTGCTCTTTCCTGAAGCAGTGCTGCTGTGCCATATTTCCCTGTTGGGTATTTCTACATGTTTCTATTTCCTACATGCAGCATTTTATCCTTACGGCTTTTTGATTTGGAAAAATGTCTCTAGTTTATAAAGATATTTTTAAAGTCAGACTCAGTTCTCCAAAAGGAATATTACATTTCTTCCCCCTCTGCAGTTTGGTGTCATGTAAAAATATCACTCAGAATTAAAAAAAAACCCTCATGCTAAAACAGAATAAGTCACTTGTGGAATCCCAAGAGAAATGTCCTGGCATTGTGACAGAGACCCATAGCTGTCTATTTAATAAGCAGAGTGGTTCAACTACCCATTAACACGTGCTATTCCGTCTAGATAATATTTACTCCATTTGCAGGACTGTCATGCAGGTTATGTCAAAAGCCCTACTGAGTACAGACACGTCACATTGGCCTTCTCATCTTTCAAATAGGGCAGTTACTTTGCCAAAACAAACGTGACTGCTTGGGCAATATTTGTCTTCAAAAATTCATAGTTACCATTTTTATGATTTTATTGCATTGCAGGTGTTTCAAAATAGCTTTTATTTACTTGTTTTAGCATTTTTCTTAGCTTTCGAGTTTGCCTTGAACTAGGATGGGCTCCTTCTTTTTCCCCTTTCATTTTTCTAAGATCTGCTCCTTTGGCAACAAGTTTGCAAGGATAATTGCTCCTAATGCAGAAAAGTCCATACAAATTTAGAGGGTGGCATTAATCATGCAGCAATATGGATAGTGGTACTGCATAATGTCACCTAGTATTCTTAGCTCATACTTGGATTCTGCAAATATCACACGGGTACTTAACATTTGCATTGGTTTGGTGACTAAATTTAATATAAAGATTATATATATTATCTACAGAACGATGGACAGAACCCTTCAAGCAGTAAAGCTGATTTGCTCCCAT
Organism: Anarhynchus alexandrinus; assembly: GCA_008711295.1. Taxonomy (NCBI): domain Eukaryota; kingdom Metazoa; phylum Chordata; class Aves; order Charadriiformes; family Charadriidae; genus Anarhynchus; species Anarhynchus alexandrinus. The sequence goes on from VUYV01000271.1 coordinate 1,044,935, forward strand.
TCCATTTTTGCAGCACTGTGTTGCTAATCAACAATTCACTTGAAATATATTTATACTATTTACATAACAAGAAAACCACCTTTAAGAAAGCTGTATCTACATTTCTTCTGTCCTTGTATAAATTCTTACTCAGGAAAACATTCTTCTTTAAGAAATCATATAACCATATAATCAGCTTCAAGTATATGTTGAAGTCCGTTAAAAGACCAGCCTGTAGTTAAAAGAATGGGACCTAATAATGTGAATCAGTAAAGGAGTTTTCCACAGTGCTTCTCTGAAAATGGAGGATTTTGAGATTAATTTTTCGTAAAAGAAAGATGGCCTGAAATTTCTCCCTGGAGTAGTCCCACCAGCTGACTGAAGATTTAGAACCAGCTTGAATTCAACCAGGAATAGCATATGGTATTTTGATGTTTCTCCAAGGATATAAAGTCACATTAAGTAGCTTTGCAAAAACAATCATAATTGTTTATTACGAACAGAAATAGTGTATCAAATTGCTAAACTCTGAGTTTTTAACATCTATAAATATCTCAGTAATCACAAACTTCCATAATAAGGCCTCAGCCTTAGAAATATTTTTATGAAGGTTTAAATCCTCTGGTGTACCATGGACGCACGGCCTGTAAGCATGGGTATAAGTCCTGTCAAGATCCTTCCTCTGAGATTTGCCTTTTTACGTCTGCATCATTCATTCAGTGACTGAGCTCTGAATCATAAATGAGAAAATTGTATGTTCAGCCAAGTTGTTGTTGTTATTATTATTATTATTATTATTATTAGTGTGTATGTGTGTGTAGGGAATTTACTGGGTCTCCATCTTAAACCATTTATGTTTTCCAGCTACTGCTCCTTCATTCATGTCTTCAGGTTTAGCTGAGGAACTCTCTTGCTGTGAAAGCACGTATAATTTAAGAAGTTGTTATAGTCAAGCTAATATTTATGCTTAAAAATGGAACCCAAAGAGAAGTCTTCTGTGTTTCACTGAGGTGTGAAAGCAACTCTCCCCTGAAAGAAAGGTGTAAAAGTTATAACAGTACAGGAGGCAGAAGAAGGTATACACATGAGAAAAAAAGCAAAGACATGATTTGATACTGGAGAGAATATTGGGGTGGGGGGTTGGGGGGTGGAATCCCAACAATAAACAGGCACATTAAAGCAAAAATGGCAACCAGCTAGCCTGGGAAGACACTTGAACTCAAACTCACAAAACCTGTGGTCTGTTCCTCACAACACTGGTAGTCTGCTGTGAGAGCTGATCAAATTTCTGCATCTGATTTACATGGCCTGTATTTAGCCATCTTCTCTACTAAGACCCGATGAACTTGAACTGGTGTCTGTGCTTTTGGACAGCATACAACGTGACCTTGAACTTGGCTGAATCCACCAGGTGCAAGTGTAATACAAACAAATAATAGTAAGGAAATACTGTAGTTTTCTGTATGTTTCTAGTATTGTATTTTTATTTTTCTTCTCGTACCAGCTTTACAAAATATTCCTTCTATCACTTCAGATGCAAAAATTGCACCGGGCATTTTCAAAATAATCGGATTCAACAAAACGGGCTCCACTAGACCAAACAATGAGAGCCCTTTTATTAATAATAAGTTTTATTCCCTCCTCTGTTGTACCCATCAGTCCTAGACACAGAGCACAGATTGAACAAGTGAAGCTGAAACTATTAGGGCTCTCCATTATGCAATATTCAAATACTTGTAAATTCAATGGGAGCTACAGTAATGGATTTAATGGCATAGGAGGACCAAATGAGGTTTTAATTCTTCTTTCGCTTTCCTATTTAGATTGCCTGGTGTGAGGTGTCTGTTGCATAAGGAAGGAAAAGCCGTGTGATTTGGGGACCCGTGTGACGGCGCCCAGCACTAGATTTATGTGAATCCCTTTCTGAGAGTGTCAACAGCCTTCTTTCAGCATTAATGGTGTCTGTGATCCTTAAGCTTTCAAAGGAAATCCAGAAAAGGAAGCCTTTATCTGAGGAAATTAAATTATTCTCAGCTGTGGAGTCTGGGGATTCTTGTAGTGCTTTATGTCCGTATAGAAGAGAGTAGTAGGATTTAATTAAATAAAAACAATGACAGTCTTGCTTATGAAATTTTACAGGAAGCCCTGTAGAATTGTGCACCTACTGTGGATTCTTTAAGTTGCTTCCAAAAAGGTCATCCTTTCCTATTAAATTAAATGGGAACAATTCTTAAAACTACTTTAAATGTGCTTGTCTTTATTGGGAAAGCAGCAAGGGGGCTGCAGTTTTTCAGAAGTGCCTTACATAAGAAGACTATTTCTGTTGACTTCAGCGGTAGCAAAGTCCGTCTGTCACTGGGCAAGTCTGAAGGTCACATCTGAATATTAAAAGTTGCAAAAATTGTTTTCCCAGGTTTGACTCTTCAACTTAACTTATCAGAGGGTCTTACCAGACTAACACTTCTGAGTTTTTGTTCTAGCAGGTCTGATAGTCACTTAATTGCAAGAACCTAAACTGCCTGATTCTTCTCCCTTTATCATTCCAAAAAATCAATTGGCAGTGAGTCTATGTGTGTTCTAGGGATGTGAAATCAAAACGTGCCATCAGGCTCGGAGCTACTAAAGATACCAGAGAAATATTTAGCCTGTCAACTTTGTTTCTTTGCTGTCTTTGTGAAATACAGTGTGCTATTATGGCAAGGACAGACTCATCCTTTGATATGCCTTTGCTGGAGTTTTCTTCAGATTTGAGTAAAAGGTTCCTTCATTGCTCCTGTGAGCAGTTTATTTGCCTTTATTTCTTCCAGATAGTGCTGCTTGTATATTGCCTTTCGTCAAGGCAACAACTCTCCATACAGGCAATGTACAGTTATACTGGGGGATTAGGATTCCGGGAAGTTTTCTGTGGAGGGGATGATGGAGGTGTGAGAGCAGCAGTGAGACCTGCCCGGGACAGGAGTGTATTGCATGAATAGTTAGCAGGAAAAGCCTGAAATACAAGGACAGTGGAGAAAATGCTTTAAAAATATTATCTTTATTAGTATATCCTATTACTTACAGTCTGCATTTAAACCCCCTAGACCAGGAGGCATCAACAAGCTCTCAGAGGCAGGACCCTTGGGCAGCTGGACCACATTCCAAGCTGGGAGCAGACCTGGCATCCACCACCCGGCTGCCCTCTTTTCCTCTTTTACAGTCCCAGTCTGAATGCCTGGAGGACCGTGGTTCTGCACCATGACAAACACCAGACTGCCTGCAACCACAAGTACCCCACGGCTGGGGGCAGAACACACGCGTGGCACACACGGGGGCAGTCGGTGGTGACCTGTGGGGTCTGCAACAGGAGCACACCAAACGCGGGAAGCCCGGGAGCGTGCCAGTGAGGTGGGTGGCCCATGGTTCCTTAGCTGGCGGGAGCTTACCTCTGGGATCAGGTGATGAACAAGCTCAAAGAAATACAGAAGTGGTCCTTGGGAAGTACTAGAGTGAGACGAAAAATGTGAATTGAAAAATGTCCGGTGTTAGAGATGTTTCTATTTTTCATGAAAAATGTTAGGCCCTCCATTTTATAAAAATGTTATTACACAATATATGGATATGGTTATCAATTTCAAACTGTGTTGTGGAAGAAAAACACGCACTCAGAAAACCACAAAGAAATGTTTCAGTTTGCCTGCTACCTCAGAAAAAACTCTTTGGGTTAAACCAACAGTAGATATTTGTGGATGTTTCTCTCCTCCTCCCCCTTGCCCCCCCCAAGCCTTGACCCCTTCCCTCTCTGTCATCTCAAAAATAATATGAACCTATAATTCAGTAAAAAAAAAAAATTGCAGGAAGCTTTAAATCATTTATTTCATTTTATGAATCAGTCACAATTCAGTCCGTATATTAGCCAGGAGAAAAGGAATAGCTCTCCCTCTTTTACCCACTCCCTTCATGATTTGAATTTCTCTGAGGATGTCGAAAACACGGGTTCAATACCCACCCTTGCACACGTGGTGAGGGTACTGTCCTGACTGAAATGGTAGTAAAACTTTCGGAAAACCCCTGTTCTGAATGAGGCAAAGGTAACTTTTATCTTCTGAATCTCGGATGGTTCTCTTTAACTTGAGGTATTTTAACACTGGCGGCTGCTGCTGACAGCATTTTAATATTCCTCAGCAATCACTGAGATGAAGAAGAGAGTCAGGAATGGCTCTCCATCCCACACAGGGGTGGTGCTAACCACAGCAATGAGAGTGTCCGTCACAGTTGTCAGTAAATCGGTGACTGGGCATGTGCACAGGAAGCTGGAAGTGACACCCCGAGTCCACCGCAGAGAGGAGGGCACACAGGATGGTCGCTTCTGCTGCAACCGAGGGTGCGTGCAGGCAGTTTCGGCACGGAGCCGGGGCTGGTGCTGAGAGCATCCGCTGCCCTCAGAGCCTGTCTGTGCCTCCCTGCGGCAGCCTGCAAACTGCTGTGTGGGAACGGCACTGGGGACAACCATACTCTTACATAACAATATATTGATGTGTTTTTACTGTTAGTTGTGATGAGGAAGAACAACACAAGGATCTCAGAAAAATCTTAGTAAACTCATTAACTGGGAACAACAGGTTGTTAAAGCTGCCCTAAGTAGTAGCTTTATTCAGTGACAAGGGGAGGGAGGAGATCAATGTTTTCCCCACCCTCCCAGAAATGATTTTGGGTTTGCCAGCGGTGGCACCGTGTGGTACCCATCACCCAGCTGGATGGTGGCATTGCAGGGGGAGCTGCAGAAGGTCCCCGCAGAAGGTCCCCAGGCCCTTGCCAGCCTCATCACCCACCCTGGCAATCCTTCTGGGCCAAATACAGCATCACCCTTGCCAGGGAGTCACCAAGACCCCTTACCTTTGCACACACCCCTGGCACCCAACAAAGTGACCTGTAAACAGTCAGCGGTCTCCACCATTATACACGTGATGCAAAAAAAAGATGGTCCAACCTGATTTTTGTCAGTTTGCAGGGCAACAGGGTTATCTTTTTTCGCACAGCCCTCTGCAGGTGAGCCTGCAGGGCCCATGCTGTGTACGCCATGCCGTGGGCTCGGCTCTTCTTCAGGATGTGCCGTGCCGCATCCTTCGCTCTTCTGACCTCTCCCTTGTTGTGAACCGTTCAAGCTTCATATTGCGCCATTTGTCCAGTCTGTCACTTTTGATAACCTGGCAACTGCTACATCCACTTGCTTTTAATTACCCTGCCATTTAATTTGTTTTAAACATCTGTGTCCAGTTTCTATCTGGGGTCATTCTAATTGTTTGTGGCTAATAGAATTTGAAAGGAATATGATTTTCTTATATTTCATTCTCAGATAATCCATTGTGGTTTGCTACAGTCATCTGCTGCTGTTGATTTGCTGCCATACAGATGATTTCATTACCTAGAGATCATTGTTATTACCATAAAATCCCCATTTATTAACTGCCACATCAATTATCCTCCCTGTTGCTTATTGATCTGAAATCTCCTGAGCAGCCGATCTCCTGGGGCACATTTAATCATGAGTACGAGTCTAGAGAGTTCACTGGAGTCATGTAAAAGATGAACCTGGCTCCTCTGGCATACTGATCTCCTGCCAGTACTTTTATTGAGATGCCTACTGATTGTGCAATCACCTGGCGGATTCGGGACTGCACCAGTTTGCAGCTCCTGTGATTCATGATTCTGCTGATACTGATTGGCCATTTGTCACTGTTATTTTTACTTTCCTCCTTCTCCCCTATGATTCCCAAACTTTTTTTTTTTTATTTTTTTTTCTTTCCTCCTTTTCCCCTATTTTTCCCCAATTTTTTTTTTTTTACTTTTTTTTTTTGGTCCTCAGCTTCCTTCTCTCTTTTCAACTTTTTATTTTGTTTTCTTTCCTCTCCTCCAAGCTGCCTCTCCTTGGATACCTGCCCTCCTGTACACTTCCGAGTTATGGTATCACCTTTTCTGTGTTTCTGTTGTGCCACCTGCAAGTCTCTAAGGCATCTCTTCCTTTTCCTCACATCAGGCATTGGTATGTAATTTTCCCATTCTTTGCTTCTACTTTGTGCTTCCTAGTCACAATTTGTGTTTCGCACTTACTGCTAAGAGTCCTCTCTCCTTCCTGACCCTTTGGGAACCTTATTCTTATTCACTCCACCAATTTCTTCCTGATTATCTCTGGTACAAAGCACAGAGCAAGCATACATACAGTGTTAATATATAGAGATGCTTTGTGAATGTCTTGACAGGTCTGATATATCTCCTCTGTTGGGAAGTAATAACCTCTCCCCTCCTATAAAACCTTTAGATGATATTTGAAGAAACACTATAATAAGGCAGGAAGTATCACAGAATCATAGAATTATAGGATGGTTTAGGTTGGAAGGGACCTTAAAGATCATCTAGTTCCAACCCCCATGCCATAGGCAGGGACACCTCCCACTATCCAATTTACAGATGTGATCCATCAGGCAAATTTGGATTCCACTAACGCATATATTGTTCCAATCCCTGTGATTTTCACAAAAATTATATATTTATCTTATAAAGTACACATTAATATAAATAATTTCACATTTTGCCAAGAATGTTAGTATAACTATTAAAATAAAAAAGGCAACAATTCAGGGCTGATTTAATATTAACATAGTATTAAGGCTCCAGGGAGATCTTATTGCGGCCTTCCAGTACCTAAAGGGGGCCGACAGGAGAGCTGGGGAAGGACTTTTTACTAGGGCATGTAGTGATAGGATGAGGGGGAATGGCTTCAAACTGGAAGAGGGCAGGTTTAGATTGAACATTAGGAAGAAGTTTTTCACTTTGAGGGTGGTAAGGCTCTGGCACAGGTTGCCCAGAGAGGTTGTTGAGGCCCCATCCCTGGAGGTGTTCAAGGCCNTTGGAAGGGACCTTAAAAATCATCTAGTTCCAACCCCCCTGCCATAGGCAGGGTCACCTCCCACTATCCAATTTACAGATGTGATCCATCAGGCAAATTTGGATTCCACTAACGCATATACTGTTCCAATCCCTGTGATTTTCACAAAAATTATATAATTTATATTATAAAGTACACGTAAATATAAATAATTTCACATTTTGCCAAGAATGTTAGTATAACTATTAAAATAAAAAAGGCAACAATTCAGGGCTGATTTAATATTAACATAGTATTAAGGCTCCAGGGAGATCTTATTGCGGCCTTCCAGTCCCTAAAGGGGGCCTACAGGAGAGCTGGGGCAGGACTTTTTACTAGGGCATGTAGTGATAGGATGAGGGGGAATGGCTTCAAACTGGCAGAGGGCAGGTTTAGATTGAACATTAGGAAGAAGTTTTTCACTTTGAGGGTGGTAAGGCTCTGGCACAGGTTGCCCAGAGAGGTTGTTGAGGCCCCATCCCTGGAGGTGTTCAAGGCCAGGCTGGACGTGGCCTTGGGCAACCTGGTCTGGTGGGAGGTGTCCCTGCCTATGGCAGGGGGTTTGGAACTCAATGATCTTCAAGGTCCTTTCCAACCTAAACCATTCTATGATTCTACGATAAAACTGAATTTGAGCTAAAATCCAAGTCTGCATTAATGGGATCTGCATTAATGTCTCCGGTCACCTCCGATCGATAAGTTAAAAACAAATATTTGTGCTCTTCAGGAACTAATGCCCATGCTAGGCAAAGGCACAAGCAGTGAAAACTTCACCTGGCTCCTGATCCGAAACATGTCAGCACCGTCGGCTGCTCTGGGACAGAGGTTTGTTCTGCTCCTCGTGGGTACTGCATCGGGCTCTGAGTCACGTCAGCTCCCCAGGAAAATGGCCTTGGCCTGTACGTGGGTTTCTTCCTCAGTCTGGACTTTGCTTTATTGTTTTTTATGGTCCAAACTTGGCAATAATTCAAAGGAACAGCAACAGACAGTAGCTGAGGTTGTCCTGGCATTTAAGTGACCTCATATTTTCATATGTAAAATTTCCCAAAAAATGATTGCCCAACATGTGACCAGAATAATTGTCTGTGCCTATTAGACTCCCATTTCTGTAATCACTAGTATAGGAGCTTCCCTCAATCCTGTTTAAAGTAGAAAAAGTAGTAAGGGTGGCAAAATAACACAAATGAAGTGACAAAAATATCTGACCTCTCTTACACAAATACTTAAGAGAATCCAGGGATTATTTCTTTTCATTTAATTGTATAAAAGCACCAACAATTTTATTTTGAAGAAATATACCATTATCATTCTTGGTTTAAAATTATTTTGCTTTTCTTTCTTTCTTTCCTGTTCTTTCATTATTTTTTTTAACAGAAGGTCCTCATTTCAGCTGGCCTTGCTGGGTTTGTGCTACTGAACCAAAACAGGTGGCAATAACTGTTGTGAATATATGCTTAAGAAGTAACTTATAGAGATTTTCTCTTTGCGCTGACCTTTGATCTGCTGGGAATACGTCGGAGGGGCTGAAGGTGACCGCAAGTGCCCCGAGGAGCGTTGTCCTGACGCTTCCCGTGACGTGAGCTCTCTGCGCGTGGAGGAGAGGGGCACGGAGGACACTCCTATTAACATTAATGACTATTCTGCTGTCGGGAGGGGGAGGGCGGTTGAACGCCATTTCACTGCCCTTCATTAATGTTGCTCGATTCATTACTGCCTTCTTTGTCCTGGAAAAGCAGTTTAAAGCCTTTGGACAGCGCTGCCCTTACATATATCCCACCGGTGAGCGAGTAAACATAAGAAAGCACCGGGGCAAAGGGTTAGGGAAAAATGAGCTCCAAAGACAGACGCACAACCCATCCAATTTAGTGCTGTTTAAACCCAAGCCTATTAAGAAGAGGTGGAGGGTGAGCGGTAGCTCGGAGAGCCCTGCCCCGTCAAGCCGGTGTCCCCACCACGGTGCCGGCGGGGCCGCAGCCGGGGGCTGGCTGGTCCCCATGCACAGCCTTTGCTTTTACAAAGCTGTTTAGAAATGGTTTAACCTGTGTTTTACGAGAGCAAACTCGGCCTGGAGATTGCTGGGGTGTTAATGGGGGTTAAGCAGCTTCAGCTCAATACATCCCTTCTCCCTGAATAGCACTTTAAGCTTCACCCCACACTTATTCGCTGAGCAGGAGTTGTTATTCGAGTGCACCGACTGGCCACTGGAGTTCAAGCATCGTCTGAGATTGACTGAGGACATCTAATTACGTTGACAGCATGGCACTATGAGGCTGCGGACTACAGGAGAAAAAGTCTGAGGGGAGAATGATGTGGCGATGCAGGATTAGATAACTACTGAAATCGCTGAACCTCCTGGGCTGAGGGACTCAAATATCATCACAGATATCACTGTCACAGAAATTAGATTATTATCGTTTATTATTTCATGACGGTGGCTCTGCTGCATGGAGTCCAAGATGAGGCAAGATAAGACAGAGGCCGCAACCGTGACTGCTGCCAGGTGATCCTAGAAATGGCTGGTAGCACAGGTTGGTCCTGGGACCTGGAGCTTTGTGTGCGTATTGCTGCCAGCAAGTCCTGCCTTCCCTCGCCGAAGGAAAAAAATGGGGCTCTTCTGATGAAGGTCACTCTGCTGAGTACAGAGTGCGGGGGACAGCCCATAGGACAGGTAAAAGAGATTTGGAAATTCAGAGTTACCTAAAACTTCCCACAGAGACACCACCCACTTCACTCAGACCGGCATCCGGGTCTCCAGGCAGAAAAGGAGACTTGGACCCTGCCTCACAGTGTGTGCCATACAGCAGCCAGACCAAAACCTGCAAGGTTTGAGCTCACGTGTTTGCCTAAGGATTAACCTCAGCCTAAAGAGGGGTCACCTGAGCGCACGGGTTGACAGACCACCACAGCCAGTCCAGGAGAAGCCAGTGACCACGGTATAGGACAGCTGCCCTGCCAGGCAGGAATTAGTCCAAATGAAAAGAACAAGATTTCAAGAGACTTCTGGAGAACTAGTTTCACGCTGAGGGAACAACAGCTGGAGGATTTTTTTTTTCACTAACAACTATTTTCCATGATTTTTTTAATCAGTTCATAGAAGCATTGAGTAGGTTGTGCCATACTGGGAGCCACATTTATTCTCTTGGCTGTGAAAGAAGAAGAATACATTTATATCTCTTTGAATTAACTATGGGTTTTGTAAATGTGCTTAATGAATGAAAAACAGTAGAACTGCAGTATTTCAAAATACAAATAGTGATGCAGGTGCAGCATATGTGTTTCCATAAGAAGAAATTTACACTTCAGTGACCATAAACATCTCTACTACTGTTTTTTGGGTTTGGTTTTGTTTTGTTTTGTTTTTTTAAATTGTATTTGGCTGCTATTGTTTACTCCCAACTATTTTCTATTAAAAGAATACATCATTTATATTGGTCAGGATATATGAATTTTATATCACAGTGCTCAGACTTTTTTATTTTATTTTTTAGTTAGCAATGCAATAGGAAGGCATTTAATGCCAAACATTTAATGAAAGCAAATAGAGCAAACATGAATAGCAAGTCTTCTAATGAATAAATCTGAATAATAAAAATCCCTGTGGAGCACAGAGGCAGATAGGTTAATTCTTTCACTTGAATTTTAATCCTGACTGAAAAAAATACCAAAAGGGTTTTCACATTTAACACTTGGCTATCCATGAAACAGAGAAAAAGAGCTTTTATTCTTAATACCTGGTCTATAGATGTATTTGATTAACAGAATCAATGAAAGGATACTTATAGAGTGTTCTCCACAGTGTCAGAGAAGATGGAGCACCAGCAGTGCCACTCTGGTAAAACTTGCAGCAAAATGAAATGGAACAGCACCCATTGAATGGATTCTGAAATATCATTGTAGAAGTACAAGACTGACACATTCCCCCCCCCCGCCCCCTTCCCAGCACTTAAAGCATTTCACCTGACTAAAACTCACAGAGAAAGGATTAGAAGTTCTGGTATCCATCATTCACTTTGTCTATTCTTTGGGCATTGTTTTGTTCTCTTTTCAGTGGTTCTTGAAAGGAAAGACAATTAAAAAAAAAAAAAAACAGCAGAAAAAACCCCTTCCATTGATTCAACCATACGTGAAAGTAAAAACTGATTTTTCTCTTCTAAATGACAGCTTTCCTCAATTCAAGACATATTTCAGCACTATTACTTGGTCATTTTAAAAGTTGCTTTTGTTTTTTTGAAACGTTGCCAGATGAAATAAGGGAAATCTAGATCTTGGAAGCGCTATAGAAGCTATGCATTTTTTGGTTGAATATCTTTAAGCAGCTTATAGCCTTATAGGAGAAATCAGGGTTTTATCAGCATGTCATAATTATATGTCCAAGACTGGACGATCTGTACCAATCTCAGCCTTAGCAAAGTCAATGCACGTATTAGGAGTTAAAGGAGTGCAAAAACCGCCTACTCAGTCTAGAACATTTCTATTACACCCTTTTTTAACCTTGTTGTTTGAAGGTGGCAATAGAAAGTTAATTAGGAATATTTATCAGTATAGAGGGTTTTTTTTATTTCCTTCCGTTTACTATATAAAATTTCCTACTCCCTTTAAGGAATTTAGAATTGTATATTTACTGTATGACAAACACTATATTTAAATGAAATCCACACAGTGCAAAGGCAGACTTAGGATAAATATTTAGTTTCATGAGCTATTTACAGAGTGTTTTCTCCTTTCACAAATATGGGTGTCAAAAGTAGATGCTTATTCGTAGCATCCAAGAAAGCACGTGACTGAAGGTTAACTTTTGGGCTTGGATGCAGAAATCATCAGGTACATCAAACCATCCCACAACATGGGTAAGGTGTTAACATCCATTGATTCAGAATTGCACTTACAAGAGTGAGATGTCAAAGCCAACAACAGAACTACCCCTAGGACGGATAACAGCAACATGTAGAAAATATCTGGTCTCAGGCATCCAAGCATGAAGATGACAATACATTTCCTAGGAACTCAGAACACTGACAGATTTTTTAACAGCATTCAATGGTGTATAGCAAAAAACTTAATACCAACTGTCCTTACCAAAAAAAACAATTTTATTTCTTTGAAACAAAAATCAAGGCAAACACCAAAAATTTTATACATGTAAATACACACATACACACACACATAATTTTTTTCTTTTAAGAAGCAAAGGAAGAGAGACATTTTGTTTATTTTATTTTATTTTCTTATGAGAAAAGATTATTTTTTATTAGCAATTGATTGCTTTCAAATAAGAAATGACAGCTCAAAAAGTGTTCAAACAGCTTTGGAAACTTGCAACATATGACTCAAAGAGGATATACCATATTAGACACTGAACACAAAAAAAAAAATTGCATGTAGTCCTGCCTGGGTAATCAGTGAGCCAGGAATACCTTCTCACAGTGACATGAAAAGCAGATGCTCTAGCTGGCACTGTCGCCTATACCTTCACACCTCTCCAGGCTATTCCTCTGGGTATACAAATGCTTTACCAGGTTGACAGGGTCTGGCAAGCTGCTAGGTGTCTGGATAGCATCAGATTTTCACACCTGAACCATGCAAATAAAACTCAAAATAAGTTTATGATGGGCGATGTTGAACCACAAATTCCTGTGGCAACTCTGTCCATGTTGACCATCTCCTTTAACAAACAGTCTGGAAGCAGGGTGGTTTTTATATTGATACATTAATATTTTATATTAATGTGTTTTATATTAATGGTGTGGAGCATGCTTCTGAAATGGAGGAGAAGAACAAAGTAGCATTGTGTAAAATAAGATAAATCCTAAGGGAAAAGAAAGGGCAGGGAATGCCAGAGAGTCAAACGAGCAACACAATGACAGATGAAATACTGTATTATCTATAAGGTGATACTGCAGATCCTAAGCAGCTATTTGAACAAGTCAGATGGGTGCTGCTTTTCTAATTTACAGTGAATGCTGGGGAATGAAGAACTGTACAGCAGTGGTCAAAAAACCCCAAAACAACAAATAAGATATTATTGTGCAAAAGGATGGGACAGACTGTCTTTCTGAAAGTATTATAATGTCAGTGATGCGCCCTCAGCTACAGTATGTGCACAATCCCGGTCAATCTATTTGAAAAAGAGATAAAGGAGATGTAGAAATAGGTGATGAAAATTGCTAAGAGCATGGCACAATTTCTATGATGAGAGATTGCCAAGACGGAGATTGTCTAGCTTGGGAAAGAGATGAATTTAAAAGGGTATGACAAGACTACATCAAATACTGAATGTTATATGAAAAAAAATGCAGGTATTTTTCTTTACAGTTACATTTCTCCTAATACAGGAATAAGCAAGTCTTCGGTGAAACTGAAAGTCAATCAACACAACCCTGAGGGGAGAAAAAATATGCACGACTTAGTAGTAGATCTCACTGCCACTGAGTCTTAAGGGTTAGCTCTATGGTGGAGCCATAGAAGTACTTACATAGGTAAGGAGAACAGGCACCGTTGCTGTGATGGTTTAGGAAGCTCTCAGACTGCAGAGAGGCCCTGAATGCCTTTGCTGCCCCTCCGGTGGTGCGCAGAACCCGAAGCCTGGAACCCCACCTGTGTCCCCGCTGTCCCCGGCAGTGCTGGCCAGATGTGAGATGTGGCTCCTAAATGAGATGCCGTGCTTGGTTCAGATGAGAGTCAGGCAGGCAAATTTACTGTGGAGACAGGGAAAAAGAAGGGAAGTAATTCATCATCACTTGCTATTAAGATAGCTTTAGCACACAAAGATGTAAGGTTTGGATAAAAACTGATAATGTCCCATCCCAGAGCTCAAGCAGAGCAGTTTGAAAGCATGTACATGTAGATATCATATCGACTGCAGTAAAACTAGTAAGGAATTTATAAAACCACTGTGTTTCCAATCACAAGCTAAGTTATTAACTAATGAAGCCAAATATCTCACTGTGGGCAAGGTTTTTCATAACTGTCCACTGTGAATATTCCTGTATTTCATCAAGAAATATTCCCAAAAACCTGTGTGCTGTGAGAGGCAGGATGCTGGGCTGGAAGAAAAATTCATCCAAACCAATTTTTCTATTCCTGTCTTTCCACATTCCTTAAATATGTGTCACTACATGACAGTAAATACCTTACCGATGTAAAATTTTGGTTAGCCATGAAAGTGAATGCATTCACTCACTTGTTAAAATGACAAATTAAATGTGCGGAATAACAAAAAGAAAAAAAATAGAGAAAAACTTTCCGTTTCCCACTTTCAAGGAAAGTAGGAGAAATGACCTTCACGTCATCACCATATCATAACAAAATGGAAAAATAACCAAGAAAAATCAGTGCCCAGCTCAGAAAAGATGCTCTGGATAGTCATGTCAGAGATTTATATTCTCATTGAAAGAGAAATGGCTAATTGGCAGAATGTATCTGCTGTTTAAAAAGCCGCTAGAGAAATTCCTGGTTTACTGTATCCTTTAAATGAACAAGTAAAGGTCTTATGAGCCTCACATGCAGATCACTGAGCATGTTTGGACAATCACCCTTCAGAAAGCAAGGGAAATCTTCCTGTGATTTATACTGCTGGGAGAAACTTTTGGCTTGTTCCAAAACAATGCAGAGGCAACCAGAACGGCGTATGGAATGAGGTGCAAAGGAAACAGGGATCCAGGAGTTTAGTTTCTGCGACTGAAGCGCGCTCACCGAGAGAGAAAAGATCTTAATATACATGAAAAGCAATTTAGATTTTTACGCTCATTCACATCCTGAGAAAAGGTTGAAGAAAATTGATTTGGGGAATCTATTTTTAAAAAGTGAAAAGAAAAAAACATCCAAACATCAAATGACGATAAAATAAGATACATTTCTTTCTGCAAACACACATAGAGTTGGGAAAAGGTTGCAACAGAGAAAACTATGTAACCTGCAAATGACAAGAAATGGAATCAAATCACATCCTTCACGTAGAAAGAAAGAAAATATTGGCATGTCCCAAAACTTATATTCAGCTCAGTCCTGCTAAGAAATCTTTGAAGGCAAATGGAAAGGAAGCACAAGGAGTTATTAAGTGATAACATTTTTAGATAGCAAAAGAACCCCCCTAAGGTTTCAAAAGGGATGACTTCATAACTAACACAGTTCTTCTCAAAGATAATAAAAACTAAAGTGTGTGTGTGTGGGGGGGGGAATTAGAAGAAATACAAGATAAAGCAAGTGCTAATTATTTATTTCAAGTTACTCCAAAGACCTATTCTTTTAAAAATATGTTCTTTTTGTATCAGGACTGCTAATTGCCTTTTTCAGGAGAAAACTGATAAGTTCACTCCAAAACTACAGGAATACATACAAAAGCCTTTTCTCCACAGTAGTAAATAAGTCCGTATGAAAAAGAGCAGTCTGATGGACAAGTAAATTCTGCCTATATGAGGGACATAACTGTGTGCACGGCTTTGGGACCATCTGAATACATTGCCCAGGAGAGGACAACCAGTCTCATGAGAAAGAAATCAGAGTTGTCATTAAGGACAGCTCCAGGACTGCATGAAGGGATATTTTTTTTTCCATAGTGTGGATAGCTGTTAGGGATGATTTTGCTGAGAATGTGAAAGAAAAATGAAGAGTGAAGAGACGGCAGCCCCTGGTAATGAGATTTCTAGCTTAAACTCCAGTCTTGATAATACTCTGAACTCTGTAATGTAGAATATTATTTCGTATTGAAAATTTCTTCTCTATATAAAACCTGAACTTGTATTACATTGCCAAAAATTGCTTCAATTTGAAGCTTAAATTATTGCTAAAGAGTTTGTTAGTTTTTACCTGCTCAGAAAAGTAATTCAGCATTTTTATTTCAAAATAATCATAATTAAAAATACTTGATATATGATTTACGTTGTAAGAAGGCATTAGACAAAAATGGAAAAAAACCCCAACATAAAAAATAGAGATAGTAGAAGTTTTTGTTATAGAAAAATAACATTTTGTCCTCTAGATCTCATTTTCCATTATGCTTCTCATGGTTATTGAGCATTTGAAATAAGAACATTTCAATATGACTATCAATGCTGGCTTGGCAACTTTTAGGAGATACGTTTTAGAACATCTTGGTCCACTTCCTTCCTTATGCCAAATTGCCTGGTTAATTCCTGTAGCTGAGGTTTGGCAGTTCTGGTGAAACATGACAGCAATGTTTAAAAAAACGATCCCAGCTATTTATAAATTTCTTTTAGATATATCTAATGCCGCAAACTCTCTTGACTTGGAGCCAACACAATACTGGCAATGCAAAACCAGCTGATCAGATCATCGTTTTGTTGTTCCAGCACCAGAGCTCTTTCCTCCTTGTTGGTGGGGTAAAGCCATTGCTGAAGCACTGCTGAGCCTAAATTGTGCATCAGATCCAGGAGTTTCAGGGGTACTCTGATATGTTGAAGGCTGATCGTCTACTTGCGTACTTTCTTTGAATAGAAAGCCCTTTACAACCCTCATCATCTTTATGAAGGAACTTAGAGCACTGCTCCATACAGGTTAGTAACCTCTCTCTCTCAGAGTTGTAAAAATTCATATTCTAGTTTCATAGAATCATAGAATCACAGAATGGTTTAAGTTGGAAAGGACCTTGAAGATCATCGAGTTCCAACCCCCCTGACATAGGCAGGGACACCTCCCACTAGACCAGGCTGCCCAAGGCCACGTCCAGCCTGGCCTTGAACACCTCCAGGGATGGGGCCTCAACAACCTCTCTGGGCAACATGGGACAGTGCCTCACCACCCTCAAAGTGAAAAACTTCTTCCTAATGTTCAATCTAAACCTGCCCTCTTCCAGTTTGAAGCCATTCCCCCTCGTCCTATCACTACATGCCCCAGTAAAAAGTCCTTCCCCAGCTCTCCTGTAGGCCCCCTTTAGGTACTGGAAGGCCGCAATAAGATCTCCCCGGAGCCTTCTCTTCTCCAGGCTGAACAGCCCCAACTCTTTCAGCCTCTCCTCATAGTTTTTGTCCTTATATTTTAAGGAAAGTTTCTCTCTGGCTTCTGCTCGTTAGTCTTTGTCTTCTGCACTGGAGCATGAAGGTTTTTATTCCTTTTTTTTTTTTTTTTTGTGGAGCTCTGTTCAGCAACGATGGTGTTTCTCATTAGCCATATCAACATGTACTTTGAGTCTTACAAACCTCTTGGGCATAATGCTGTTTTTCAGCAAGGAGTTGATTATGCATCGTGTGAAAACAAGTATTTCCTCTCAACACAGGGCCTTCAGACAATGCGGAAAATTCCAGAGCTGTTCTCCAGGTAGGGTAAAGAAAAACAAGCACCTCAGTCCTACTCACAAAGTACCCATGTTATTCATCTCTTACCTAAAAAGACTCTTCTAAAATGCCTTACTTCTTATAGAAAAATCTTTCTTCTCTTAGCATTTAATTTTCCTGCCCATGAACCTGTCATGCTGTTCTTGTCCAGAACTGGATATAATATTCCACCTGAGCACAAAAGCATTGTTATACCTGCAGTGTTATTTTCTACTCCATTACATTGAGTCATGTTTCCATCTTTGGTCATTGTTTTGTTTTGGTGTGACTGACATTTGTCATCATACTGCCTGTTCCCTGGGGCAGTATGCTGGCTTTCCCAGGGTTCTTGATTCCTTCTAGCTATGCCCTGACTAAATGCTTCGTACCTAAAAAGGTGGTCCCCGATCACCACTGCATGTGGACTGGGGGGATGCCATCTGCGTGATCCAGAAATGGATTTTGTGAACTGAATGTCTGTCACTTGAACCTTGTATTTTAGTCGTGGCTGGGGCATGACTAGGGAAGAAATACATGTTTGGTAATTATTGTATTTACCCAGAGACTTAATGAACATGTTGCTGCTTAGCTTCCAGGGCAGCTGAGCTGCTTACTCTGAACTTCTGTATTCATTATTACTTTTCCTTTATAATATTCCATGAACTCTTTCTCCATTCAGATCTCCATAATGATGGTGGCTGATGGCTAATATAACACATAGAGCAAACGGTCCTGTCTCATAGCTAAACATGCAACAAACAAATTAAGTAATAGCTTCATAGTTAAGTATCAAAGTGCAAATTCTGACAAATGCATCTGTATTTATATCTCTACAAACACATTTAGTTCAGTGCAATTGTGCATCTAGCTACCTTTTATACACACAAGTCTACAAGTTGTAGACACCAGTAACTAGGCACTTCTGATTTAGGCTCTAGACATATATGTTTAATTTTTCCCACTTTTTTTTTTTTTTACTCCTACATTTACTGTTTTTGGTGCCAAAATTTAAAAGAGATAATAGAATGAAACTTTTAAATAAAATATAAAAGCTCAAACAGTGAAGCTTGCATTTCCTTCATCTTAATGTTCAAAGCAGGTAATTGGCATTATTTCAAGCTTCCTTTCTCTTACGCTTCTCTCTGCACTTACCACCAAGTCAAATGTCAGCTACAAGATTTGCATAATTTGTGGCCTTTGTTCCAGACCCCAAAGGATTTAGATGCTTAAGGTGGGACTTTAGCAGGGTCTATATGCCTAAATCCAAAATTTCAGTTCTCAAAATTATCAAAAAATCTGACAACTATCTTTAGAGGCGTCCAGTGCCTGTAGACACCTGTATTATTAATGCTAATGTCCCTGTCACCACTTTTTGATTCTTCATGTATCTGAAGTCTCCTTTGTCTTTTCAAGGTTAGGTGACCTATCCTACGCTGGAGCCGACAAACAAAGTCTTCCTCTTACTGCTTTCTCTTAGGTTCTGCTCTTATTGGCACAGTGCTGTGCATCAGCAGTTGCTGGAGGAGGTGGCAGCATCACCTCTTTGGGCTGCAAAGTAACACTTAGAGGATTTATCTCCAAATTTCAGAGGTGTTTTAAACCACATCTCCCATTTCCCAGAAAAGTGCCCAAACAAAAAAGCTATTTACAAGGGAAAGGCAGATGGAAGAGAAGGGGGGAGAGTTCTCGTTTCCTTCTATGGAAACAAAGCCATGTTTCATGGAATAGTAAGGTGGGTGGGGAATGCAAAAGGGAGAGGAATGTTTTTGAAATCGTGACCGAAGTATAGTCTGACCTGTGCTTCCTGAACATGGACTTCGTGTGCATTTTACATGAAAAAGCAACAGGATAAAACAACAATATGATTATGGTAGCAGGAAACAGGGAATCAGGTCCCTCCCTGCATTTGCTGTGCCAGGGAGACACCACTAATTTTTCTCCCTGTTCTCCGTGTGGTGAGCATTTTATGAAGCATGGAACAGAGCCAACAAGAGGGAGATGAGTGATCCCTTCTCTGTGAACAGAGTACAGCCTACACAGTGGTGGCAGTCTCCTAGGGATGGTTCAGATCCCTTTCTTTGGCCATTTCTCAATCATAAGGCTGACCTTCTCCTTCAGTTTGGGGAGAATGTGGCTAAGAACTAGATTTAGTGAAGATGATGGGCATGCAAAGCAGAGAGCTTTTAGGTACCTTCTTTTCCTGTTCCTCCTCCTCCCACCATTGCCCTGTCCCTTCTGGTTACTCATGCAGAAGCCAGAGCCATAGACGCTTGTGCAATGCAATGGAAGAGGCAGATGTGTTACAATAACAGTTTTTAAAAACTGAGACTGAGCAGGCAACCTCCTACAAATAGGCAACCAAAAAATACTTCATGGAAAGGAGACTTCACATCCTCCCTTTCCTCTCCTTTCCCCAGACTTTTGACATCTCTCTTGAGGCATCATGCAGGTGCTTCTGTCTATCTGGAAGCCAGGAACAGTTCTTATAAAGAACTGAGCATAGAAAATAACTGATTTTATATAAAATGCTCTCTCAGTGGGTGGGAGACCTGGGTTAAATTTCCCCACCAAATACAAGAGATTAAGCTGCATGCTTGCTGTGCTCCAGAAGTCTGCCTTAATCACAAGGCTACAGGCACCTAATTCAGGGCCTTTGATTCTTCTCTTTGACGCTGCAGTGCCCTAGACTGTAGTACACTTTTATTACCACGTACTTCTGGGTCTTTACCACTGGCAGCTCCTTATGCTCCACTTCCACACTATGAGCTCCGCAGTTATTGTGTTCGTGCAACAGGAATAACCCCTCCAACACTTCGAATTTCAGGATTTCTGAATCACGTCTTTTACCCTTTGATTGGTTACCAATCAAAGAAAGAAGAAAGAAAAAAAGGGGAAAAAAAAGGTTATACATAGCAGAGCTGCAATGAAATAATTCTTTGCTATACCTTTCAGTCCCATAAAGAGCAGTCACAGTATCACAGTGGGATCCACTGAAAAACAAGTTTGTTTTGACTTTTGATCCGGAGTGGGAATTATCCTAGTATTTTTTATTTTGAAGTCCATGACATTTCAAATAATTCTGATTATATTTCCACTTTATTCTCAAATCCTTTGTCCATCAGACTCAGAAATAGATGGGTTTTCTGATTGGTTCTGTTTGGCTTTTTATTTTTTAAATGCAAGAAATAAAGAAATAGGAAGCAAAGGAGATCAAAGATGTTTAACCTGATACTAGTCTGAGTCATCCAAGTCTGCACTATTCTCTGCAACTGAAATGGGCAAGTAAATGAAAGGCACTTCTCAAGATTCTCCTCTCAGTTTAACAACAGAGGGACAATAATGTCCTTTGCTAGACTTACTAATGAGGATATTTCACCGGGAATTTTGAAAGAACAGAAGCACAGGGTCATATATTGAGGTTTCTTCTTGTACTTCGGCAAACCCCTATTAAAATGAAAAGGAGAGCTCCCTAGGCCTGAGTGAACTAAAGCTCATTAGAGGATATAATTTTTAATTTCTTAGCAAGGACTAAGTTTCCAGAAAATACCTAGGGCATTTAAGTGCCTAAGTTCAGTTGCTAGGAATGGCAGCCAGCAAGTGCTCAGAGAAAGCTTTCCATCTCTGGCTGGGTACCCCAACCTTGGGACATCAGCAGGAGGAAATGTCCCCATTACACACCAGGCATGGGACTGGAGAGCAGAGAAGTAGAGATGACAACCTTGACACAGCCACTGCATAAGACCAGGGAAGGTGTACGACACGTCTGTGGCAAGGTGCTGGCAGCGGGGGGGTGCAGGGGAGGCCCCTGATGGTAACTGGTAAGCAATCTCACTGTCTTTATCTCAGCCCACAAGCTTTCTCATCCTATTCTCTCATCCTGTGCCCCTGAGGAGGGGGAGTGAGTGAGCAGCCAGGTGGTCCAAGGCTAACCCACCACAGAAGGTCAGCAACGCATCCATGTGAAAACCCTCAGCCTACTCTGGGGTCCCCAGAACAGGAGGGAGATGGAGTTACTGGAGAGAGTCCAGCTAAGGGCCCCTAAGATGATGAAGGAACTGGAGCACCTTGCCTGTGATGAAAGGCTGAGAGAGCTGTGGCTCTTCAACCAGGAGAAGAAAAGGCTCAGGGGGGATCTTGCCAGCCTATATAAATACCTGAAGGGAGGGTGTAAAGAAGATAGAGCTGGGCTATTTCTGGTGGTGCCCAGTGACAAGACCAGAAGCAATGGGCACACACTGAAACACAGAAGGTTCCCTCTGAACATCATTGTGAGGTTGACTGAGCACTGGAGCAGGTTACCCAGAGGTTGAAACCTTCATCCTTGGAAACAGATATTCAAAAGCCATCTGGATATGGTACTGAGCAAATGGCTCTCAATGGCCCCGCTTGAGATGAGATAGGGGGTTGGATGAGATGATCTCCAGAAGCCCCTTCCAACCTCAATCGTTCTGTGATTCTGTGCAAATGTCAAAGGGTGAAAAAGTCAATTTCATCTTTCTAAAAATAGAAAGGTGACAGGACATGAAATCCTTAAAAGATCTCTTACTGGTTATGATAGTAATTCAACAGAAAAGCCATCACTTTAGAAGAGAAATGTCGAAGACTTGATTAAAATCTCTGTAGACTATACTGATTAACTCAGAAGAAATTTCAATACAATGATTTTCCCCAATTTTACTTACCCTGATGAAAGGAGAATGAAGGGACAAAAATGGTCGTTCTCACTTTCTTAGGACAATCAAGTATTTTTTTTCTAATTTAGCCAGGAGAAATGGTATCTGTCACTTTGTAAAAGATTGTAGTTTATCATCAAATATCAGTTTCACCAGCCTCTTTTTAATTTACATGACAAGCTGATAACATATCTTTGTCATCATTACTGAACATGCTTGTACTTTTATATAGTGTTCATAATTTTATCTAACATGAATATTAAACTAGATGAACTATAATTTCTCTGTTCATATAGTGTACCCAATGAGTAATGTGTTTCATAAAACTATCAACGTATACATGGAGTATTACTAGATGTCACCTCTCTTTATAACAGATTTTTTTCTTTCAACACATTTTTGTCACCAAAGTAGAAAACAAAATGAAGTAACACATTCCAGTTGTCACTGACATTTTGTATTGCACTTCAATCTCACTGTAACACCGTTACTTTCTTTGATTGCTAGGCTTTGTATTTTGTATTTTCCACTTTCATACAATTACATAAATCATGTATTCACTTAGAAGCACCACTGACTGAAATTACATTGCCTGTGTTTATTGAATTCATTTTGAAAGCAGAGCTTCTCCAAGCTTGCACACAAATGAACATTACATAGCAGACCTGCTCTCCTCCATCTTTATACTGGCAGTTTGCAGGTATTCTGTGTTTAATCTCTTGGTAATACTCCTGTCCTACTGACTGCACTGACTGACCTGGCAGAGGATCTTTCTGTTTGTTCCAATGTCAGAAACTTCCAAGAAGCCCAAATATTTCAGCTATTTCCACTTAATCTTCCAGTTAAGCAGTATACTCCAATAGATTTTGTCATCTATAATTTTCCCTTTGTCAATATACAGTGTCTGCCCCTTTTCTAATTATATGTTTCTAAATGTTGCTTCATCCTATGTCAAAGTCAGGGCAGTTTACCTTTTAAAGTACCAAGTAAATTGTTACCTGTTCTGGTATGTACAAAACCACTTTGAATATTCAGAATGCCTTCTACCATTCAATCCTGCATTTTACAAAATGGTATTCCAACCTCTGTTATGTAGTTTCTATTCTGGGGTCTTTTAATATATTAACTATTCTAGGGTCTTTTAATAGTAGAAATAAAAATGCTTCAGGATTTCAGAGACATGAATATGTATTTTATATATAGAATGTGAAACATGTTCCCATTCTACCAATATACTCAACAGTCTACCACACTTCTTAATTGCTGAGTATATTTCTATGATTTGAACATCTTGCATGAAGAAAATAATATATTTGTCCGATTCTAAAAAAAATAAACATTTTGGGGAAAAAAAAATATAGACATACCTTGAAAAATGTGTCTTATATGCATTATTGGACACATTTGACTATTCAAATATTACTTTGACATATCATTAACATTGTAAATGTGTCTTGATACACAGAGAAGTAAAATTATTGCGTCTAAAATACACGTGTCTTAGAAAATAAGTGAATATTGTTTCTGTTTCATCAGGGATGTTTTGTCAGAGCCCATACCGGCCCTTAAATTACTTGGCACGCTGATGATAGGAAGCATCAATCTGCCCCCCTATATCTCAGCCGTCAGTGGCCTGTAGGTTTTTACTTGTATTATAAAATCACATACTTTTTCCCCCTCTAGATTTTTTCTGCAAGGAACCTGGCTAGACCCCAGCTCCCAGGGCCCATCTCTTTAAGTACTTGGGCATAAGTGTGTACGCTCAGTTAGACACCTCCTACAATACCAGCAGTTTCAAGGCTGTCTATTCAGCTGACACATAGCTTACAGACCTCTAAGTCCTTCAGATGTCTATTTTGCTCCTGAATATTTTTGCAAACCTGTGCAGGTGCTGCTGTTGCCTCCTAACTAATTAGTTGCTCCAAACTAGAAAGCAAGTGGGGCGAATTAGTGGCAATGGACGTGTCTGATGAGTGAGTCCTAATTCACTGGCGTGATGAGGTCATGCTTGATAAATGCTTGCAAACAGGCCAGGTGTCAGACTGCCATCAGTCTAAAAGTCATCTACTCTCGGCAAGTTTGAAGGTACAGCATCTAAAAAACAGTTGCCCTTGAAAGCAGAGAGAAGTTAGGTTTAGTCTGGCTTAGTTTAAGGGTGCTGAAATTTCAATTGCATTGTACTTGATGGGGTCATTTGCCAACATACTTAACATCCTAATGATTTCATTTCAAATACCTTCACTACAGGGCAGATAAAATCCTGAACCTTGACCCTAACCAAAGCCAAATTTTATAGTTTTGCTACTGTTAATAGTAGGACTAGGTTTTTAACCCACATTTTCTAAGCATGTGAGAGATTTTTTTGTAGGCTTAGGTTTGATCATTTCTTATGTTTTCTGTTCTCATTTACCAAGTCTGGGAAACCACAGAGGCAGAAAAATTTATAACAAGAATCTTCAAAGTGTGAATTTAGTTTTCACACTCTTGAGGAAATTGCCATTTCACTTAAAAGATGTGTAAATCTAACCCCAGAAAAGACCTTTTCCTCCTCATGTTACATTAGAAATGAAAGTATGCTGGCTGGAAAGCCGCCTCTTTTGTGTGTGTGTGTGTGTGTATTAAAATCATTCAAAAACATTCTGATCAAAAAAAATTAATTTTAAGAACATTAAGGGAAGTTCATACCTAAAAATATTGCTGCTTTTGATGGATTTTGCGATACAGACAAAGTAGTTCAGGCTCACAAACTGAGTTTGATCATTGCTCCAGTGTAGTTTCAAAGGACACCCTTAGTCAATCCAACAAAAAATGAGTACTTAGCAGACATTCAACCTCTGTGGAGCCTTCATGACTTTAACTCCTTGAGCCACATAGCTTTGCCTTCTGGAATATCCAATATTAAGCATCCAAAAGGCATATAATTTCTACAGCACATATTTGTGTTATGTAGATTTATCACCAACTCCTTCAGAATATTATTAACTTTGCTTGGATATCGAACTTGAGATTCAGGGTGACAGAACAGAATGGAAGTGATAAAACTCTCTCTGTGTAGATGAATAGAGAATAACTATTGTTAAACTAAGCTAAACAAGTGAGTTTAAACAACGAAAACATAAGCAGCTTTATGTAAGCCATCAGAAGATTTAAAGTGTGTTCTTCTAGGTCCACAAGATATTAATGGGCTGAAAAATAATACTATTTATACCTTGAAAGCAGCAAAGCAGATATCTAAGATATGTCGAACTGTTTTATGAAGCAGCAAATGCCAAATGGAGTTTCAGGCTTTTAAACACATCTTCCATTTAAGCGTAAGGCTTTTGACGCAGACTCCCATAACACCCTCATAGGTAAGCTTAGGAAGTGCAGGTTAGATGAGTGGACAGTGAGATGATTGAGAACTGGTTGAATGGCAGAGCTCAGAGGGTTGTGATCAGAGTCCAGTTGGAGGCCTGTAACTAGTGGTGTTCCCCAGGGGTCAGTACTGGGTCCAGTCTTGTTCAATATATTCATCAACTACCTGGATGAAGGGACCTGGATGAGTGTACCCTCAGCAAGTTTGCTGATGACACAAAACTGGGAGGGGTGGCTGACACACCAGAAGGCTGTGCCACTGTACAGCAAGAAGTGGACAGGCTAGAGCGTTGGGTGGAGATGAACATAATGAAATTCAACAAGGGCAAGTGTAGGGTCCTGCATCCAGGGAGGAATAATGCCATGCACCAGTACAGGTTAGGGGCTGACCTGCTGGAGAGCAGCTCTGTGGAAAGGGACCTGGGAGTCCAGGTGGATAACAAGTTAACCATGAGCCAGCAATGTGCCCTGGTGGCCAAGAGGACCAATTGAATCCTGGGGCACATTAAAAAAAAAGAGTGTGGCCAGCAGGTCAAGGGAGATCATCCTCCCCCTTTACTCTGCGCTGGTGAGGCCACATCTGGAATACTGTGTCCAGTTCTCGCCCCCCAGTCCAAGAAAGACAGGGAACTACTGGAGAGAGTCCAGCAGAGGGCTACAAAGATGATCAAGGGAGTGAAGCACCCCTCTCATGAGGAAAGGCGGAGAAACCTGGGTCTGTTTAGCCTGGAGAAGAGAAGACTGAGAGGGGAAATATCATCAATGCTTATAAATATCTAAAGGGTCGGTATCAATAAAATGGGGCCAGACTCTTTTCAGTGGTGCCCAGCGACAGGACAAGGGGCAACGGGCACAAACTGGAACACAGGAAATTCCATCTCAACATGAGGAAAAACTTCTTAACTTCGAGGGTGACGGAGCACTGGAACAGGCTGCCCAGAGAGCTGTGGAGTCTCCTTCTCTGGAGATACTCAAAACCTGCCTGGATGCATTCCTGTCCAACCTGCTGTAGGTGAACCTGCTTTGGCAGGGGGGTTGGACTAGATGATCTGTGAAGGTCCCTTCCAACCCTGACCATTCTGTGATTCTGTGTGATTCTGTTAGTGGCTTGCACACTCAGACAGCTGCACCAGCAGTCCTCCACATAAATGGCATTTCATATGAATGTAGTAGTTAGGCATCCGAAAGCCCAGTTTGCCATCATGCCTCAAATGTATTGTTTAACCATGTCTTCAAAACAAATTAGGCAAACATGGTTTCCACTGCACAGATGTGTTCACAAAAAATGAAAGGTGAATTGCAGTCTAGTTGGAAATGTGATCCATATCTTCTTTATGATCCCTTATAGGAAAAGGTAGGGCTCCATTCAGTAGGAACTATAACTATTCAGTGTTACACTTGGCAGAGAAAAAACCTATGGTCCATTTTAATAGATGGTGGAAACAGAGGATAAGCGGGAGTGTACAAGATGTCTCTTTAGGCTATTTCTTCAGATCTGTTTATTGCTTGATAAAGTTTTTACATAGAATAATTAATTCATGGCATAATTTATTCACCTACTAAATTTATAGGCGCAAAGTAAGTGCCTAAACCAAAGACGGGGTTTAGGTAGGTAAGGCTCATGAACCCTCCTCCAGGAAAAACCAGAAGCTCCTGTAATTCTGCTGCAGGTCACTAGGTGGGGAGCGACAACCCGGGAACAGAGACCCTCGGGGACGGAGATCGCTAACACACCCGAACTAACAGAAAACACAATTCTCTTCTCTCTCAGACCGTCCTTGGCATGTCTGGCAGTGCTGCTTGAGCCCGGGCCGAGCCTGTGGGCCATCAGCGGGCGGGCAAAGCCCACCTCGCCCCTACCTCCCACTTCCACGGTTGGCTTGGGAGAAGGAACCCCACTGCTTATTGAGTGCTTCCTCCTAAGCCAGATGCCGTTGGTTTTGTGATGATTAACTTATTAGTCTTGTAATTCTACATCACACATCCACCTAATACATTCCTCAACAATCTAGGTAGTATCTTCTCTTTCCTTTTTTATCCTCCTCTTTATGTTGTCTTTTTCTTTTTTTTTTTTTTTTTTTTTTTTTTTTTTTTTTTTTTTTTTTTTTTTTTTTTTTTTTTTTTGTTTTTTTTTTTTCTTANATTTAACATACTTGCTCTGTTAAATTGATCCAGCAGGACTTGAGTCACTGACCAGTCACTGGAAAGACTTAGCCTCATTTTTCTCTTCTCGGTGATTCTTTCTTTAAGGACTTCGCCACCTCCGTCCCTTGCCCTTGGTACAGCTTTGGTAGCAGGATCTTGAGTTTTAAGGGGAAAAGATATTTTAAATTAGAAGCCTCAGTGTGAAATAACAAGTGTCTGAGCCTTTCTTTTCCTGAATGCAAATAATGACAGATCTGGAATATCAACTTTTTTGTCTCCTTTGTCTTCCCCTGGGAAATGCCTTTCTTTTAGGCATTGCTGAAGATATGGCTATAAGAGATGTAGGGGTCTATCTAGGAAATAAAAACAGAGACTAGACCACAAGTCATGGTGGACAGTCTATGGCAGCAATGACTGGTTTCTTGTATCTGAGCCAGACCTTTACATTGTAAAGTCTCTATATTTTAAATAACTCCAAAGCTGAAGGCCCACTAAAGTTCTCCTGCTTCATGTCCCTCACCTCCTCCTGCCCCATCTCCAGCTCTGAACTGGTGCTTGCCCAGTTGTGCCTGGGCTTTCCTAGAACTTAGGCCAGACCTGAACAACCACAGGGACAATGTTCACACCACAACAGCTTTAGGAACGTAAGATTGGCACCTAACCAACAAGAGCCTGGGCCCTCTCTGCACCCAGGGGGGGAAAGGCAGGCTCCTGCCAAGGAGGATTTGCAGCAGGACCACCCCAGTTCCTGGGCCAATCAAGTCTGAAGCATGATTAACCCCCTATCTAGTTCCATTGGAGCTTGTTCTTTCTTAAAAAGGTTTCCATGGGGTTTGTTTTCATCACTATTATCCTTCTGAAGGACATTTCAGAACTATTCAGTGTCTTCCCTGACAGTTTACCAAATCATTTATGTCAAGCTTAAAATGAAGGTCTGTGTTTTTAATAACAGGATGTCTCTTCCGTCACCCTGTCAAGGAAGTCTGCATCTCTAGGTAATTTTCTGATAGAGACTTCCATGCAATACTGTTATTCATAATTAACAGAAAAAAAAACCCTGCATTTTGTGTAAAAGCAAAACTCAATAGCTGATGGGTGAAAGTTGACATCAGTAAGATTAAAGTGGAAATAATGGAAAAATTTTGACAATCAGGATAATTAACCATCTGAATATGTTATCAAACAAATTCTGATTTTTTTTTTCTGCGTTTGTGTTTATTTTTCTGCCTTCCATATTTATACTGTATTCATTTTTCTCTCCCATGTTTGATTTCCCTTTTCATTATAGCGTATGAAGTTGAAGGCTTATTGGTTTATCATATAAACCAAAATTTACCTAAACAATTTATGATCTGCAATCCCCTGATTTTTCTTGTGCTATTACTCTTAAAGCTCTCAGTCTTGGTTGTACAAGTTGCACATGTCAGAGAAGTTGTAGATGTCGCATCCCTGGAGGTGTTCAAGGCCAGGCTGGATGGGGCTTTGAGCAACCTGGTCTAGTGGGAGGTGTCCCTGCACATGGCAGGGGGGTTGGAACTCGATGATCTTCAAGGTCCTTTCCAACCTAAACCATTCTATGATTAAGTTGCAGAAAATAGCTATCTGTTTTTGCAGTATATTAATCCCAGTCTAGTTACTTCCTTGTAAAGCTTATGAAAAATGATGTGGTCTATTCACATCTAAGCTAATTCTTCAATGGATTGGACTTGAGCTGTACCTGTAGCTTAGCAGATGGTCTAGACAGGCTGCCACCTAACCACTCCTCTTCCCATAAGCATTAAGTAAAGGGTTAACCCAGGGCAGGAGTGATTATATTAGATCCTGTGCTTCATGTTGTGCAAGTCAGAATAGGAAATTGTAACAGCTTCCTCTTAAACACTGTTACTGCTATTATCTTAATGTACTTCACTCTAGGTAATATACTCCCTGGCCTCTGCTTTCGTGGCAGGCACACACCCACCCTTGTTGTTACACCTGATTAGTGGAAAATGTCAAGGCCCCCTCAGAAGCCTCTGAAATTCACCCTGGCAATTCCATCAAGTGACTCACAAGCAGTATCAGCAGAGACCATTGCCTGCCTCGGTGACCCACACTGACTCTGGGCTCCCTTAGGCGGTGTCTGTGTTGCCCTGTGCTCACAACCCGTAAGCTTTGTAACATCAGGTGCCCTCTTCTGTTCAGCTGTTCTGTGGTCATAGATGCTGAGCGAGCATAGGCATTTTCCATGACTTGGGATGTTACAAACTACAGAGCACCTCAGAAGTGCCTGACAAATAACAATAAATGGTCAGAAGAGAACACGGAGTGACCACATCCAGGACAAAAACTTTCATCTGAAACACAGAAAGAACTTATATCCAGCTTCTCAGCCAGATAAGAAAACTCATTATCAATTCAGTTTCATAAACCCACAGCTTTGTCTAATAGGTGCAATGCCAACTTGTTCAGTCATCAGATTAATTACCACTATCTGCTCCATGTGGCTTATTTTTAATGTTTTGTGCTATAGCAGTGTCAAGAGGCCCTGCATAGGTCTAAAGACCCACAGAGCTGAGTGCTATACACAGCTGTGAATAGATTATCTCTGAGCTTGAATTCCCCTGAGAAAACAGGGATTATAAGAGAGCTCGGGTCATGGAAAGAAAAATGTCTTTCCCAGGAACACAGACAAGGATGGACCAGAGTTGAAAGTTGGATCCAAACATCTTGCCTTATCTGGGAGGGCCAAGTCTGCTCTGCCTCCCAGCTTCGCAGATGTCATCTCTCAGCTTCTTATGAGTTAAAGTCCATCACTTAACATGAAGTACCTGATACTGTTTTAGAAGTGGAAAGTTTCCCAGGGGCTCTCCCATGTCATATCTCATTTCTTTGTAGCAGTGAGATATAATACTGGGATGAGCAAGGTGAATTTTCACACGTACCTGAAAGTGAACACACGAAGAAACCACTGAATGAAACACCCCGAGAGGAAGTGGCCCGGAAAGACCATTTTCTTGCCCAGTTATTCGATTTGTTGTGACAACTTGCATTTCCCTGGAACACGTCCAGATGACAAGGAATGCAGCTGACTTTATTACACATGACAGAAAAACATCATGAAGAATAACTCATTTAAAAGCCTTTGGCCTTTATCTGTTGTTCTTTTCATTTACATTTTTTTGTACGAGATTCCCTGCCTTTGAGGCTTAGCCAGTGCCTAAAGGGACAGGGAACCACAGGGCTAGAGGGACTACAGGGAACAAAGGGAGGAAAAGTAAGGAGCCGCTCTTAGAGTCAAAAGTAAAGAGCACCTGTCCAAACTACACTTTTAAAGCCTTTGTTTTTGAGTACAAAACTTTTAAGTACGTAAATATTTCATCATGCCTGTGAGGTCCCCAGCCTTTCTCTGAAGTATCCATTTGCTCCAAACACCACCTAGCTAGAAAATCGACGGAAAATTGTCTTCACTTTTCCTGTTAGCAGCTTCTACCCCCAGGAAGGCTAACCGCACTTTTTGGGGGGCTGCATAGGTAGCCTAAGCTGTGGGGTAGACACCCAGGGTGCCACACTGTATTTCCTCTGTCCACACCTCATGGCCCCTTCTCCCAGTCAGTCCAGGCATATCCTCACCCTGCCATACCTTGCCTTGGCTATAACCTCTATTCACATCCCTAGAAACATCCTTTTAGTGACAGTTTTGTGCCCTGTTTATTTTTTCCATGCTGCTTATAGCAGCAAATGCTATAAGCATTTGCCGCATCACCGCAAATGCTGGTGCACGCAAAAATACCACAGGATAGAAAAACACCCTTCTAAAACCCTTGGTGGCACCTGCAGTGTTTTCTGTCAAGCCGCTGAGCTCGCCCTTTCTATCACAGAATCACAGAATTTTCAGAGTTGGAAGGGACCTCTAGAGATCATCTAGTCCAACTCCCATGCATCTCCATCCATATCCATCTGCTTCTTCTACCTTCCCTGTCTTGCTTCACGTCTTCAGGAAAGGGGCAAGCGTCCTGGAGAGCACTGCGGTGGCCGGGCTCTCCCGAGACTTCCCCCGCAGCGTGGCAGGTGGGTTGCGCTGAAAGGACAAGGTCAGTCTGGAAAGGGGAAGGGTACCAAGGGAAACTGCTCGACACAACATTCTAGATGAAGTCAAGGAAATCTGCCAAGCCTGGGAAAGCAAGTCTTCCTGCGAAGCTGAGACAGTACCTGATTTACATTTCTTATGCTCATTCAGAAAAGTTGTCTCCAAGAAGTAAAATCCCCTAAAATATCGTTTCCACATTATTTGTATATGATATGCCTCATGGCAGTGGGCCTATATGCTACATAGAGGAACTTTTAGTAGGAATAAAAAGTAGATGTTTTGCTTCTGCAATGTTTTGTTGTTTGGGGTGGTTTACTCATAACACGACCAGTTTCATCACTGGCGGTCATTTGCCTTTTATACCAAAAGGTATGTCGGGATGATGAATTCAGAGTTGGCAAGACCTCTCAGAAATGTAGGTGAATTGAATTTTCCATCATCTCCCTCAAATGAGGTTTCTGTTTTGGGTTGTGGCTGGGCAAGTCCTGCCTTGGGAAGAAAAGAGGCAGGAAGGAAGGAGAGAGCTGGGATGTTATTTGAAATGCATGTCACTGTATTGTGGTCCTGATTATTACAAAGTGAGAGCTTGAAGCCCTGAAGCTTCCTTCCTAATGGGGAATGCCTTTATGGTCTGTATGCCTGAAAATAAATTTGGTTAAATTTCCTTCCATCTGTGTGCTCCAAATGACTTGACTATAATTTGGAAGTGTCAGGTCTCACCAGAGAAATAAAATTGTGGAGGGCAGTTCAGGCCATGACGGCCCAGCTGAGTCTGCAAGGCAATACGGGAGCTACAGGCACCGAGGCAGCAGACCTTCACGGAGCTGCCAGCTCTGTAAGTGGACATCCAGAGCTGTGCCAAGGAGCGCACCAGGCTTTAATGAGGCCCCTGGCACAGCCTCCTGCTCCAGGAGGGGTGCACCACCGAGGACCAGATGTGAGCCGTGGGAAGTCAGGACTGATTCGGCTGTAGCCAAACAGTCCTGCAGCCGCAGGCACCATCCCACGTGCTTCTGCTCTGCCTTTGGCGCCCGCAGCAGTGTCCAGCCCTCGGCTTCCAGTGCGCTGGCAGAACCTTTCTGCCTGTGGCCGTCTGTGGCTCCAGGCAACTGCCAGTCTATCTGTTTCATATATATATACACACATATGTGGGGTTTTGTGTGTACGCTGTCTGTTAGTATCATTTCAAATATGAAACGAAATAGAATCAAACCTGAACGAACTAACGAAAATTCAATCAATGAGCAATGAATTCTACCAAGGTTTTTCAGCTCTACACTGTCATGCAATGAATTTACATCATCCACACATGATTGAATTTGCCCTCTAAGTATTTTCAAAACAACACAAAAGTCAAACCGGCGCTTTTTATTATTACTATTTCTTGGTATCAGCAGTAACACATGCAAAAGTGCCAATGACTGTAGTGCCTTTAGTTTTTCCTGCTTAGGTTAGCAGCGCAGGTTAAACATGGAAATAAACTTCAGGCACCCTAAAGCACAATTACACATGCTCAGCACATATACCTGATACTTCTCATCTCTGCACATGCTCAGCGTTTATCCTGCATAGTTTCATTGATCATCTGCATGATCATTTACTTTTTGTCAGACGGCACTTGAAACAGAAGGCTTACCAAGGTGCAAATCACTTGTGCTAACTGTTCATGTTTGTAATGGACACTGCTCTGGTATTTTTCCTCACTGTGTTTAAAAGATAATAGCACAAACATAAGAGAAGTTAAAAACAAAATCCAACAATTAAGCATCCCAGAACCTAAGAAATTACCAGAGAGAAAACCACGAAGCCAGTGTGTTATTTATAGTGGCATATTAGTCTTAGATATTTCTAAATGAAAGGCAAAACGCTAGGGTAAAAGAAAGCAACAGAAACTTTAAACATCGTAAAGCGCGATCCCAATCAGATGAGAGTGAACGACTGGATTGGGGAGGAAAGCTCTTAAGGAAAAAAACAATGGAACCTTTTAGCAAATAGTTAATGCTGATGCTAAAGGAAGCGCAGTGCTAAAAAACAAACAATCCTTGAAAAATAAACATTGCCTTAAACAGTTCTGTGCAATGTTGTATTGCTTTCATCTGCCGTTCATCTGTTTACATTAAGTTCTTATGTTAATTTCCCGCAGAAGGGAAACTGAAGTTGGTCTTCATATTGGATTTAATTCACAAAGACTATTGATTGTTATGCTCAATAATGTCTCTTTAATCAGCATGTCATGTGTATTGGCTGGCTTGTGTAATAATTTATTTCCCATTGTTTTGGAGATTGGTGGCTCCCCTTGAAGTGACATCTGCTAGAAGCTCCTCTCTGCAATTTTCTCTTGTGAGTTCTGATACTTTCACACTGCAGTCAATCATTTGGAGCACACAGGTGGAGGGACTTAATCAATCTGGTTTCATATAATGTTGACCATAATGTGCCCATGTGAAGCCCATCAGGTGATTAAAAAAATCAAAGTTTCAGCATTTTGTTGCGCCATAGTGAAGACCATAACTTAGCGACCAACCTTTCTCATAACCATAGGGTCACTGAATGACAAAATAATTTAGGCCAAAGAGAGAGGTTAAAAATTTTAGCATTCGCTCAAAGTGGGTTTAGCATCAAAGTAAGATGAGGGGGCTCATGGCCTTGGCTGGACTCTCAGCCATCCTGCCACGGCTGAATGTCTGTAATAATAAGGAAGGAACATGGGCTTTAATGGAAGACCAGCTGGCACAGCACTTTTTCAGCCCCATTTACTTTGTTTTTCAAACATAAATTTGAGACTGTCACAAGTCCAGGCCTGCTTTGCGTCCACAGCTCCCAGAAGCATATGCAAGCAGCATGTCCACCTTCAGATGCATCATGGTATAAAACCATACTCTTGAATACCTGCGTTACAGATAGGACAGGCCTGGCTATTGCTGTACCTGCCAAGGTGGATTCTCCATTTTGAACATCACAGTGTCTTGCTGCAGCAGGGTCACAGAGCTCCCGGTCACGTATGGGGTCTGTGACGTACTGCAAGACAACACATAGTTGTAGACAACTGGACTGATGCCAGTGCAGTGAGGTAGCCCCCATGAACATGGGCTAAGAAGTGCTTGAGGGCTTGGTCCACCCCCAGCTTTTTTCATAAAAGAAGAAAGGTAGCATTAAACAGTGGACTCCAAGATGAAGAAATTTAGAGTGTGTGAAGCTGTAGCCTCAACTTCAGGCAGACCGTTGTTCTGGTTTTAGCGACACAGGACTAATTTCTCTTTCAGTAATTTTACTTTGCAGTAAAGTGTCTTCTAATGCTTGGGAAAACCGTACTTTTAAAAGACTCTAGTGTCTGAATTTCTGAAAATATTTACTTTATAGCCAGCTATGGTATGCGCATTTCAAGGTCTCAGTGTTTTTGAGTTAGCCAGGTGCTGGGATGAGGAGGAGCGAGACCCGGGCACTTGACCCAAGCTGGCCAACAGGATTATTTCATACCATGACGTCACATTCAATATAAATTAGAAAGTTTGCTGAGGGATTCTCTCTCTCCCGTGATGGCTGTGGTCCTGAGAACTCCTTGCCCCAATGCCGGACCCCTGAGGCCTTCCCTTCCTCCCGAAGCCGTAGCGCTCACAGTGTCCGACATTTGCTGTCCACTGCTGGGAGTGCACGGCTTCCTACTGGTAGAATTGGCTGAGTATAATCCTTGTATATTTTATATTGGTATGAGGATCAATATTGGTTCTTTAGTATTATTAATGTCAATTATTTAATTTTATTCTATTAAATCTGTTTCTATTTCAACCCTCGGGTTTCCTTGTTTTTCCCGATTCCCCTTCCCGGGTGGGGACAGGTCATTGGATGGCAGAATAATTGTCTGAATGACAATAAATTGTTGTGGGTTCCGCAATCCGTAACACCCGTAGTCAGGAGTAACATAGTAATACTGTGTAAGGGCTTGTCATGTGGACTTGCTGCCTCGTGGACAGTCCTTTGCTGCACGCAACGTGTCCTTTTCCTGCTCAGAACAATTCTTTCTTTCCCCCTTCCTCCAATTTTTTGCCCATTTTCAGGTTTGTTTACACTTAACTTTCCCGAGTTAAGTAGGGAAAGAAACAAATCCATAATGATTCACGTCTTTCATGCAGACTCTTCTTGAAGCAGTTCATAATTAGGCAAAACAAAAAGTAGTAAGATGCTTAGACATTAGACTGGGGCACTCTGGCTCCCTGTGCTTGCTGTTTTCCCTACCTACCAGCTCTGTCTGTTCTCTGCTTCAATACCCAATTTATATCTCTGTCCAGTCAACTGCTGTATGACATGAAAGCTCCAGAGGATGTCTTTGTTACTTGGCATTTAGATTATGGAAACTGCCTTCTGCTCAGAGCATTATCCTTCCTGGAGTCAAGGCTTTCAAATGTATTTGGACTTAATGTTGTATTATCAGCGTCTCACTGCTGAAAGCAATTGTTTAAGGATATCACCTGAGTTTACCAACATTTCGGACATTCTAGCAATTCTCCTCTCATCCATTTCTACTATATCAATGTAATTCTGGTTCTTTTTCTTGCTCCTTTAATATTGCCTTCAGAATATCCTATAAAGAGAGCCCTCTCAGAAATTCCAAGGACAGGTTCACTAAGAATATCATCAATCTCATCCTTCTTCCTTTATCTAGAAGTTGGGCTTGTCTGTTAAAATCCCTTAAATTACTGATCTTGCTTATTTGTACACATGAAAAAAAATGAGGGAAAAGCTTCTAATTAAGTTGTGTATTTTACAGTTTGCAGTGTTTGCAGTCATTATGTCAAGCAGGGCACAGCCCACAAAAATATTTCATTGCAAACTGGTTGTCTTCTTTTAGTTCTCCAAGTTAGTGATTTACAAAACCAGTTAATTTTATCCAGATATGCATAGGAGGATGCACTTCACTTTCATTTCACTAGATCAGCTAAAAACTTTTTGGACCAGACAGGGTCCAAATGTGGAAACATTTAGAAAGCTATTCCTATGATGACCACTTAATACTACTTTGCAATCCAGCACAGGACAAGCCCAAATCTAGCTGCCTGGGGACAATCTTCGCCTAAAGCACTGACAGGTTTGGATACCTACTGAGGGCTTTTCTCAGCTTTGCTGTTGAAGGTTTGGAAACAAAGAGAAATTGTGTTGGAAATAGGGACCAGAAGTAAGGACTCCAGAAGGCTGCCTGTTTTACTCTTTGCCTGGGACTCCTGCATTGATGTCTGTCCAGTAACACAGCGTTGACAAGACTGGAGAAAGGCTCAGCCTTGGACAGTTATATTTTCAGCCTGCTAGATAGGAAACAGTTGAGGTTGCAGCAGCTGTCAACCCGTTAAGCTGGGAAGATCAAGTCTCCCACTCGGTTGAATGTTAAAATCACCACTTTTTAAAGGGTGCACCTCTAATATCTCCTCTCTGAATAAAGTATTCCTATACAGTTTTTTAATGAAAATGGTGTCACCTTCCAGGAGGGGCAGACTCTGACCTTGAGTGGGACAGAAAGTGACTCTGACTTGGGTATCAAGTTCCAGAGAAGAAAAATAATTTTAAATAATACCTGTGTTCAGCACTATGTGTTAAATAGCTCTACGGACCTTCCTAGACAGGTTAAAGGCTTTTTCAGCTTCCCTCTTGAGAGATCCAGCTCTTTTCATGCACACATAGTATTTGTCATATGGCAGCTTGGATTCAAGTCCAGGAATAGACCCGGGGAAACCTATATCCTTTCTTTTTCAGATACATTTCATTATCTACTGGCTCTTTCAAACCTCTCTGGAAACTTAGTTCTTGTTGAGATCTATTTCCACTCTTCCTCATGTTTATTACTGAAGGTCTGGGCCCTCGTTATATCACCTGCATCATTTACCTGTGCAATATTGGCTAAGACACGTAGTAAGCTCTTTGCAACACAGTATTTTCAGCCTAGAACCAGAATAATAGCTTTAGTTCCTAACCTCAGAAAGTATTTTGAGAACAATCAACAGCCTCGTAGTTAAAACACCATGCTGACCTAATTAAATCTCAAAAAATATAATTCGTACTGTAGTTAGGATCTTTAATTTAAAAAGATGCCACAACCAATTACTCTTTCCTTTCCAGAGCATTTATGCCAACCCTGTGTATTGCTTCCTGCTGCAGTAAATAAAAGTCTTGCCAAAAAAATAAAAGTAGGACCACTTTATAAATTCCTTACCTGTTTGCTCAATATCTAACTAGAACTTTCCCAACAAGTTTAACTACTTTCCCAATAGACCACACAGGTAGAATCAATGAAAATAGACTTCCCAGCCACGTCCCTATCTGTCTGTTGTTTTCCTTCCAGCTGTTCTTATTTCACCAAAATCAACCTTTTCTGATACCTTTTGTTAATAGACAATAAGGACAATGATTTAACTTACTCATTATTCTCCTTTGGCTTTTAAACAGCTGCAGTATGTTCACAGTGAGAATATTTTTTTCTGGATAGGAGTAGATGAGGGAGAATAGTGGTGTCACATCTTAATGCAAATGAGGTTGTTAGGTTTATGTGGTTACCAGCGCCAGGAGGAAATGGCTTTAATGAGGAAACAAGTGATACAATATAAGATAAAGTGTTTCATTAAGAACGGATGCTATTATTCAGACGTTATTGCTGGAGAACTTGGTTGAAGGGAAGAACTTGTTGTCTTGTGACTCAGGAAGCCTAAAACCAGTAAATTGGGGTGCGTGGGGAGTTTCAGCTGTTCATCCTAGTTTGCCTGGCTGAAGTTAGCCAGTTTGTTTTGACATAAGCATCTTATAGCATGCTATGTCTCTGAATATTGACGATGTAAAAATTCACATTTTTCTTTTCCTATCTTCCTTTCCTAGCCCAGGAAATCTTTTCAACCATCACTCAAAACTAAAAAGAAAATTCACTCTACTTTAATTCCCTGTTGCACTTTATGCTTCTAGCTGAAAAGCTGTCTTAACTTCAAGCTGCAGGTGGGTGAAACCAAGAAACACGGGAAGTCTTACCAAAATGAAGTTGTTTGGGGAGGGGAGGGAGGAGGAAGGAGAGTTAAAACCCCAGGACAAGAACTCATGAAGGAAGCTGCCAACAGGTCTTCCTGCGAACATGCTGATGGCACCCTGCAGGGGTGAAAAGGATCTCAGTCCCCCCACATTGGTGATTTTCCCTTCAGGCCAGATTTGCTTCACTACAAAAATGAAAGAGCAGGTGATACTCACTTTGTTTTCGTAGATGGTGGGTAGAAGGAGTCAGTAACTTCTCCCTTTTCAGGAAAACAGAAAAAATAGAAGGACTAAGAGGTTTTTTTTTCTAGCTGTGTGAAAGCAAGCATTAAGTTTCTGTTTTATCTTGCATGTCAGGAAGGTCTGATAGCTAAGAAGGGCTGTGAGAAGCTGAATCTTCAATAACAGCTAGGTAACATCTCACTGCTGATGCTCATAGCAGATCTATGGAGCTGGGCAGTGGGAGACGTGTATGCTCATTTTCATTTCCTTTCCTGAGCTCTAAGGAACTAATTTGGGGTTGTGGGATGTAATATTGGGACTCAGGTCTTTGAAGTATAATGTCTCATGTAATAGCTTCTTAGAGTGCAGAAGGCAGCTGGACCCTTGTGTCATAGTGGTTGGTCACCAAGAGGATAGGTGTTTTCCAATCTGGCTAGGTGATAATATGTTTTGGACATGTTCTACCATAACAGTCTGTCTTCTAGATATGTCCCACTAAAGCCTGACTTCCCTCTGTAAACAAGCAGTACTGCTGGGGGCTTCTTGTGGGGTTTTTGTTTTGTTTTGTTTTGTTTTGTTTTGTTTTGTTTTTCAGAAAAAAGAAAAAAGAAAGAGATTCTGTGAGTCTATAACTGCATTGTTTGGTGCCAACACGTGGAACTGAGTGTCACTGGTCAGTCTGCTGTCATAAATACAAGGTCAAAATGATATTTGAGACTCTTAATGTGAGTGATCCAAAACAGCCTTCTTTCTTAAAGAATGGAAAAGATGTGTCAAACATACCCTTTTGAGTCTATTCTGCACTGGCTTTGGAGCTGTCAACAAAACTTCATGGGTATTATGTCATGGGCAGCAACAAAGGACAAAAGTTAGCAGAAACAACCCTTCATCCTGATGTTTTCTGCCATTTTCTCTAATATTTAGACAACTACCAATATTAATATAAATCTCATTTTCTATCCAGATAAGAAACTAGAATGAAAAACTTCTAACCTATTTGATTGTATACTACACTAACATTAGGCTATCGGCTGTTTCAAAAAGATTTTCATATTCCAGATTTTTAAGTGGGAAAAAAAATCACCAGCAAGAGTTGTCTTTCTGGCCCAGGAGTCAGTGTTATTCAATTAAATGTGTTGGCATTTGTCTATACATTTTTTCTTGAACAGCAGTCACGATTAATAAGTCCATCAACTTTCACTGCCGCTGTTAAACTCAATTTGCAGTTGTCAGGTGCTTTTTGGAAATATGGGAAGATTGGCTGAAATTCTAGAAAACTCCATCTGGCCTTTTTTTTTGCTCCATAGAAGAAGCGACAAATAATCTGTTACCACAGTGTCAGCCAGTGCTGACCAAATATGACCACCTGAGGCTGCGAAGTACCTATGGCCTTTCTGGTTTAGCACAAAAGGAAAAGCTTGACTCTGACCTTAAAACAACCTGGTAAATCGTGCTGTTCATCACCACCAAAGGCAGTTTTTTTAGATGCTATCATTCTGTACCACAAAACTCGCAGGAAGGGGAAATGCATTTTCTCAACTCCAGCAATAGTTTATAATGAGAGCAAAGTTTGTTAAATGTGATCTGTCTTCTATTGCACAATTAAACGGAGGAAGCGCCAGGTTTTATAAAATAGCTTAACCTCACTTCTACACCATGTAACATTTTTCGCTGGCAGGAACAGATTCTACAGCTCCACAGACAGCAAGCTTCTGCTCCCAACAGATAAGAAAATGCTATGCACAATGCATTGATTTTCCCTCTAGTACAAGACAATAACGATGCTAAAGTTGTAATGACATTAGCAGATATTTAGAATGGATGTGGGTGAAGTGTGCAGTATTTTGTATTTACAGAGAAAATTACAAGAAGGCTTTGCGTATTTTTTCCTACACACACATATACAACTACTTTGACTTTTTTAAAAATCTTTTTGTCCTTTATACTTAGTTTCTGTTCTTTTCCCTTTCATTCACAAGGCCTAGTTCTATTTGAATTATTTTTGGATATTATCCCAGATGCCACAGGTTGGTGTGGTAATTTATAAATAATATAAATTCAGTAACCATAAAATTGGGTTCCATGTTTCAAATTGTTTTCTATGACCTTCTTGTCTGTATCGTGACCCTTTTTCATAAGCAGTGGTTTGCATCATCAATTCCACCTGTTCTTTCAGGAGATTGACTCGCCCCGATTTGTGCTGGGAAGAAAAAAGTAGAAGCAACAAGTAATATGTCTCTTGCTTCATGCATATTGAAATGAGCTGGGTAATGTGATATCATAACTAATAGTGATAATCTTAGCAGTTTTCCAGAATAGCCTGTTCAGTAATTTGCTATTAATGTTGTGAATTGTCCTTCCTGGCTATGTTTACTTAGTATGTCTAATGATTTTGCCCTTATAATTCTCCCCGCCTCAGTTAAACTAATAGCTATGACCCTTTCCTGTTACCCTGATGCTCTTCCTTATCATAAAACGAAGTTGCTGACTGATGCTATGCAAAGCACAATGCTCAATTCTTGCAGTTCAATTTTTACCCAGTGGGAGCAGAATTTTTTCACCTGCGAGGTGCTTATGGATGACAGCGAATGATAAAAACCTCTTTGGTCAAGGACCTTTGATCTCTGAATGTGTAACAAGGCACTTTATTGGACAGTAGGTCCATACTGACAGGACGGGTATACGGTACTGGGATATGGCACTGCTTTTAGCTCTTCCCTTTTTTAAGAAGGGTTTCTGATCTCTTCTGGACAGAGACAGACCCCTAATGTGCGGTCTTGGAAATATGCCAATCACTTCGGTATGTATGAAACCGATTCATACAGGTGGAAAGGAAAACAGCTCAGTTAATCAAAGTTCTTCAACTCACTGTTCACGCAAGAATTTGGCATTTTTTTTGCAACTGTTGTGGCACCTTGTCAGAGGGTTATTTACTGGCTTTGCTACTATTTCATGCAGAAGGCACTGTCAAAATTAGTTTCATTTTCTTCCAAAATCTCAGTTCTTTGATTTTGATACAGTTGTGATCGTGCCTTTGCAGGTTTTTTTTGCACTTTCCTGATAGGTCAAGTAAAGTGATATATTAAACCAGTATTACCAATTTCAAAATGTCCTTGACACCTAGATAACTGTATAGACTGAGGTCTGATAGTAATAGCATTTCATCAGCTGGTTCCTAAGCAAGCACTCTGAAAGCTGGCATGCAACTGTTAGAACGGTAATAATCACCCTTGAGCAATTCCTAGAGAGAACTAGAAGTCTATGTCAGATATCGAAGTCCCCAAGCCCCTCTGCCCACCTCTCACCAAACTTTGAGTGTGATGGAAACATGGAGGTTAATAACAGTAACTTCTTTACAGCAAAGAAAGGAACACAACTCCTTGCTTAGCAGTAGACAACATTAAGCTGCTGCAACTTTGTCCTGAAAACTTGTTTGAAACTCTCAGATAAACTGTCCTTTCCTAATTTCTTTCCTCCTCCTTGCTTTTGTATCTCCTTACAGATCCTCTTTGTAAATTCTTGTGTTGTCAATTCCAATTGTCCTTTTCAGAGAAGTAACTTAAAGGCTTTCATTGCCCTTAAAAACATTGGTCCCAACAGACATCTAACTCTTGCATCAGGTAGCGTCTAAACTTTGTCTCCTATTCATCAATCTTACCAGTTACCAAGCGCAAGGTAAGTGGCTCTGAGTGATAGAGGATGCGCATGTTTTGGAATGCCTTCTTGGCCTTCATTCTTGGCATGTCAGTCAAGTGGCAAAAATACTGGACCCTTTGCCCTCTTCAGTGGGAAAATCTGCACGAAGGCTAATGACACCCAGGAGGCCCAGCCTCTGCGTACAATCAGTTGTCTCATTTCCAGATGGATATTCAATTCTTGGTTGACAGCTTTGTTGGGACTCCGTGGAGACGTGTTGCTGGGGTATGAACAGGCTGGCCATGTGACGAACAAGACAAACGTCCAG
Organism: Anarhynchus alexandrinus; assembly: GCA_008711295.1. NCBI lineage: Eukaryota > Metazoa > Chordata > Aves > Charadriiformes > Charadriidae > Anarhynchus > Anarhynchus alexandrinus. The sequence goes on from VUYV01000271.1 coordinate 1,087,506, forward strand.
CTGCTTGTGGAGATAAATCCTTCCGGGATAGTACTTAGTTGGATGGATCCAAGTTATTCAGAGTGGCAAAAGGGCAGGGGTCATGTTAAAACTGTAAGCGTTCTGTCTCTGCTCCTGATCTGATATCAAGATGAGATATAGATGGGTGCAAGTCAGTCAGGCAGAGTAGTTATGTGTCTGCTATTCCTGAAGTTATGTCAGGGACTATTCTTTTCTCTGTTTTGCCCACTTCATGGTTTGTGGTTATAAAATTTTCCGTTAATTACACACTTCTCAGATTCTCTGGACACTGCCTCAATAACCAGTCTCACCCCCACCTGTATTTTATAAACAACTTCATTGGGTCAAATTCTACTTTTTCAGCCCCTGCCTGCTCCACAAGCCATAGTTGCTGACAACTATCATCTCAGTGGTTTTGAACTACTCTCCATCGTAAAACCATTCCAAATATGCCTCTGCCTAAAATTAATGATAATAGGTTTCTTTGCTATATCCACAAATTCAGGTTGTCTGTCTTAAGGATATTTGTCTAACAATACTAAAGTAGGAGAAATTGCACTAAATAGAAAATACAGGAAAGTGAAGTGTTTTGGAAGTCCTCCCTTCTAGGATGAAAGACCTTAAAATAATCTTCATTTACACATACGTTAAGCAAAACTTCAATTCATATTAAATTATGGAATGAAATTCATAGTTAATTAATCGTGGAAGTCAGTTGATCAGTCATTGGAAATGCTGGCAAATCGCACCAAACACTATAAAGGCTGAAAAATTCTGTTCAACAATCAAATAATTTGTTTGAATTCCTTGCCTGCAAACAAAATTCTATTAATGACACTCATGCTTGAATATATTAGTGTAAAATAAGTAGTGGCTACTTATAATCCAATCAAAATTTTTGTTCTTGTTTAATTAATCAATGGGGGAGGGGGGTTAACCATAGTTGTGTTACGTCAGTAAATCTGTGATTTATTAAAAATAGCTTGAGATCAATAAGTGACAGCTCTTACTCTAATGAAGTTCTTCCCAACATCAGCATTAGCTTCAAAACTTCGCGTAGTTAAAAGTATAGTGAACGTCACTAGGTATGCATAGCTGCTGGAGTTCGTTGCTAGACTTCTTTTGGTGACAGCCACTGTGAATATTAAAGTACCGGAGTAGCAGAGCCTTTTGGGGGGCTTTTAGTGCAAAATCATTATTCTAAGCCCCAGAACTTTTTGAGGCTAATCCTTGTATAGAAATAGTTAAAACCCCAATGTCTTTTCCTAAAAGTGAAAAGGGTATCTGATGGCTTATTACTAAGTATAACCTAAGAATAATGTGTCCAATAGGGTGCACCGTAATTGTCTCTTTGCCAATTTGCCAAGGAAAACAGCTAAACTTGAAAGGTTCTTTCTGGTCAAAGGTTATGTTTGCTTTTGAGTTTTCTACCTACTTAAAAGTGTGTCATTTACTAAAAGAACATATGTTCTGCCAAACTTCTGCATTTGAAGACTTTTGTTGTTTGCAGTGTACGTGACAGTTTCTCAGAAGAAACGCTGTTGACAGTTTTGTGTAGTTCCTCTGTGTGATTTGTAATGCATCCTTTAAGAAAAAATTCTCCTTTGAAGAAACATCTCTAAAATGTTCTTGTGGTCATAAGGCAACATCTTCTGCCTCCTTATTAGCTGACTTTAATGCTGTATAGTTATTTATGGCACAGACTGAAAGTATAAATGTCTCTTCATTAATCTATGACTCAGGCTTAATGAGTGCTGAGATTTGGGGTTTGGGGACCATTAATGCAGTTCTACCATTTACCCAGCTCTGTGACATCACTACCAGTTAAACATAGCCTTGTAAATGAACAGTATTCTTGCTGTCTACTAATTGCCCCCTGGGAGTGAAATGCCTTTTAGCTTCATTCAGTGTAGCTTGTTGTACACAGAATTCTCAACCATTATTCACTACACTCAAAATTCACAGCATCAGAGTTATGGCCCCAGGATAAGATTATTTTTTTTTTTGGTGCCACATTTCGGTAGGGAATTAGGAGAAATATATGTGCATTGAACTCCAACCACTAAATTCCCTCTGGTCTGGACAGATAATACTGTTGTCAGTAGCTAAAGACGGCATTACTACACCTTAAACAAGAAGGTTTTTTTAAAGTATTTTGGAGGAGAAGAGAAGGAAAAAGACATCCAATGATTTTCTAAGTTATCTTTCCTAAACATGACTAGAAACTTGCCAAAGTCTTATGCTAAACAGAGTAATATTAAAAATGAGGTATAAATGTTTTGATTTCATAGATACACAGATAATTGTAAACTTTTTGGAAAAAAGGACACTGAATTCAATGTATTTACTTAAAGAAAAAAACAGAGGGAACTCTGTGACTTTCAACTACTTTTTAGGTCTGCCAAAGCCTTTCACTACCCAATTATACAGACTACAAAGGTGGGAGCAAAAAATATTAACAATAATAATATTGCGTATTAAATTTATTTGTTAAAATTCTTTGTGTACTTTTTGAGGTCTTGGAGGTTATGTGATACAAATCACTGAGAAGTATCCTTGAGGAGCAAAAATTTCTTGGGTATAGACCGGACATTTTTGGAAAATCTCCTTTTAAGCTTCCTCCTTCACTCCCTCAACTCTTTGCGCAGTGGTTGGTTCTTACCGGGCTGTCCCAGTGATCGTAGGTCACCCTGTGCCGAGCACAGTGCGGAGCTAATTATCTTTAGTTACTTAGCATCCTCTGAACAGCCCTGGTAATTTTGCATTTTGTAAGAGATTGGGTGACTATGTTTCAGGCTGTAAGTTCTAAGGCATGGAGATTTGTGGCTAACTGCCTGAGACAGTAGAAATGTCAAGTATCAGGGCTGGGAAGTAGTCACAAATCTTGAGATTCAGCGCAATAATTTAAACTCTGAGATATGGCATCCCTGTTTGGCCAGAATAAATAACATAAGGTAGTGAGACTGCCTTCTGTCTTAAACTAGCCTGTTTCATTTCCCAGTTAAATGAACTGAATGGTCTTTTCATTTCAGCAAGGGCAAACTTTGGCTGAGAAATGGTGGTTTTGAACCATTTTGAACTTCTATGGAGTGTCCTCTCCATAAAAGGACACTCACTAGAGGCAGAAAGCTTTGTGTGTTGGCCTTTGAAATGGGTTTAAAAGAACTGTAAAAGGCTACCTTGTCCCTGTGATGTGTAAAAGGCTACTGCTAAATTTCATAGAAGCATAGGAGGTGAGTTAGAAATGCATACCCATTTTTCACAATTCTGTTCTGTTACTTGCTACTGTTTAGTAAGAGATTACAGAAAAACTTCAGTTAGGGGGCTTTGAAAGGAGAACAATATCCCTTTGTGGTTGTACTTAAGATGATATTAAATTTTAGCTTTGTGTAGGTACAGGTATAACATGCACAATTTGTGCAGGTGTCTTGGTACAATTTGTGATCTGTAGAAAGGACTTAGTATATGCTCAAGATAGAATGAAAAACAATTAGTGCTTCACTGGAACAAGAGAAATGTGGAATTGGTTTGGCTAAAAATTGTCATCATTACTAGGAAATGGTTGCAGGAGAGTCTTTCCCTAGAAAGTGTTTTCCTCTAAAAGTAGAGAAGTTAGACCAATATGAGAGAGTTGCTCTTCTTACTAGCTTGGAGTTTAAGTGGCTTTCCCAAGCAGAAATGCCCATGGAAAATAGTAAAACAGTAAAAAGCTGGTAAAGGAGATCTCTCTTTCATAATGTATGCAACAAATAAAAGCAAATTTTGGCGAGCCAAAGGCAACTGGGGAGAAAAGCGTGACATAAACATGAGTAGACTGCAAGGAGGACTGCATAGAAAACCCTGGAGAGGGCTGCTGTCTGCAACTGTTTTCACTTGCTAATTTATGGGAATAGTGCTAAGGCACACAGTATCTCAAAAACAAGGATGTCGCATTGTTTTAGGAGTTCAGCCCTTCTCCCAGAGCCTTGGCTTCTCATCTTTTTGGAACCACCGACTCCCATTGCCGTGTCCCTGAAAAGTTATAGTGGAGTCAGTTTCATCGGCTGTGTACAAGCATGGCTATCCGTAATGAAACATCAACTTCAGCAAATAGCTTCTGAGATGTCTTCTTTTTAAAGATGGGGCTCTTTTTCATGTAAAACAGGTCTGTTAAAATAGTAAGAAGCCCCCCCGATGTGAGTTTCACAGCCAAAGAAATGTGTGACACTTAGTAGGCAATGTTCTATAAATACCTTACTCTTTTTTTTTTCTTTTTTTTTCTTTTTTACTCCAGGTACACATCTGTTCCAGATGAGGGGCCTCGATCTAGTCACAGATCTGTCTGCACAGAACTATTACATGATGCCAAGGGCTTTTTTTTTTTTTTTTTTATTTTTAAAATGGCCACTCTGAGGTCATTTCAGAATCTTTTTACGAAACTGCTTTTCTAACAGAAGTGCACCTGCCCTGCCCCGTTCCTTTCCTCTTCCTGCCTTCAGAGTATCATGGTTTTCTAAGTGAGTTTGCTGTAGTTCAAATTCTGCAGTTAGTTTTCTTGCCTGATGACTACCCCTCACAGTTAGACATCTACATAAGCTCCAGTATATGCTGTTTTCCAGCTCCAGGTGGAGGATCTTAGTGAGCGCAGCGTAGCGAAATAGCTACTTGGTATTCATTTAGTGACTAACTAACTTTACATCACAGGAATGCACCTGGGGTGTATTTGAAAGCAAAAATGATGCAAGCGAGGACCAGCTCTTGGTAACCACAGGAATGCAGCGTTTCTGAGAAGGAAGTGATAAATCAGTTCCAATTCAAATCCATAAAAGAGGTGAAAAGAAATTAGGAGTCATCCAGGTGCAAAGAGAGAGTGGCTTAGACACCTTTGGAAATTGTGCAACTGCACGGTGCCTAAGAGCACAATTAATAAGAAAAAGTGGTGGAAGAGTGTCTGAACTTACATGCAAAAGCAAGACAAGACTCAACAGAGGCGGAGAACAAGTTGTTTGAAATTTTCCAGCTATGGAAATTGAAAGTTTTAAAGAAGTCTGAGACTACTTCCCACTGTGAACCCCCCCATAACAACAGCACCCTAAGGTGGGGAGTCAGCTCTCTCACTAGGGCTCTGTAGTTCAGTGGCTTTGATGTCAAATTCCTGAATACAATTTGTGTTGTGAAAACAGACTAAACATGAGGTGCGTTGACATAAAAGCAAAAGGGAAACAGCAGGGTGTTCACTGACTGATCTGCCCCTACTGCTTTCTGCGGAATTCAAATCCTTTGGTACATATTTGATGAGATGGAGATACTGCAGTGGGAACACAATGTCACATATGAAGTCTTAGTCAACTCCTCTGCTCCCAAAATAGGTGTTGGTGGTTATTTTTGCTGACTACCATTGTATCACCTGTAATCACACAGTCACCATATAGAGACTCCACCACTTACAACCACTCATTTTAGAAACAAAAATCCTTTTGAACCTGAATATTAATTTCTTTTTCACTTCAAGAAATTAGAAACAAATGTGACTTATCCTAACCTGGAAAAGCTCTCTGCAAAAATTATGAAGCTGACTTCCCACACACGTACATCCCAGCGTCCTTTAAGTGTCAATGTTGATTAACCACAACACTGATGGTAAAGCACAAAGGCACAGATCTGCATTGGGCTCCTAACAGAAGTCCACAGTGCGAAGCCAACTGCAATATCCCTGACCGTCACATAATAAAGGTCAAACCAGTCTCAAGGAGGCAAATATCACACAAATATGAAACAGGTGTGCTCAATGGCTGCTGTCAGGATGAGCACGTGCTGTTGCGTGAGTGAGCTTGCATTTCTATTCTGTGGGGAGGTAAGCATTCCGTGTAGCTGCAATCCACGTCTCTGGTACAGATCGTAATCTTTTTGCATGGCCCCTTCCTAAAGATGTGGTCACAGAGCCAGTCTGGGCTTCGGAGCGTACTGGTTTGCTATGGCAATTCCTTGCCTGACATATTTTTCCCATGCGCACCCTGGCAGTCTCAGATGCGTGAGTTGTGGGGAATTTTTCTGCATGTTCTCAGTGAGCTTCCAGTATCAGAGATCTACTGCAAGGACGCTAGAAATATCACCAGAGGGGTTGTATGTTACACCTTTTGGGAAAACTAACCGTTCGATGTTCTTATTTGCAGCAACACAGTCACTGGAAGACCACCAAGCTGTGCAGATCTCTGTTTGTTGTGTTTTGAATGGAGTTGGTGTGTATAATGGTGTGTATAAATGGGAAGTTTTAGTGATATTAATTAAGTCCCACATGTAGATGCCAATTTATAAAGACTGAAGCTATGAACATAAACAGTGAAGGGTAAAGTCTGGAAGCAGGTAATACAAGCTCTAAAATTGAGGTTTGTTTCCTTTCTGGCGTAGGCTCCGTAATCAGCCCCATAGATCTTTGGTTTCACTAGTGTGCTGGCTTTTTACGATGCAGACTAGATGCTCCTAACAGGATGCGTCCATATAAATATAAAGATATATGGTGTTCTATAATAGCACCCCTACAACTTATTTACTAGATTTGTAAGCTGCTTTTCCATAGAGACACACAGCTTTCCATGTGCTCTGTGCCAATGCATTTCAAGGCAAGTCATATTCTTTTTTAGCTCTGTGTGATCCTAATTAATGATTAAATATTAATTATCTCCAATGCCTGCTGATGGCATGAGGTGATCTGACAATTATGGATACTTGCCGAGTTTGCTAACATGCTCAACCACTATTACTCTGAAGAGCAACGCTGTTGTCAATGGAATAAGGGTAGGCAAAGTGGGCACGAGGTGTCTGTGTATTTTATTAGTGCTTAAAAAAAACCCCAGTACTTGCAGCTTGGGGAAAGAGTTACATCACAGCTACTACGCACGCTTTGTTCACCAATGGCAATTTTTCTGGCTGAAGGGACTTCAGAGAATTTCTTCAGATCACCTTGCATGATGAGGTGTAGCTATGTAGCTTCCAAGGCTGTTCCTCAGAAGGACTGGCCCACATCCACATGGACACTGACAGGTCCATTGCTGCTGACACCGTGGTTTGACGTGACACCTGAATGATCCTTGCAGGATCCTGAGCATGTTGATGCTGGTGTGCAGTGAGAAGGGGAAAAGTCTCCTGAGTCTTGATGTCCGCCATTCCCACTTGAGAGAAATGATTAATGCTCCTTCAGCAGCTCCCAACACTTCCAGCTGTATCAGCTTTATGTTCCCAGGCACAGGTAGACTTAAAAATCAACAGCACAGCTCCAAACACCCTTCTGCACCTGTGTTTCCTTTGTACTCAGAAATCAAGACAGTGGATGAGAATTGTTCTCACCAGTTGCTGCATGTTACTCTACACCAGGATCTGCCCGGTGTGGGTAATGATCAGGTCAGAGCTGACAGAAGATTTCCATCAAAACAGTTTTAAAAGATGGAAATGAGTTTTCAACCCAGTCAAAAAGTTTGATTAAAATTTTCCTTTAAATTTGATGATCTGAAAAAAGAGTGAAAAATATTTAAAAATTTGGAGTTTTAAAACTATGTTTTACGTTCAATTGTTGCTTTTCTTAATCAGAGAAAGCTCTTCCTATATCTCACTTTTTTCCCATAAGCAGAAGAATATGGGGGAAAGAAAGGATTATAGACATTTTTCTTTAAAACTTTTAAGATACCAAGGTTGAATACCACTTCTAAAAATATATAGAACGCTTTTCATACACCCCTTTTCAGTCAGCTTGATTTGGGTGCTCATCTTCCACATGACTATTGATAGATAGTAACAAACCAAAACTCTGCTGTATAGTGACTACCAGATGATTCAATGGGTCATTGAGGGTTGTGTTAATGTCCTTTCCGTTCTGGCTTAAGCTCCATAATTTTTAAGCCTGTTGATCAACAGAAGCAGAGTTTATGTTAATGCACGAGAAGAAACCTGTGTTTTCTCTCTTATTCCTTGATTGCAATCATGATGGAAATACGGATACTTTTCACTCCTGCGGGAAGAGGGGATCAGATTTTTCCGCTGCTTTCTGCTTCCACAGGTGATTTGGGAAAGCAGATATCTGTCTCCCATTTTAAAAAAAAAAAAAAAAAAAAANAAAAAAAGAAATTAACTGTGTTTTTCCATGGCTGTTCTGTGAGAAGACTGTTTATTTTCAGGGATGTTGCTCTGGGACAGTTTGGGCAGATTGGGGGTATGGGGGGCTGTGCAAGTCTGCTCTCAGTTACCTTAGGAGTGATTCCCTCCAGCAATCCCTTCATTCTGCTTCCCATTGCTCCTCTGTAACAGCCTCCTGCTCCTCAACCCTCTGCATGAGCAATTTACTAATCCCATTGCCCATGCCAGCATGTCTCCCCTGAAGAGTCCAGTGTCTCAGCTGAGCAGCATGGATCACTCTGTGTCCCCCCTTGCCAGCCTTCGCCAGGGGCTGATGTTCACCGCAAAGTTGCTGTGATGCCTCCAATGTCTGCAGAGTCATAGAATCATTTAGGTTGGAAAAGACCTTTAAGATCATCAAGTCCAACCATTAACCTAACACTGCCAAGCCCACCACTAAACCATGTCCTTAAGCACCACATCTACAAGTCTTTTAAATACCTCCAGGGATGGCAACTCACTTCCCTGGACAGCCTGCTCCAATGTTTGATAACCCTTTCTGCAAACAAATTTTCCTAATATCTAATCTAAACTTCCCCTGGAGCAACTTGAGGCCATTTCCTCTTGTCCTATCGCCTGTTACTTGCGAAAAGAGACTGACACACACCTCGCTACAACCTCTTTTTGGGTAGTTGTAGAGAGTGAGAAGGTCTCCCCTCAGCCTCCTTCTCTAGACTGAACAACCCCAGCTCCCTCAGCTGCTCCTCATAAAACCTGTGTTCTAGACCCTTCACCAGCTTCATTGCTTTTCTCTGGACATGCCTCAGCACCTCAACGTCTTTCTTCCAGGGAGAGGCCCAAAACTGAACACAATAGTCAAGATGTGGCCTCACCAGTACAGTGGGACAATCACTTTCTAGTCCTACCGGCCACACTATTTCTGATACAGGCCAGGATGCTGTTGGCTTTCTTGGACACCTGGGCACACTGCTGTCAACCAATAACCCCAGGTCCTTTTCTGCCTGGCAGCTTTCCAGCCGCCCTTCCCCAAACATGTAGCGTTGCATGGGGTTGTTGTGACCCAAGTGCAGGACCCAGCACTTGCTCTTGTTGAACTTCATACCATTGGCCTTGGCCCATTGATCCAGCCTGTCCAGATCTCTCTGCAGAGCCTCCCTACCCTCAAGCTGATCAACACTCCTGTCCAACATGGTGTCATCATAAGCAAATTTACTGAGGTTGCACTTGATCCCTTTGTCCAGGTCATTGATAAAGATATTAAACAGAACTGGCCCCAATACTGAGCCCTGGGGAACACCACTTGTGACCAGCCACCAACTGGATTTAACTCCATTCACTACCACTCTTTGGCCCCGGCCATCCGGTCAGTTTTTTTACCCAGCAAAGAATATGCCCATCCATGCCATCAGCAGCCAATTTCTCCAAAAGAATGTTATGGGAAACAGTATCAACGGCTTTACTGAAGTCTAGGTAGACAACGTCCACAGTCTTTCACCCGTTAAGCAGGTCACCCTGTCATAGAAGGAGATCAGGTTTTTCAAGCAGGACCTGCCTCTCATGAGCCCATGCTGACTGGGCCTGATCACCTGCTTGTCCTGTACATGCAGCGTGATGGCACTCAAGATGATCTGATCCATAACCTTCCCCAGCTCTCAGGTCAGACTGACAGGCCTGTAATTCCCCAGATCTTCCTTCTGGCCCTTCTTGTAGATGGGTGTCACATTTGCTAGCCTCCAGTCAACTGGGACCTCCCCTGTTAGCCAAGACTGTTGATAAATGATGGAAAGTGGCTTGGTGAGCACTTCTGCCAGCTCCCTCAGTATCCTCGGGTGGATCCCATCTGGCTCCATAGACTTGCGTGTGTCTAAACAGTGTAGCAGGTCACTAACTATTTCCCTTTGGATTATAGGGGCTTGTTTCTGCTCCCTGTCCCCGTCTTCTAGCTCAGGCAGCTGGGTACCCCGAGAACAACTGGTCTGACTATTAAAGACTGAGGCAAAGAAGGCACTAAGTACCTCAGCATTTTCCTCATCCTTTGTCACTATGTTTCCCCCCCACATCCAGTAAAGGATGGCAATTCTCCTTAGTCCTCCTTTATTGCTAATGTATTTGTAGAAACACTTTTTATTGTCTTTTGTGGCAGTGTCCAGATTAAGTTCTAGTTGGACTTTGGCCCTTCTAATTTTCTCCCTGCGCAGCCTCACAGGTCTTTCCACCACATAGGAATCTGCACCCCTGACTTCAGCTCTGTCTTGTGGGGGTTTTGGTTCCTGCATGAGCACTGGTGAGAGGTGGGAACTGAGCACTCAGGGAGGCAACAGGTGCGACTGAGGCCTTTTCACAGGAGCGACCTGGGAGAGGAGCAACATAGAGTGGGAACACATGTCAGGGCAAGGGTGAAGGAAAGGTCCTGTTGGTCAGCTGGCTTGTGTCTGCCCCACCAGCACATATTATTCATCTGTGTGGTGGATATGCAGCTGAGCTTTTGTGGTAATAGCACTTCAGATGATGCTCTACATTTCTAAATTGCTACCCGTGTTAATGGGGGATTAGATGAATCATGAGTAAATGGGAATACTTAGCTCAGGAGAAATATTTAGCCTAACTTTGGACTCTAACTTATCATAAAAAAGAACTTGCAACCAGGCCCTTCATTTAGTTACAAATTATTCCTTCTCCTTCTGACTCATACTAATATAGTTAATTTATTTTCAACACACGAGCTGAACTGAATTAGTCATAAAATTTGACTGAAAATGAACAAAAAAATCAATTGCATTTTGATAGACGATGAGAAGACAAGAATAGTTGCTCTGTAAAGGATTCGAAATCTCAAGAGGAAATTTTAAGCTTCCACATACTGTGGACGAGACAGGACTTTACATTTTTTTCAGACCTTTTGAGAAGGAAACAAGCTGTTGAATTGGAGCATGACAGCTCCTCCAGGCTATATTATACTATTAGTTATTTTTTGTTGTTAGTGAAACAAATGAGTTATCTAAAAATGTGGTTCTGTCATTGCCATATGGTTCCTGACCAACAGAAGAGAAAAGATATCCCAAAGAACCTTGTTAGTGGAAACCACAGAGCAGTTAAGCGATGGTTTACAAGTCTTTACAACAGGAAACACAACTCACTCTCTTGAAAAGTGGTAATTTCATGCATGGTCCACTGTGTTTATGGATATGAAAAAAAATGATGACTTGTGCCTAATAAAAATGTTAATGTAGGCATTACATATTCATTAGGAAACCACTGTAGCTCTTCTTGGTGGTGGAATTTATTGGTTTGATTTGTTCATTCAAGATGCTGGTATTCCTCAGATGAAAAATATTTTTTATTATTTCTAACTTAAAGGTATAAACCATCAATCTTAAGTGTGCCTATGCACATTGCATAGAATCATAAAATCACAGAATCATAAAATTATTTAGATTGGAAGATCACTGAGTCCACCTGTAAACCCTAACACTGCCAAGTCCACCACTAAACCATGTCCCTAAGCACGAAGTCTACATGACTTTTAAATACCTCCAAGGATGGAGGGTGTAACGAATTTCACTTCCAATTAACATCTAATGCTCTCCTTGACTGCTTGCTCTCCCTGTCCACACGCACACTGAATTCACACATGGTGTCTCGGTGGCTGCATTCAGACATCTATGCACTGAAAGACATCAAATTTCTTCCTTTGTGTGTGCTGGCTACGGGTTGTCAAAACAACCTAGATATCTGCAGTCTCAAAGTATGTCTCCCATTTTATGTAAGTCAATATATTTTTCTGGGCCCTTAATTTAACTTCTAAAAACATGTCTGTTTCAGCTGGGCACTACTCAGGTAAAGACCCTGAGGTAATTGCTCTACTGGCAAGTTGATTAAATTCACCAAATGAATAGTATATAACAGTAATGACGAGTAAATTATCACTGGAAGAATGTTTGGAGTTGATTTAGAAACCTCCTTTAATAAGTCAATATCTATTTTGTCCCAAACATCTCTGAGAAGGAAATACATTTGTAATGGAGAAGCTAAGACAAAAGCCAGCAGGGAATTGGTAGAGGAGCTTGTGTGTGTTGGGTTTCCTGCTTGAGAAGAGTTATTGAAAACATGACAGAGGCACTAATTATACTGAAACATCCATTGCAAAACAACTGTTTAAATTTTATTTGCTGATACGACATGAGAACTTGTTGCAACACACTGACATCTGTGGGTATTTAAAGTTATTTGATTTGCTGAGCTAGCATGGGAACTAGTTTCAATGCTTTCTGACAGCTGTGAATATTTAAATGTGCTTATCATCTTTATAAATCTTTGCTTGTGTACTTCACAAACAAAATAGACATTGGTTTGGTTGACAAAGCAAACGTAAGAAGACAGTGAGATAGTTTCAATGTCAGAGATTTGGTATGCCGTAATTCCATTTGTCATGAAAACATCAATTTCCATATTAGTTACAATTAATTTCAAATCTTACTTAATAGTGAAATTAGAAAACAAGAGTAGGATGTGCAGAGGATATCTAACCAGGAAACATCTCCTCTAACTTAGACATATGAGTGGGTTTTAGGGGATCAATCCTTATTGCTCTCTTCATTCCTCATTTCCTAACATCTCCTGCAACCTGCTGAGTGGAACCTGCTGAACCTTTCAGAATGCAAAGGACGATAAGGGGGAAAAGGCTTTTGAGGTAGCCATCACATTCAACACCACGTATGTCAGTGCCATTTTATACAGTTAAACAGGTCTGAAACAAAGTCATTAGACCTGGTACATCATGTTGAGCTTGAGGTTATTTGGCCTCATGGGAAAAACGTATATGGCATGGTAGTGGTTCAACACTGCAATGCTCTGAACAATTTTGTAGTGTTCAAAGTGTGACACCTGTATTACCTTCCCTAGAAGTCATGTGATCTGATCAGAGTTCTACCTCAGCTCACATTTCAGCCTCAGAGGACTCTGTATTTGGCTCCTTGACACAGCAACCTCTCCTCTTCTGGACAGCCCTTGGTACTAGATGCCAACCCTTGTCTCCCCTTTATGGTCCCACCAGGTCTATATCCATCTACTTTCTCCATCACTCCATCCAAACACCCTCATACTCCTGCTGAGGAATACTTCAGTTGTGATAAAATTGGGGTTTGAGACCTGGAGCTCTCCTGGCAGTAACATCATGGGTCTGAGGATGCTCTGCAATACCTCCAGAAAGGTACATACTCGTCCTGATGAAGTGTGACTTCAAGTTGTGTCTTTTAATATATGTCCCAAAACTACCTTGTCCAGGCCTTGGAAAAGACTATAAGTGGCTTCAGCTTATTCAGCTAATAGTAAATAAAACTATAGTTGAGACATTATGTAATTTTTTATTCAGTTGGTGAACTTCTAGTGTCAGCGTTGCTAGATTCCTGTTTGATTAGCGGAGCACCCTTCTACCATGTGTATCCAGGGTGCCTGGTGGAGAACTCATGATGCAAGCCAGGATGCAGAACTGATTGGTAATTTGGCTGCTATGTGAGTGAATGACAGACAGACAGTAGTGGGTGAGGAGTTAGGATCAATATATATTTTGCTTATTTAGAAAGCATTTCCCTCCTAAAACTCCTCCACTTTCAAGTCTGGAAAAACAGAGGTGGTCAAACAAGTGACACTGTGGACTCTGCCTGGCAGTTTCAGAGACAGTAATTTGTGTTTCTGTTTTCCCCATAGGCTGAGGAAACTGATTCCTGGTGTAATTTTTTTTTCCTAAGTTTTGCTATGTACGCAGGTCAGGAGAAGTGGAAAAAGCAACTGCAATTCCAAGGCTATTTTGTGAAAGGGAGTTTGTGAATACATGAAAAGTGATACAGAAGTATGGAAAGGGCACAAAAAGTTTGGCAATTGTAGAGGTCATGTCATGAGAGCATGTTGCAGCCCTGATTTCAGCTAGCATCTCAGAAATTTATTAAAGATGAAGGCCTGCTCCTCTGGTAGGAGGGATCAGGGAGTTGAAGCATTGTGAAGGTGACTTTCATCGTAACTAAAAGGTGTGATTCAATGGGTGTTACAGAACACATTTGGTCATCAGGAGATGATCTGTATCACTAGTCTATGTTGCTTGTATATCAACTGCCTTCCAATTTTTGTGCTTGTCTCTTTGCTCCTGTGCCAAGAGGGAAGTTTATAGATGATACCACCAGATTGACTCTTTACTTCCATCTTTTTTTATTCTATCATTTTTCCTTAGTTCCAATCATTCCAGTATTGTCTCCAGTGAAATTTTCAATTATGCTACAGTATATTAGGATAGTGTTTTCCTGCCATGTAACCAAATATATGATAAATAGGCCTTTAAAAGTCCTGAATTCTGGACTTTTCTGGAACATAAATTATTGGAAGGCACAGTTTCTTGCATTTACTCCTGAGTTTCTTGTACTCACTCTGATAAAATCTATCGCTGAAGTGAAATTTTTATGCTGACAGGAAAATAATACGTAAATCCACATGTTCTAGGTCTGCCTCTATTTTGCTTTCCATAAAAAAATTCCTGCATTTCAATCACCTGTTCTCACTTGGAAACCAAGTATAATAATAATAATAATAATAATAATAATAATAATAATAATAATAATAATAATAATTCCAGCACAGAGACCTTTCCTCTTGGACTTTGCCTCTTCAAGCTTGAGGTGTGCACGCACATTGCATAAATTTTGTGGACACTATCCAAGGTTAAGTACCAGACGAAGCAACTGCGAGGGGATGTTCAACTTTGCTTACAAGCAAGCCATACTTTGAGGAGATTGGCGGTGATAACTGATAGAGTTATCCTTTACTTCTAGAGTTGGGAAACAAAACAGTAATTTATTTTCCTTGGCAAAGAAGTGAAATAGGAATTCTGGTAGAGATATATACATAATTATATAGATATATCTAAAAAGACTTCCTGAATTTGCAGTAATCTAGATGACTAATACCACATTTAATCACAGCTCAAGAAGGTAAAGGTTTGAGGTGCCATATTATGCATGCATACACATCAGAGAGAGATAAAAATAGAGAAATCACCAGTGCCTCAAAAATTCTATTAGAAATTATATATTGAGGAAAAAAGCTGAAAGCAGTAAAAGTCCTTTTTATGAAAATTACATTTGCCTAAACTGTCAGAAGAAATCAGGAACAATTTAAATAAAACATTACCTCATGAGGAAACACAGACAGTAATTGATGATCTCATTTCAGTAAAACATAAGGTCCAAATGGGATTAGTATTGAATTCCCCCCAAAATATACCAATATAATTTTACCTTGCTCAAAATATATTCACACAGTTCTGTAAAATGAATATTTTTTTCCCCGTTCAGAGGCATAGCTACAACACTAATGGTGTTGCATGTGCTCTCAGAATATTGCAATGGGAATATTTTAATGCTTTCTAAATGAATATAAATCATACTAAAGGAAAAAATAGTGCATTAAAGATTGTTTTTTTCCTTGTGTTGTACATAATGTTGTTGAAGAGATACTTGCAAAAGGTTGCCTGATGGTGTGCCTCCAGCCATGGAAGATTACTGCCTTTGTCCTGCAAGATAAGGACGCTTAGACTAATCTGAGAAGCTCTTACCGTGTCACAGCTAACATGGTGAAACAGCACCTTGGGTTCCCTGGGAAGTGGCAAGCACAAGCTGTAACTTACTCTGTGTTTTGTGTCAAAACATAGCTATAGCAGAGATTTGCTGAATGTCCATAATAATAACAAGCAAGCATCACTGATCAAAGATCCTTTTGACTAGCAGCGACAATCACAATTTATGAAGTCAGTGGCAACATACATAGAACTCTAACTATAAAACACAGCTATCAAAAAAAACCCCAAACAGTCTAGTTTGACTCCTTACCTTTTGTCTGAGGATTGTCTTCATAGAATCATAGAATGGTTTAGGTTGGAAAGGACCTTGAAGATCATCGAGTTCCAACCCCCCTGCCATAGGCAGGGACACCTCCCCACCAGACCAGGTTGCCCAAGGCCACGTCCAGCCTGGCCTTGAACACCTCCAGGGATGGGGCCTCAACAACCTCTCTGGGCAACCTGTTCCAGTGCCTTACCACCCTCAAAGTGAAAAACTTCTTCCTAATGTTCAATCTAAACCTGCCCTCTTCCAGTTTGAAGCCATTCCCCCTCGTCCTATCACTACATGCCCTAGTAAAAAGTCCTTCCCCAGTTCTCCTGTAGGCCCCCTTTAGGTACTGGAAGTCTTGTATGTCTTCTATTTGCTTCCCTGTCTCTCTCCCAGGTACTCTATGGGAGCTCCACTTCCCTCAGTGCTGAGTAACTCTCCTTAATAGACCCCACGTCACAACTCAGATGCGCATAAGGGTGCTCCTGAACTGCTATGGACAGATGTTATTTGAAGACCTATTGGATTAGGCAGCTGTGTTGTGTTTTGTTTTGTTTTGTTTTGTTTTACTTTGTTTTTTAAGAGTATAATCTTTTTGGTTTTTTTGCAGAGATCTGGAGTTAACTGCAATCTCTCAGAACACTGCCCAGGATGTCTGCTTTATGGTGGGAGGTTGAAGCTGAGAGACAGCCACTGGGTTTCTAGTGCGCAAAGGCAATGGCTCACACCACGGAGGTGAGGTGAGGTGAGGTGAGGTGAGCTGCTGTGCTCCCATACTCATACCTACTTCCACTCTGCCCAAACTCAACCAGGCGTGCCAGCAGACACGGCTGGCAGAGCCTGGGAAGCAGACAGCAGGGTATTGGGGGGAATTTGGCACGCCTTGTTTTGCCCAAGAGAGGAAAGCATCAGGAATGATGACAAAGTACGGGTTAAGATGACACATGCTGAGACCGGTGAAAGAGAGGGATGTGAGAATGAGTTGTATTGGACTTAAAAGGATGGAGCAGAAAATCATTGCAGTACCTACCTGCGGTGGTGAGTGTTTGGGTATCAGAAAATGGGGTACGTAATAATGGAAAGAAGGCTCAAGTGTGTCTGAGTGTGCTCTCAAGTGTGTCTGTTATGTTTTGCCTGTTTGTAGAATAACTTGATCACCTATTAAAGTGTTGCAAGTAAAAGTTTGTAGTGTTAGTAATTCCTTGATTTTGGCTTTATTTTTCACATGCGTGGCCTTCAGTTAGAGCCAGTTCAGTATCTGATGTCCCCATCTATTAATCCTTTGACACTAAGAAGAAAAAGTTTCCATAATCACTCACTGAAAGCAGAATTATAATGGGAATATGTCTTGCTTAGCTTCAAAGTGCAACCTCAACTTTTCGATTATCCTTAAGAGTGAAGGTCCCCAGACAGAGGAGCTGCTCTTTTAAGAGTAAGCAAGTAAGAACAGGAGTAGGACATCGCAGAAACTTTTGACAAGGTGATATCCTGAAGTAGAACAGATCAGGAAGTTTACCTTAAAGTTTTTACACTGGGACCCTTTTTGCACTGCCCTTCTATAATCAGTGGGGAGGGATAGACATTGCCAGAGGTTATTCAGTTTTGAGGCGCTACAGAAAGTGACTGAGGCTCTGATTATATGGGGACTGTTAGGCATGTTATTTAGGTGGCTAAAATTAGGCATGGTGAGCTGAAACCTAATCAATTAAAAAGCTGTGAGACCTCCATCGACAGCACAGGAGTGGAGATGGCCAGCTACCTTCTTGGTACTATGTTTCTGCCAGGAAAATACAGAGCAGCATCTGCTAGAGCCCTGCTTCACTGCTCTCCTGCTTTGAGGTAAAACGGGACCAATTTTCTGTTCAGTAATGTAACTTTGCAGCTAAGTCTCTTCTAACTACGGAAATTAACAGCATATTGTGCAGAAACTGTTCACTCTCAGAGTGATAAGACCACTGTTTATAGTTGATGCCCAGGCATGGTATGCAGAGAGGACCTTGCTTATACTTACTGCTATAACACCCAAGGGCAGCTAACTTGGTTATGTGCCCCGTTGGNGTGGGGTCCCACCTGCTGGGAGGAGTGGACAGGACAGGTGACCCAAAACTGACCAACAGGGTATTCCACCCCATCTGCCTCATGCTCAGTATAAAAGCTGAGGGATCAAAGGGTCAGCCTGCTTTCTTCAATGGCTGGCATGCAAGGAGGCCTCTGTCTGTTTGTCTGCCTTTGATCCCAATCCATGCATTCCAGAATCCAGTTCCCATCCGTCACTGAGTCCAGTCTGGAACTTCCCCAGTGTCTGCCGGTGGCATGATCATCATCCTGGGAGCTTGATCTGGTTTTGTATATACTTCATTATTTCCTTTTTATTATTTTATTATAAATATTTCATCAAAGTAGTTTATTTCCTTCTAAACTCACAAGTCTCTTTCTCTCTCTCCCCCGTCTCCTTAGAGTTAGAGGTGGGGGAGAGCATCTGTTGTTTTGCCTCAGTGGCCAGTCCGGCCCAAACCTCGACAACTGCCCAAACAGTGTTGATGGCACATATTGAGCACTGCCTCAACCCAATAAATGTTCCCTGTCAGTGACTGTACAGACAATAACACTATTTATCAAGGCACCAATGCTCCTTGTTTGCAAACCGTGTGCCTTCCTGTTCATGGCTAAAGATTTTCACAGCTGATGTGTTCTGGTTATCATTTTCCCCTGCTCAGGCTTGACTGACTCTTCCTTAGCCTGCAGCGTGGGGTAGGAATTAGGAAATGTAAGTGATTGTCTTGGAGAAAGTGCAGTGTCCTCTGTGGACCATAAAGAGCATAAATCAAAGGAAACATGGATTCTTCCTTTTTCAGATGTGGTTGTTTGTCTTCCTCTGCTGCCTCAGCCAACAGTCATTCAAAGAACTGTATGCTTTTAGTGGTAAAAGAACTTCCAGAGCGTGGCTTTGATATTCTTCTGTTTTTCCTGTTCAGCTAGAGGTTTAATACTTGAATACTGTATCTGTTTGTTTTGTATATACCTTTTCCACCTCCATTCATTCTTATTATAATTCCACTGGTATGATGTGCAAGGTGTTTTCCATACAACCTGCAGCTCAGTGACCCTGAAAGATAATGGATTCAGAGCTCTCAACTCTACCTGACCCGTTGTTCACAATGAGCTACTTGTCATATTCATCACATCCTTCCGGGGTCTGAACCGTGCCACAGGAACATTTTATAAAGCACGCAGCAGAAGAGAAGGGTACCAACAATGCTTTCAATTGCCATTTAATGGGCACATCTTTTATTTATTTTAAGTATTTGGTCACATCTAGTCCCAAATAACATACAAGCACAGAATATCCAAGAGCACTGGCATAATTTCTGAGACCCTCATGCCCATACGTCGTCGCAGTGTTATCTGCCATTAGCCTGTGCCTACATGGAATGCAAGCAAAGGGATCATTTGTGCATTCAACTGTATAACCGGGGTTATGCTCATGAATTCAGAGGTACACCAGGTATATTCTCATAGGTCTGACTTGCGCTTCACGCAGGGGCTTATGCAAGCAACACACATGTACAGACTTACGGAGTCAGGGAAAGGCTACAGTATTGCTGCAGCCTGGGGATGCTGCAAGCGATGGGGTTGCGATGAACACAAAGCCTGCAACAGTCAAGCTGATTGGAAACATCTGAAGCCAGTCTTGCTTTCTCCAGAGAGCTTAGTTAATCCTTGTCCTAGGCCAAGGACTATCCTATTTAAGCAGGAGACACTCACTCATTTCAGAGTCCCTGAGGCTGGCAGTATTGAGCGTTGCTGTTGTCACCGCTTGTTCTTCTTCTGTGTTATCCTGAGGCAGTCATTTCACTGGATTCTGCCTACAGCCTCTGAAGTTACAGCCTTGGTTTCTTTCATCATCTTCTCCAAGCTAAAGCAGATTTCAGCTAGGAGGTAGGTATTTATAAACCAGCAGTGAGTTTGCCAAAACCTTAAGCAAGGAACTATACACAACCTAAACTGTACAGCATATATGGACAAGGTTGACATAACATTTCCTAATATTTAAATTTAAGTTATTGAAGTTCAGTTAAAGAACAACATAAGAAACAGAAAGTATACCTGGAAAACAAAAACTTTCCTTCTGTTTTCCCCACATGGCTTTTTAGCATGGGAATTGGTAATACTGTCCCTAACCTGTCACACACTGAACGGGCGCTGGATCCATCACTTTAGTACAGCACACCAATAAAACTTCATTACCTTGCAGACTGACAAATTGCCGAAACTTGAAATGTCGAGGCATACTTTAGATTAGAGAGTGTTTCTGGTCTCCCCCTATGGTCTTTTCTACTCCCATATGCCAGCCTCTGCGGGGACTCTCCTGCCTTCGTCCTATGGCATCCACTTGAGCTTTGTTACATCAGGAAGTTTCAATAACCCTGGAACTTTGAACAGCAGGATTTTGGGAAAAAGCCTGGGGTAAGGGTGGGGTGAACTGGTCTCTGAGGACACCAATAGGTCTCACTGGTCTTCAGATAGAGCATGATCAGTGTTGTACATTGGTGTGAAAGGCCACCTTCACAACTTACACTATGAACTGGAACTGACAATAGTCTGTCCCTCCTTCTCCATGGCCCTCAGATGCCCTTCATGCCTCCTCTGCCTAACTCTAGGCCAACCAGCTCCTTTGTCACCTTGACTTACTGCTTTTCAGCTGATGGCCACAGGATGAGGGTGAGGGCCCAGCACAGATGCTGAAGGTCTTCCTGGTGCACCTCCCTCATTCTTGCTGCTTGCACCCTCCACGGTCCAGTAAAAATGAGTCAGATATCAATGCCAAAGTAGCCTGGGAGGTTTCTGCCTCCTGGATGTTTAACAGGGGAAGAGAGGACCCACAGAAAGGAGCCACATGGCCTCACAAACTCCCAGATTCCAGCTGCTACTGCTGCACAGTTCTGCTGCTCTCTTGGAACAACTTGTGCTTCCTGAGCAAATGCTGGAAGGGGACGAGAAATATCTGTTCCTCATAAAGGTGCCTTTACTTCCTCATATTATTATTATTTTGATCAGCTGATCTCCACAGCTGAGGCCATGGTGAACAAGACTGCCTAGGCAGAGGTTACCCTTGAGACAGCTAGATCTGGACTCCTTGAGCACCAGTGACCAGCTTGCCCTGACAGTGTCCTGCCAGGACAGCAGGAAACAATGAAATCACTGCAGCTCCTGACCTTCAGTATCTACAGACTTGATGCATTTCAATCCTTCTAACAGCTGAAATTCTGTGAGTGCCCTGAAAGTTATTCCTTTTACTACATAGTGTAAACCACTAACGGGGTTGGCTTTGAGGGTCTCGGTGGGAGAGTTTTGACTGGGCCCCACAAGCACCGACATTTTTTTCTATGATGATAAACTGAAGGAGTCCTCAAAAACATATTCAAGAAGAGAGCTGTACTTAAATGCTCTCCAATGCTTATGTACTTTTAAGAAATGGACAAAAATAGTGTGTGGCATGGACTGAGAAGAGAATGTTTTTCTTCCATTGGAGAAGTGAATGGAATAAATGTTAACTTTCCCCTGCTTGCTTTATTTTTTGTAGACATAACAGCAACCCACCAGAGCTTCTGCACTGGCTTCATCAATCTGCTGTTGTCAGAAATGCAGTTCTTTTGGAGCAGGGTTGTGCTGGGGTGAACAATGACAAGGAGTTCAGTGCTTTCCTCTCCTCCCTGCCCTCAGCCTGTGTCGTGCCACCTGCGGCTGCTGCCTGAGGCCACCTGAAGTTGGTTTTGAGACATTTTTACTTTTGGCTCACAAACATGTTTGTTCAGAAAGCAAATATACTCTTACCGATTTTCAAGCTACAGCACATCGTGGAGGCTCTGTACTCTGTACAGAAATAATAGGAAATACTTGAAAATCTGAGATATCTTCAGATAACTACAATTAATAGTATACATTCAGTACACCTCTTAGTAACAAGCATGGCTTCTTAAGTCAACCTTGGGTCCTTGTATTTAGTACAAGACAATGCCCTAGCAGATGCAGCACTCTTGTTTCCAGCCACTCAGATACCTGTTTCTTGTGGGGCTCTGTCTGAAACGTAGATGTCTTATCCTGTCCTGTCACCACTAGTCTCTGGAAGGCAGCAATACTGTATCTATAGTAGATAGATGTCACTTAGCTACATATGTTCCTGGGGAAAACAGTGGTTCCTTGGGCTGTCACCACTCAATCCAGCTGTCTCAGGGTCTCTGTCTTTGTTCTGGAACGAGAAACAGCCTAACGGTGTCTCTGCAGTACGAATAAAAAAGTGAAGTGGAAATACTCAAGCGAGGCAGCATGAAATCTAAGCAACTATAAACCATAATGCATTACTGCGAAATACTTCAAGACATAAGCAACTCAGGATTCAGATGTCACGGATACCTTTGTGCTAATTATCCCCTGTGCAACCTCTCATTTACACTTTCCTGATCATTTTTTTTGCACAAGAGCGGAATGAATAAAGTGATGGTCTCTAGGCTGCTTTCCTGCTGAGTCTTAGCAGAGTTACTGGTGAACCTGACACTATGAACACATCCATCCGTACTATAACAGACTCTGTAATACAGCTCTTTCACAACTAGCTCTGAAGCACAGAGAGGACAGCTAAATGGTGCCATTTTCTTAATGTAATAACCTTTCAATAATTTAATCAAAGCTACTGAGAAAAAAATGCTCTTCAAAAAGTTCATGTAATTGCACAGCCCTGTCTTCAATCTGAGCCTTTATCTCAGAGCTCTTAAGAAAAAGAAAAACCTGGCAACGTATTTCCTCTGGTCCTTTCAAAGACTGACTGGCAACAGCAGAAGCTCCCTATTCAAAGCCTAGTATTTTCCATTTGTCAGAGGCCAGGAAAAGCCAAATGCTTCTGAGGATGTAAAGGTTCACTGGGGGTAAAAGAAGAAAAGGGAAAAAGACAGCAGCAATCTCTAAAGGGATTGCAGTCTGAAAGCAGTGAGTCTGCTCACAAGATTTATTAGCTGTTGACCTCCTTCCACCACTTAGGTTATAACGCGATGACAGCCTGGCGGCGATGGAGAGAAGCCACTCTTCCTCCTTGAAGCTGACCTAGAGAATTAGGATCACGAACCAGTCGCACAAACGTGCCTTATAAAGCCATTCATGGCGATTGCATTGCCACCTGCTCCCCTGCTATTTAGTACATCAAGGGCAGTTGTCAATTCCTTGAAAGTCAAAACCATTTCACATCTTGCAGCCATCCCCAGTCTTTAGGGAACAGAGGCAAATAAAGTGTTGGTGTGGTTCCCTGGACAGTATGATCCCACCTTAAGTGATTTATTTTTTTTTTTAATTGGGAAATTCTATATATTGTCACTTAATGTTGAAGTTTTTAAAATACTGAAGATGGAGCAGTGTAACAAATGGATGTGGGAAGGAATGAATCTCTGGATTTTTATAGAAGTCTGGCAAAAGGTTCACCTTATACTGGGGGGCAGGGTGTGGGGCAAAGGCATCCCCACTTTGCTTTCCAGCCAGCTGGGAACGGATCACACGCCCTTGAGCAAACAGCCTACCGTCGTGTCTTTTACCCGTAGAACAGAGCATAAACAAATTTACATAAGACTGTGGTATCAAAAAAGATTAATGAAAACCCTTTTATTGACATAGAATCATAGAATTATAGAATGGTTTAGGTTGGAAAGGACCTTGAACATCATCGAGTTCCAACCCCCCTGCCATAGGCAGGGACACCTCCCACCAGACCAGGCTGCCCAAGGCCACGTCCAGCCTGGCCTTGAACACCTCCAGGGATGGGGCATCCACAGCTTCTCTGGGCAACCTGTGCCAGTGCCTCACCACCCTTAAAGTGAAAAACTTCTTCCTAATGTTCAATCTAAACCTGCCCTCTTCCAGTTTGAAGCCATTCCCCGTCGTCCTATCACTACATGCCCTAGTAAAAAGTCCTTCCCCAGCTCTCCTGGGCTAGACATGAGCGAGCAACAGACTTTTTTGGCTGGTTGGTCAAATCCCCACCCCTCTCCCCACTGTTTTACCCTTAAAAAAAAATATAGTTCAGAAAAGCTGATGCAAAAATGGAATTCCTTCACCTGAACCACAAACTGTTTCACTTCACAATCAGTTCAGTCCTTAAAACATGATATTAAAATACTTGATTTTAAAATTACAATGTCATTTTGAAATGAAAAAAAGTTTAAATTATTCCTTTGGGAAATGTCCAAATAGAAGTCCTCTCATCCTTTTCTTCTTCCCCCACATTCTGGCTCCCATTCCTGAAGGGCTAAAACTATTCCTCAAATTCACAAATAATTATAGTCTCCTTAAACTATAGCTTTACGTGAATTTATTCTTCACTCCCAAACCCACTGCTCTCTGATATAGGCAGAGATTTAGGCTACCAGATTACTTTTTTAATTTCAGCTGTTATTTCTTTCTATAGGTTTTTATTCCCTGTAGTGTCACTAGAAAGTCATAGTACTGTCAAAAAACTGTTTTACTTTTTCTTACTTTTGCCTCAGTGTTAAAAAGGAATTAAAGATTCTGCTTAGTTATAATATAATGAAAAAAAAATCCTTTAAAAATGGTGTTTAAATAAAAGCATCTGGATTTTTGGAGGGCAAAATTATCCTGCAGAATATTTCTGTATAGTTGTTGAAGTCACTGTGTATAATCAAACTTTCAAGCCAAAAGAATTTAAATAACTTTGAAGAACATAAAGTCTGTCCTGTCTCACTGAGAAGAAGGGACAACAGATCAACAACAACTTTATCATTCAATGCAAATAAGATCATCAGATAACTCAGTCTGGCAAGAAATGTGAGAAGGGTAGGAAGTGATTTGCAAGTGGCTCTATATTTTTACCTATTACACAATAAAACCACCTCCATAATTACAACATTAGTGCTGGTCAATTGTGCCAAGTTATTGTTAAACTGTTATTGCTAAGAAAAGAAAATCCAGAAATTATAAAAATGTGTGCTCTCAGCCTTGCTGCTTTGTTAAAAAATGCAAACAAAGGTTAGGTCGTACTTTTTACAGATAATATTCATTTTTAACGATTACACTAGGGAAGCTGAATTGGACTACTTATTTATTCAAGAGGAGGAAAAAAGCATCTTCCTGAGACCTTAATTTAGACAAAGACTTTAAAATACACCATTCTTACTGAATGAGCCTGCTGGACC
Organism: Anarhynchus alexandrinus; assembly: GCA_008711295.1. Lineage (NCBI taxonomy): Eukaryota > Metazoa > Chordata > Aves > Charadriiformes > Charadriidae > Anarhynchus > Anarhynchus alexandrinus. Next base: position 1,112,680 of record VUYV01000271.1, read on the forward strand.
ACATGAGCTGCCAGCAGAAGAGGCTCTTCTTCTCCAAGTGGTATTAGACCACAGCTGAGGGTTTCTGTGTAACTCTGAAGCACAAGGCCAGTGTGGGACCTCGGCTGCTCCCTGGATTGGGCAAGTTGCAGGGAATTCACCTTCGATTACCCATCTCCTCTTGCCCCCCCTCCTCTGGGGTAAGAAACCTAAGACTCATTTCCCCTCACATTTTAAAGTGTCAGCCCCCCCTTCCACCTCCCTGTGCTCTTCACCTCCACCACCCTTGGGTGAGAGGTTCCCCGGGAACAGCCCTTGTCACCCACGAACATCGGAACGGGAGGGCAGGGACAGGATCTACCAGGTATCTTCCCCGCTTTCCCAGGTTTGAGAAGATGAACCCCCTTTCCACTGTCCCCTATTCCCCACTCTGGGCCCTACAGTGAGGAACTTAGCAATAAAACTAAAGCATCTTCATGGAGGAATTGCACTGTGGCCAACTCTTGTGGTTTTATTGTGATTTCACAATTTCAGGGTAGTTCTCACAGTCCCAGTTCCTGGAATCAGGATCTTACAGTAGACCCTGCTTTTCAGTTTTAAAGAAAGTTCTTAACTTTTGTGGTTATGGAGAAAAAAGGCTTCTCACGTGAAGTGAGTCCAAGGTAAGGAACCAGAAGGCAAATAATAAGAAACCCCTAAAGCATTACATTTATTATTTAATCATCGTATTGCTGGAGGAGGAAAAGAGTGTGACTCATGGTTTTTAAGTGTTTTTAGGGATGGCAACAGTTGAATGGGAGAAGCAGGAAATCTTCAGCGCTTTTTCTGAATGTTGCAGTTGTTACTGTTTAAGTGACAGAATTAATTAACCACATTGGAGGGTAACAGCATCCATCCTGGATGTGAAAGGGTTGTGAAGAAAAACAGAAAGATTTTGAGGAAGGGAATCAAAAAATGGGCAAAAAGAAAGAAAGACCATGCAACGTCTTTTTTTTGTAATTTTTGTTTCAAAAAGAGCAAATTCAGGTCTGCGCCTTCATTAAGTGTGCACACAGTACACTGGATCATTAGAGACTATGGGAATGCTGTCTGCCTTGATTGTGGAATGTTTCCCTGTCAAAAACAACATTTTTACAGGCTTTTGGGTTTTGTCATTTACTACTTAGGTATTTTCTACTCCTAAGATAATTTCCTGCAGAGGAAATGCTATCGTTCCCATTCAAGTAGCATTTTTTAGCAACTGTTATTGTTTCCTATCAGCAATTCTGTGTTTTGGGACAGAACCAAATTATCTGTTTTAAATTCCATCTCTGTTACACTTTCTCCAACATTGCTTACGAGATAGCAATTTCACAGCCCATAATCTGGAAAGACTATAATAGAATCTACATAAGAGTTTGTGCTGCATTTATATCAAATTACAGGTGATAGCACCGCTTCTTGTGCTCATTATGATCGTCTGGTACCATGAGATCTCCTTGCTTTTACAGGCTTGCGTGATTTTAGTGGTGAATCTGATTCTACAGTGCCAAAATGTGGACACCTATAGCTGTAAACACCGTCTTTCTGCCAGATTTTGTGTAGACTGCATGTCTTATCTCTACCTACAAATGGTACAAATAAACCAGTCATAGTATTTAAAGAAGTTTTTGTCATGTTTGTCTGTGTATGTGGGCTTGCAAGTAATTCAGTGTTTGTAAAAAAAAAACCCAACAATTTTTTTTAATGTCACAGTGAAGTATATAGGGGTGAGAATGTAAAACATAAAAGCCGTATTTCTACTGATCTGAACTCCATTCTGAGTTCACAGTCATCGACTGTCCTACGCTCCACCATATAGGATCCACCACCAACACGACACATCCTGTGTCCTGTTCCTCCAGTCTGCTCTGGGGTTTGCCTGGATATTTTTCCACTGAAAGGTGTCGACAATTATTAGCAGGCGGAGCCAAATTCTTGTGTGGTGTAAATCAGTGTAAGGTCAATGAAGTCAACCTGGCCTCATACGAGTGAAGGCTCCAGTGTGGAGGGGCACTGAATGAGGAGCTTGGAGGCCAGTTCTTTACTGAATAGCATAATTCAACCTTATATTGGATATAACTTTCTTTTAGAGCTTTGGCTAACCAAATGTGTCAAGTTTCCCAATGAAAAAGAGGATAATTGCAGGCCTCAGCTGCATAAGTAGAGGAGACATTCAACGATTTAAGGTCATTACTCATTGTCATAAGGAAAAGGTTTTCAGGAAGAAGCAACAGATCACTTCAGATGCTTTACACTCTAGTTATATATTTTAACTGAGCTGATGAATTTCTTTTACCTAGCCAGAGAGCTTAGCCAGCTGACCCACTATTATAAATGGCAGCATGATAAAAGTCATTTCCTTGGCAGCTGGCCCTGAAAGATATTGTGGTAAATGGTATTTTTACTCCTGTTTAATCTTCTTCTCAATTATTTGCTACCTAATTTAGCTCATCACTAAGAAAAAGAAAACTCAGCTTTTCACATTCAATGGAGATGCCCTTTTCTCCAGACAGGGATTCCTGCAAGATGCGCATCTTTACAAAGCGATACCCTTCTGCTGTCCACCCTGAAGTCGTGGCAGAGGACAAAAGCTCAGGAAATTAAATCTCCTGCCTACAGAAGTTGGCTGGATCTGAATCCTATCCAGAACTTTTAGTCAAGCTGGCAGATCTTTGCCTTGGCCATCGCTGCTGAGGCTTCCAGACCAAGCTTAGAATTAACTGTCAAAAACCAACCACAATTAAAATATAATTCAAAGCAAACAATTACTTAAACATATACTTAGAGCTTTCTTATAGTTTGGAAACTGTGACTCAGGTAAGGCTTTTCGAGCCTGTTACTGAAGAGAAGAAAATTCTACTATCTCCAGTCATAGAGATACAATTTAGTAACCGAAGTCACAACTCCTGAAACATCACCTGGAACAGGTACCCGAGGCCCTTCCTTTACATCCCTACCCATAAATGGCACCTGACATCTGCTGCTCAGCCACGAGGGCCCCTGTTATATTACAGGCGTTATCAAATGCCAGTGTTTGTCTGGTTTTGGTACTTGTCCACCGAACCCTCCTTGGCTTTAAAAGGAGAGCAAAGTTATGTTTTCCAGTTTTTCTAGGAGAGGCTTAGACAGCGAAAATGCCCAATATATTGTGTTCTCCAGGGACACTCGTTACTTATTGGATGCAAGCAAGTTTTTTTCCTGAGGTATTGTAGTCTGAGATGTTATAACATAATTTTTGTCCTTTCTGTAAGATGTTACATCTGATTTATGCACTTTAAAATTTACATTCTAAAAATATACTGCAAACGTGTACATATTCTTCTCGCTGGTTAAAGAGGCAGTGTGCAATATAAACGGATGAAGAAAAACCAAACTATTGCCACAATATAATTCAAGGAGATTTGCATGGAGTGTAACTTGAACACAGCTAAGATCCTAAGAGGTAAAATGTGGACTCCTACTCGATAGCAGCAAAGTTTCGAAAACAAGGGACATTCATATTTTTTCCTTTGAAAAGAATTCTGAATAGGCAAAAGAATATGTACCTTTCCCAGTTTGCCATCATTTTATGCCTTTCTGATAGCTTTCCTTTCCTCTGTCTCTACCCATGCATTTTCTTTGGGTGTTTAACGGTTCCCTCAGGGCAGGACCAATTATTTATGACATACTTCTCCATGTAAGGTTTATTTGGAAAAACTGTTCCTATGGAAACTGCTGTTTTCAAACAGGCTTGAATTAACTTCAAACAATAGGATTGCATATACACTAGAGAATACATCTTTTACTAGCAGGCGTATGCTAATGACTTTGACAACCAAATAAATTGCTCAGAGGAACAAAATGAGGTATATTCTGCGATATGATCAAGTGGGCATTCAGCTGTCAGCTGGTAAGTGCAGGGAATCAGAGTAACTCAGTTCATTGTACCAAAGTCCAGTTTGAAGGTCTCTTAAAATTTCAAAACAAAGCTTTTAAAAATATCAGTCAAAAGCCTGCTCTGGAATGCTGTGAAAGAGCAGCGAGTGCCTTATCTACAAAAAAAAAAGCACTGAAGGTTTTTATTTCAGAAATGTCAAAGTTCACGTGTATGACATACCTACACTGTAAGGCTTTGGCACTAGAAGTAGATTGGCAGGTCAGGATGCTCCAGTCTCTTGATTTCTGTGGCTTCAGGATCAAGCTCTTATAATTACGTTTTGCCTTTGTGGCGTTTTGCTGTTTGTTCTGTCCTTGCTCTACCTCCTGCTTATCTTCTCGTCTTTGCAGTCCTCCAGACAAAATGAAGCATAGCGCAGCTGCAGCATAGCCCATCTGAGCAGGTTTTTAATGAAAAAAAAATAAAGTTTTCTGCCTGAACAAACAATTTGACTTTAAGAAAAGTAATTACTACTTCATTAATTGCCTTGGTGGTGTTATTAGCTTTCTAGAGCCGTAATACCTTAATCTTGTCAGGAACAGGGCAGGGCAGGTGGAAGGGGGTTCTCATAGCAACACCCCGGTCCTCCAGTTTGGACTCTTCCTTTGGTCCGGCGCAGAAGTCAACGCTGTTAATCCAAAGGCCCCCTGCTACCCGCCTTTGGACAGGCGGGTTCGGAGCTCTTGTTTATCTTCTGAGTCATCTTCTTAAGAGAGATGCAGAAAAAATAACTTCCATTGGCTTTCCTGCTGGAAAGGCATTCCCTACGCCCAAGTGGCCCTTTGCTTATTCAAATGATTAGCCAAGAGCGCTTCATTTTTAGAAAGGAACTAATTCAGCCAGGGACCGAATAAACTCCAAGTCCACAAAGTGTGAAGGAAATAAACTGTGAATTCCAAGTCAGAGAGTTTGAACAGCCCAAGATAAGCTGACTGCAGCTCTATCAGGAAAAAATCCCTCACTTTGCTACGCTGCAGCTCCTGGGCGTTTTGGCACGTGTACGTGAAAGGAGAAAAGTGTATAAATTCATGTGTCTGTCAAACTGCTAAAATGCAACATGGCCAACACAAGAATTAAAAAAAGGAAAGTGCACTAGATCACCCAAAACCACTGACTGCTCATTTTTTCAAGCTGATCTTATGAGATTGGCTGGAATTTCTCATGTTTTGGGGCCTTTATAAAGAATTACTTTCAACCCTCTTTTCTGTGATGAAAGCTATACACCACTACAGACCTGTCAAGGGACTGTTGGTGGCAAAAACTTCCACAGAACTGGTGACTTGAGTCATCTGATGGGATGTCAGGTAGGTTTGGTAGGTAATCTTGGTTTCTAAGTAGCCATAGAAAAAAAGGAGCTTGCTTCTTATCCCAAATGGCCCTACAAACTTTGCTGGAATTGTCTAAGCTCAGGCAAATAATGTGCTAAAATTGGCCTTTCTTTCAAACAGAGGACAGTTTCCAGTGGCTGGTAAAAACAAAATAATTTTAAAATATGTAATTATAGAATATACTATATCTAACGCAACACGTAACCCATAAAAATAATTTTGTAAGTAGCTGAAGTAACTTCTGTCCCCAAGAGGCAATGGAGAAGGTCCTTCCCCAGTAGGACTAATCGGAAACTGTCCGCTCTGTCGGGAAATGGGAAAAGCCTCAGCCCAGTTGCCTGTGATGTTTTTTTTGCTCTCGTGTGTTGTTTTTTAAAACAGGATGGTTTGCCCTGTGGTGGTAGGTGCATTTCCCTAGACTCACCCTTTGTGCAGCCTGAATCTGCCTCCTGTTTGTAGATTGGATTTTGCCACCTTATTTGTGCTGAATCCCAGGATGGTTTACTGAGCTGCCAGAGGCAGCGCGTCTTCTGTCCTGCAGACCGCTTTCCGGGGGTTTAACAATCCATTTCGGGGAAGAACATAGTTGCCCATTTGGATATGAAAATGAGATATGCATTGATGTCTTTTTTACCCTCTCATCCCACAAACAAGAGGCTAAAAGACTCGAATGGAGGAAACACAGGAATTTCTATCCCCATATCTTGATAGTCTTTACCTTCTAACTTGCTATAGACTGCAGGTCTCCCTCCCAACTAAAAAACAACAGAAACCACTTTATTTATTTATTTTACTGGAAGAAGATCCATTGTGACCTGCAGGCCCATAACTGAATTAATTTCTCCAATTTATATTCCCACTGTTGCCAGCTTCTTTGCTTTTGATTGTATTTTCTAATCTATAATTCCAGAACATGGTCCATTATGCCCCTACGAGAATCTTCACTTTCAGCCCTTCGTGGCAACACCGGAAAACATAACAGCTCAGCACCCAGAAGGCAGATGGATTAATTTTCATAATTAATGATGTATATTCTCATCTTAATGGTCGTTGGGTGAGTAATAGTTTTTAATGTTTAATGTGACAAGAACTTCCTGAGTCAGACTTTAAGTTACACGAAAACTGGAAGAAAAATCATATTGAAATGTGGATATATTGCTTTTAAACAAAACAAAAAGGAAGGAGTTTTCAGGTGTGCTTGTTAGACAGAGAAATACAGGATGTTACCAAAACCTGGGCTCTGAGGTTTGCTGAAGACAGGGGATTTTCAGAAAAGCAAATGACCCTACAGTTTTTTGTGTTGTCGGATGGGATATTTATCATTTTTTTCCAAGTCGGTGCAGGGCATTTCTGAAAATCTCACTCTTGACCTACTTAGACTGATTTATATTCTCATTTTTAAAAAAAAAAATCTAAAAGAAAATGGGGATTTTGAGAGTCTAAACACCACTTTTAATCCCTAAATGCAACATTAGGTATCCTAGGTGTTCCGTCACTAAACTTCGCGCTACTGCTGCTTAAATGCACAGATAGCTCATTTTTCATCAGCACTTTGTCCAGCAACTGCACTTTTGCCTTTGAACATTTGCACAGCCACCTCAATGCTGCACAGACTGATTTACCTCATACCCGCGGTTCACAAAGCAGCGTTTTTGAGCTTTTCTCATATCTGGGCTTGATCCTCTCAGCCTGCTCGGGGTGGTTGTACTTTCCATGCAGCTCCACCTTATTTGGGATCCTGGCAGCAAACTGCAGCCCGGGGGTCTCCCAGACCCATCAGGGCAACCCTCCTGCACAGCAGAGGACAGGACAAAGCGGAGACATCAGTGCCTCCCAGTCAGGGACACCCTTTTGCCCAGTCTGCAACTGGGACCTGAACATGGAAACTTACTTCATCCCTCAGAAAGTTTCCCTTGCTCTTAAGATGTGGAATGGGTAAATTCCATCTCTTCTGTTTCTCCTCTTTGTTAATATATTTCTATATTCACTGGAGAAGGGATGTGCATCTGAGTATCCCAGGTTAATACGAAGGCCATCATGTATTTGAAACACTGTCAATCTCTATCTACACAATAAATTTTTAAACTTATGCTTGAGGGAAGGAGGACAACAGCCACTATTCTTTCCTCTGTTTCTGGAAAAAAAAGAAAAAATTAAGATTGACTCAACTTAGAAACTTCAGTCCAAGAAGGCGTTCATGGCTGTGAAAGAGGTGTATTTCTATCCAGTCCAAAATTAGAAATATAGTACATTTTGGAGGAAAAATCCCTGAGTCCTTGTTCTTCTCCAATTTCCTATGGGCTAGCGCTACCTGATTCTGCAGCCAGCTTGTTGGCTTCTGTGTATCTGCTGCTACAAGCCCCCACCGCTCCCCAGGCAACAGATGGGGTGCCAAATCTGGGGTTACAAATCCCTCTGGGCAGCCGGGGGCCAAAATTTTGAACATCTCAGTGTTCAGTAGTGCAGTGCCTAATCCTCCCTTGTGAACCTTCTATTTCTGTAGTTACCGTACTGAACCAAAAGGAGTTGCTACGGTTTCTTGTATGATAATATAAAAGTTTTAGTAAAGCGGGAGTTGATCCAATGTGTGGCTAAAAACTGGAAATCTGAAAAGAGATCTGTTAACATGCCTTTCCCTCCTTGTAGAGGAGAATTAATGGAAAAGTGAATATTCGTGCTTCCTAACATCATATTTCAAAGCCTAAGTATCTGATGAGAGAAAAGAAAAATAGGTTTTTAAACAAAAAAAATAAGAATAAAAAGGAAAATGACTCAGAGAATGGAATAAATATCTTTATTTTTAGAGAACTACTTGTTTCCTTGATGTGACACACCAGCTTCCTTCCAAATACATACCAGCCTAATAAAAGTTAAACAAAATTTCATAATTTGAACATTAAAGTATTTTAATCATCAGAAATCACAGGACAGCACAAACCTAAAATATGCCCCAGCATTTTTTATTTATTTGCTCTGTACTTAGAGAATGAAATTAGTCAGTTCCCTTCAGAATTAAAGTGGTTCCTTTTCTCCGACTGTATGGAGTTTATATCCTTGATGATATTTTTACTTACGCTATTATTAATTGTTTTGAAAACACACATCTAATGTGCTATTCATTTGTTGGTTCCAGTTTAATCAGCTATAAAAAGCAACCAACGTGATGATCACTGGGTTTCATTAAATTCCTAGATTGATCATGAAGACCAAATTGAAAAGTTTTATTGTCGACGGGGATATGTCCTTTGGAGGTTTGTCTACTATAACAAGATAGCAGTACCTCATAGTATCTTTGTGCCGTCGTAAACATCTTTCTAACATTCTGCATGAAAACCTTGGGTCTACACAGCAAAGGCATTTGTGAGGAAGAACAGACTCCCGTGGCTGCTTGCAATCAAAAGCAGCGACGTTATATTCCAGTTCACTCCGAAACTTCAGCACAAGAGGAAACTGAGTGCTCATTTCTGTACAAATTAGATTTCTCGTGCCTTTTGATCCAGTAATTTCCAGTTGTTTGTATCAGGTTTTCAAGTATGTATGTTTTCCCATGAGAAATGGTAAGGAAGTGTTTGACTGACTTACATCCAGGGATGGGCATTAGCTGGATCTGGTGCACAATACGGAGCCGTCTCTCAGCAAATGCACGCTGACACTAACTAGCACGAATTTGCGATACATATGCTTGGCACCCGCCTTGGCTGCCAATCAGATTTTCAAGCCAGTCAAGCTCTTTCTTATGATCTCTGCGGAGAATTATTTCTCTTTCTGTCTTCCCATCCATATTTCCTGTTCATCACTAAAACCAGGGTCTGATGGAGTCCAGCTTGTATCCTGCTGAGAGACGAAAGGAAAATTTTGGGGGATGGAAAAAAAAAAAAGCAGAATTTGTATGGAACAGAGTTTGACAGCAGATCTGGTTGAGCCTGAATCTTCCCAGTTTTAGTATGTACAACAGAACTCTTCTACTGAACTAAGTATGTGCCAACTAATAGTCAAATGAAACGAAAAGGAATCTGCCAGCAGCTTATTTTATTTGAACAAACTGGATTAAAAGAACAAGAAAAGAAATATCTTCCTCCTAGCAATACATTTGATACATCTTTAATATTATGAAACCCTTTGATGCTATCATGATAGATGCTCTGAAAAACACCCATGTCTAGCTGCCATATTATAAATGAGACTAATTCAGAATCCAAAATAATGAGCTTATTTTCACCTTTGTGGCGAAGATGACATGAATAAACCCAGCTCCTTGCCAACCCCAGAGACTGGTAGCTAAAATGGGGTCCCAGCCTGTAGGGGTGGGCGACCGGGAGGGGAAAGTAGAGAGCATGAGTGCAACTGCATGAAATGTAGAGTGCATTGCATAAAGAAGGGTGAGGCAAGTACCTGGAAGAGGATTCTCCTGGAAAATAAGGGAGAAGGGTGTCAAGGAGGGTTTGTTTTTTCTTGGTGGTATTGTGAGTGGAGTTTTTTTCAAATTCTGAGAAAATTAACTTGGCTTAAAAACCATAATGGGATCTGGACTGTGTGAAGGCAACGTACCCTTGAAGGTGCTCAGATGGAAATGCAAGAACCCATGAATGTTCTACTTAAAAGCAATTACTGTCCATGTGAAAACCTGACTGGAAGATACACAAATTCCCCTGACTTTCTCCTAAGGATTTACCTGATATTATTTTAAAAATGCCAGACAAAGTTCCTATTAATCACCACCTAAAGGCATTACAGCACTATTTATATTATAGGGTTTTGTTGTTTTGGGATTTTTTTTTTTAGAAAATGATTTCTTAATAAAATTGTGCTAACCTTTCTATTCATTTTCATATTGAGGCAAGCATTACAACCTGGAGAACTCTAAGATGTACAATTAAAAGAGCAAGTGAATCATAAATATAAGCAATCCTAGGAGCATGTTTAAACCTTGAATAGGAACACAGGGTCAGTTTTGGTTAACCATTTGGATAAATTTAGCCTTTAGTGGAGTCTAGAACCAACAGAATTATTTCCTTTTTTAGACATTATAATGGAAAGAGAATTAAGAGAAAAATTGTCTTGCAATGTAAGCACAAAATTGTTGGACTAAATCAACAAATAAGAATATGAGACTTAGAAGTCTAGGCTTGTTATCCAAGCTAGAGAAATGCAAAACATATGTATGGCAGAGAAATAAATGAGAGACCAAATTCTGACTATAGTTCCACCCATAAAATTTCAGAGATCATACTCGGGCTACACAGTGATAGATTTTTAGAATACTGCCTTCTCAGTCAATTAAGGGGGTGGTTTTGTAGTAGGTTACGAATACATTTCTTTGACCTGAAACCGTCTCTTTAAAATGGCAATTTAATGCTTTAGAAAATGAATATTTGCTGCAGAACTTTTTTAACAAAACATCTTAATAAAATGGGAGCTTGATTCAGTCTTTATAGAGATTTTAAGTGCATGAGCCAAAGCCATTATAGAAACACATTTCTAAACTATAAAGCATGTACAGAAGTCCATTTTACATTTAATTGTCAGAGCAGGAAAACCACTTCCAACAAAGCACAAAAATAATGATTTTAGATAGAAATCATTCCTCTTATAAAAACCTACACAGGAGACTATTTTTATCATCTGACTGTGGTCAGCTCAGTTTACAAGAAAATAGTATTAAGAGATATGCAAAGCAGATTAGCCTTCTTAATGAATTTCAGTAGGTTCCAGGAATCAGATAGCTTCAGCAAGAGTGATCTCCACCACCTGCGTTGCTGTCACATTCACATTGTGTGGCATAATAAGTGCAGAAATGGGGCTTTCTCACCTGTGCTGCATGTGTGGTATTTGTCCTAGAGATGGAGGAAAGGTGGTTTCAGGTAGGAAGAAATGACAGGTGCCGAAACTTTTGGCTGGTGCATTTTAGGTGTATTCTCAGCTGTGGGAAGTTTGAGAAAAAGGACTATATCCTGGGTGAGGAACAACCAGTTCCAGGAGCATTCTGGTTCTCTTCTGAGCAGAATGTTGAGTAAAATCACCCAGATAAATCAAGGCAACATATTCTAAGGTCCTACCAGAAATCCCAAAACCTGCACAGTGGTACAACTGGAAAACATCAATCTGGAACCTCCACTTTTTCAAGAGAGACCTTTCTTGCATAGTGTTGGTCCTGGGATTAATTTTGCCCATGCACCACCACTCACTTCCAGGATTTTAACAAGCAAATATACTCCAATCTGTTTGTATGGGTGGCAGTAGCACACTTGTAGCTACCTGCTTGTGTCTCTCCTGTACTCTCTCTGCTACTTCTTAGGTTCAACAAGGTCCTTACTCCTGGAAATAAATACACAGGAGAGCAAAAATGCTTTGCAGCAATGAGCTTCCGCGCATCTCAGAAACCTTAGCCTTGGAGTTTCCACAGAGGTCTCTTCTGTCCTCACGCTTTGAGACTCTTAGTGGAAATGTATTACGATTCCACAGAAGCCATTAGTGAACATATCCTTGTGAAATACGTGGTAGGTCATTTCCCCTGCTCTTTTAAATGGGAGTAAAAAAGAAATTATTAAAGACTGAATCTCAGCCTTGAGAAGGCTGAACTGATTTTGATCAGAAGGAAAAAGAAGTTTGAAGAACTCAACATGCCTGCTCTCCTTTCCTCTTAATTTCAAACTTCTGTTGCCTCTCTGGTAAAGCAACACAAAATCTTGGGAGGTGAAAAGAGAAGGTTCCTTCCAGTCTCAGCTCTTGGCCGAGCAGGTGAGCACACAGGGACTGTAAAAGCACTTGTCTGGCTCCATCTCAAGCTTAACTGCAGAGAACAGGTTAGGTGCAGGAGTGAGCCACAGACGATGCCATTTCTTCAGAGCAGTCAGGGCTGCACTTACACAGGGAAAATATATAGTATTTGCAACAGACAGAGTGTAGTACCATCTGTATTTTCATATTTGCAATGCTACTTGTATTGGGGAAAAATGCTAATGCGAAATTAGAGCTCTGTTATGTATTCCACAGGAATAGTGGTACATGACATAATTATACTCCAATATAGAGTTGCGAGTGAATAAACAATAATTAATGGATTGTTTTAATGTGTTACTACAATTTTGATATCAGTGTTGGGCCTGAAATAATGGAGAGCTGTTTTAAGGCATCACTGAGCACGTGCCGTTCTCATTTCAAATGGTAAAATACCAAATGCAAAAATGGTCATTGAAAAGCTCGAAGGGAACGTTGAAGGGAGAGTGCTAAATCTGTTTATGCTTTTAGGTAGAGCTAATGCAGAAAAAAATCTCTTAAGATGCACGTATCTTATGTGGACCAGAGAGAATATTGTTTCTTTGGAGGTGTTCAAGGCCAGGCTGGACGTGGCCTTGGGCAACCTGGTCTAGTGGGAGGTGTCCCTGCCTATGGCAGGGGGGTTGGAACTCGATGATCTTCAAGGTCCTTTCCAACCTAAACCATTCTATGATTCTGTGATTCTATGAATCTTTTCTGTGGTCCACATAATAGAAGAGGGGAGAGGTAAGGAGGGGAGTACTAATTGCCCAACACCTAATACTTTCCCTCCCCAGCAGACGACTTTGCTCGTGCTAGTAAGAAATTACAAACAAGAGTAGTGAGCAGTGGATGGAAGGTGATCGCTCCCATGCGTCATCTTTTCCTTTTGTAAGGACCCCCTTGGATCCCTGAAAAGCAACCTTCAGGTTTTTCTAGGCATTTCCTCTCATCTTTCCACCTCCCTGTGCTAATAGGAAAGGCAAGAAAAAGACAGGCAGATAATGCTTAAGGGAAAGTCTCAGAAGCACTGAGCAATTTGCAAAGCGGTGGTGTGTCCTCATAGCTTCTCAGGAGTAATCCAAATTCCTAGTGCAAGATTTCTCAAAATTTTTACTTTTAATATTTCTGATCTTTTATCTGTTTAATCATCTGCTTCATTAAAAGAAAAATTTAGTGCTTTATCTATCTTTTATTGTGCCAAAAATTTGATAATTGATCAATATTGTCAGTAGCCAAGTAACACATGAGGCTCACAATTTCTTGTGAGGGGTAAAGAATCTAGAAAAATATGCTTTTGGCTTTGCAAATGCAAAAAAAAAAATGTTTAACTTATTTGTGAAAATAAGCAACTATCAGGATTAATTAACAGTGCTTCCTAGTACTTTTGACTGGAAAAATACCTATGGATTCTTACAGTTTCTACCAGCTGCTGGTACTTGCCATTCCCCATCCTTTTGCAGCCATGACAATCTCTATATATGCACCTGAACAGGCTCCTCCTTCCCTCTCTCACCTGTCGGTCCAAGCTGGTTTTCATTATGGTTTGATGGTGTTCACAGCTTATATTGTCCTTTCAGCCTGTAATAGGTTTAGGGGGGAGAATGAAAAGGTCTATGATGCTTAAATGATTACTTGTACAAATAGGCCTCTGCTATTTTTCCTACGTTTATTCACATTTCCCACATCTACCCATCCTCTGAGTATACTAAAACTCAGATAAAGAATCCAATTATTTCTGCTGCTAAAATATGACCATCTGGTCAAATTATGCTTGTTTCATTCCCTCACTGTGAACAGGTACGCTTGTCTCTCACACTGAGTGATTTAAAATGTTGACCTGATTTTTTTAATATGGAATTTTTCTTTTCCCTTTCCAGCTTGTTTTTGCATCAGGCAATACTTTTTTACTTGCTCTATTGTTTTTAATTAAAAATACTTCTGTAATGAATTTAGGTGCAGGAAATTCAACTCTGACCATGGGGGAATTGATAAGAACTGGACACATTACCCTTGTGAGGTTTGTCTGTCGCTATGTGATACACTAAAGATAACTTTCTTCAGTAGGCCAGACATTTTTATATAGTATATGAGAAATCTCATCATGTAGGCTTTTAAAAGAGTCAGAAACAGAGCAATGACCTTTTTACCGCTCTGCTGCTTTACTGAAATGGATCTGATACCCATCTAGCCCTGAAGATTTGCCTTTCCTGGAATCCCAAATAAAGAGGAAGCAGCAGCAGAATT
>VUYV01000272.1:10676-33532 GCA_008711295.1 Anarhynchus alexandrinus
ATGAATAAAAAAAAAAAAAAAAAGAAAAAACCCATAGGGTTTCTGCTGTGCCAGACACGAAGCACCTGGAGGATGCTGTAGGTGCAGGAGTGGGGTTCCCCACTGCCTTTCCCCTCCTCCGTCCCCAGCACACGGGCTGGACAGGCCCCTTCGGGACGCTGCTTTGGGACATCTACCCCAAAACCCCATCAGTGGAAGCCGAGAGCCCTCCGTGGGCCGGGCTCAGCGCCCCACCAGTGGTTCTGCACCCACGCACAGCATCCCCTGCCAGAGGTGGCGAGAACCCCACCAGATGTGTGCGGGGGAAAAAAACCCCGCCAGATGTTTTCCCGGGAAGCCAAAGCGTCTCTCGCAGCAGAGCCGAAGGAGCGTGCGCTCCGTGAGCCCCGTGCACCCTCGCCGTCCCCCACCCACGCGGTCCTTCGCTCCGCGGCCGCCCTCCCTGCCTGCGCAGGCATCTGCTTAAATTGAATTTGCATCTCAAAGGATCTCGGCAGAGGGGCAAATCGGTACTTTGGGCAGAGATTAATCCCCTGAAACTCTCAGAGGAGTAATTTCCTTCCGATCACCGCTAACTGTCACCGTCAATTGCAAACACGTGGACAACCGGCTTTATTATCTCCGCAGCGCCACTAAATACCTTAATTTGGGTGTATAAGGGGAACCAGCTTAAATGCATTTGTTATTACAAGATTTGACCCAAGGATGCCAAATGCCTGTGATTCACCGACTTCCTTCCTGTCCTGGCACAGTGGCATCAACTTCTCCTCAGCATCGTTACGCATTAATGCGGTTTACATCTCATTGACTTACGTGGAATCAGTATCCTTTTCTTTCTTGCGTATACCAAAGGCCTTCCTTGTACGTTTTTTCAATCCTGCGGACAGAAGGAACATAAATAAGAATGCGATATTAATATTAGGCTTCAAATAAGTCCTCCAAAAATTTCCTTACTCCCTTGGTCAGCTGTAATTCATAAATAAGAGTTAAAAAAAAAAAGAAAGACCCAAACCCAAGGAACTGCCAGGAGGACTTTGCAGGTAGTGTGTATATTTGCTTATGCCTTTTTATTTGTTCATTTGTTCACTTAACTTGATCTCAGCATGTGCGACTACATGTTCCACAGTTAATATTTCTAAGCTCACTGTCTTAATTATACACTCCTTTGCCGTGCTGCACGTGGGTACTAACGCACCGCGGGAAAACTCCTCTTTGGTGTAAAAAAAAAAAACAAACCAGTTTAAACCCTGAGATTGGTTATCTTCTGTGCTGATTCTTGATCTGCACAGCGCTTAAAACCATGCCTGGTACCAACGATGCCGGAGCCGGCTGGGAAGCAGGATGCCCAGGGAGCCTCACATGCCACCAACCCCACCGGGGCAGTGGCCACCACCACACCGCTTCTAAAAACAGATGGAGGAGAGTAGGTTTCCACGAGTTTATCCCTCTTTTCCAGCCTAAGAGATATCCAGGAGAGGGGTTTTTAATAACCCCTTGCAGCGAGCACACCAAGGAAGGGATTTTGGAGCATTTTTAAAGCCCCACGTTTCACTCAGTTGGCTGGTTTTCACGCAGATGATTTTCTGCCAGTGGTGGCCGTCCAGCCCAACCGCCGAGACCCGGCTGGGGCTGGAAGCGGCCGGACACGCTTGTCACGCAATCACTGCCAGCGGCACGACAGCAATTAATTTAGGTCACAGCATAATTTAGAGATCCCGGTGGCCAGAGGAGCCAATATAAACCGTAGAACTTGAGTCTAGAACGGCTATTTCTGGCCTCCTCCTTTTGGAGCTCCTAGGAGGTTTTGCCTCAGTCTGCAAGTTACCCAAACATGACGTGCCATGGGTCAGACCCAGCTGCGAGATGCAGAAATGCTGTGGAGGGGTAAATGCAATGGTTCACACCGATGCAACGAGCCGGCCTGCAGCCAAAGGCCATGTCAAGCATTCAGGAACCATAGCAGGTCCCTGCTTGGCAGTGGCTCCTTCCCCAAAACCTCCTGGAAAGTAGAGTAGAGCCATAGAATCATAGAATGGTTTAGGTTGGAAAGGACCTTGAAGATCATCGAGTTCCAACCCCCCTGCCATAGGCAGGGACACCTCCCACCACACCAGGCTGCCCAAGGCCACCTCCAGCCTGGCCTTGAACACCTCCAGGGATGGGGCCTCAACAACCTCTCGGGGCAACCTGTGCCAGTGCCTCACCACCCTCAAAGTGAAAAACTTCTTCCTCATGTTCAATCTAAACCTGCCCTCTTCCAGTTTGAAGCCATTCCCCCTCGTCCTATCACTCCATGCCCCAGTCAAAAGTCCTTCCCCAGCTCTCCTGGAGCCCCTTTAGGGACTGGAAGGCCGCAATAAGATCTCCCCGGAGCCTTCTCTTCTCCAGGCTGAACAGCCCCAACAGCCCATCATCCAGCAAATAGGGACCATCACCAACCACAGCCCCAGGGCTGCCGGGGGGACACAGGTCTGGCAGCACTCCTCGCCAGGTGCCTGGCCAGCTTGGCCAAGAAGCCACAGGCACCTTGTGCCGAGTCCGGCTGTGCAGCAAGGAGACAGTTAATTGATAGGAGAGGTAAGCACACTCATTAGGAGTCCCGTTAGCCACACACCTGCGTGACACAGCTTTTGAAGGTGCAGAGAGGCTCAACAGCACAAAACGGAGTTGCCACGACTGGGATACAGCTCAAGCAACATGCACTCTACCAGAAACACAGAGCTGTCCTTGTGCTAAAACCCGCTCTTTTAAGAAATACCATTTAGGATTCAACAAAAACCCTCAAGCTTCTACATCGAGTGATGTGTTGAAAGAGCTAAATCTCCCACAGCTCCCCTGAAATTGGCTCTGGACACCCCAAGAACACCTAAGTGCTCCTCCCAGGAGCTGTGTGCCCTAGCCCAGTTCATCAGGTTGATATTTTTGGGGGAGACTGGGTTTCCTTGGTCTGCCTCCTGCTTTGAACATGCCCTTCAATTGAAATTATTTTCTGTTTTCCCAGGAACATCCTAATCCTCTGGGCATTGAGTGAAACATGCAACAAGCACTACAAACGCTAGATTTAAAATCATAGAATCACAGAAGGGTTTAGGTTGGAAGGGACCTTGGAGACCATCCAGTGCCACCCCCTGCCCTGGGCAGGGACACCTCCCACCAGCCCAGGTTGCTCCAAGCCCCGTCCAACCTGGCCTTGAACACCTCCAGGGATGGGGCAGCCACAGCTTCTCGGGGCAACCTGCGCCAGGGGCTCACCACCCTCACAGGCAAGAATTTCTTCCTAATATCTCATCTAAATGTCCCCTCTTTCAGTTTAAAACTGTTACCCCTTGTAATTTCTGCAGCACATCAAAAAACACTGGATTTAAATATTACCAAAATACAAGGGGGTGTTTCAGGCTCTCAATTCCCCATGGCCAGGTGGGTTTTGGGCCAACACTAGGACCAAGGCCAGCAGGGTAGGACCAGGAGAGGCTCCAGAAGGTCTCCTTGGCATTGCTCGGCGTGCTCTGGGTTGGACATTTCCCCCATGAAATGGGAAACAAAGGGACTGCTCGTGAAAATCACACCAAGTGCGCTTCCCTCCTCTGCCCAAAGTGAGCGTTACATGGTCAGGGATGAAGGAATCCCTTATGGGATCCCACAGACCCCCATCGTATGGGATCCATATGCCCTCAGCTGCTAAGAGCACCACAAGCGATGCTGAACCCCGTGGGCTCATCCTGCAACCTTGCGTGGACAGCTTTGTTTTTACTACATTTTGCCTTTCGGCTTTCCTACAATTTCTTCAAGGCTCCGGCAAGTTATTAATAACTGGGGAAGATTTCCATTGATCTCACCCCCTAGAATAAATTCATCCTCCAAACTCAAAGTAGAACGGGGAGGGCCGACAACCCCAGGAATGAGTTGTTGTTTAGTCTTATCTGAAGAAGCACCCGCTTTGGCTAAATTTTGCAATGAAGCCTTCTGCTCAGTTATATAATGGGCCCACCATCTGCTTAAAATGGTAATGATCGAGGGGGGGAAAGGGGATATTTAGGAAAGACAGAACAAAAATGAAAGCCTTCTTTGGAGACGGTTGTCAAGAGCCGGTGGGAGCAGGTCCCCTGCCAAACACCGCTGCCTGTCCCCTGATGGTGACACCAGGGAGGTCTGTGGCTTGGTGGGGGACAACGTAGTGATTTTACCAGACAATTCTGCTTTTGGGTGGCTGCAGCTCAGAGAAACTCATGTCTCCCTTGACATGGTTGACCCCAGCCCAGAGAGCTGTTAAAAATTCCTCATCTGATGGTGCAGGGACAGAGCTGAAGGGTTGTGCATGGAAGGGGACTGCACGTTCTGGTCCTCAAACCTCATTTCAGATGATTTTAGGAGCTGAAGCACCATGAAACCAGTCCTGGCAAGAGTCATCCTTATAAAAAAAATCATAATAATAGTAAGACCTTGTCCACAGAGGGAACGCTACATGGAAACACTGTGAGTTCAGGGGAACCTCACAGGACAAGACAGATTTACTGCTGGAAGAGAAAAGGTGACAGTAAGTGGGAGAGAAAGCAGAGAAGAGGCAGCGAGGCGGCAGAAAGACGGTCACGAAAGAAGAAAATAGAGCTTATCCATGTGGGGCTTCAAAGGATGGCTCAGAGCAGGGAGGAGCTGAAATCACCGCCCGGGTGATGCTCTCTGAAGCAGCACCTAACATGGAGATCAAATCCCACCTCTCCCCATCAAGGAGCTCTGGGTATCAGATCTAAACTGCTTTCCGGTGGGAAGAGCCGGAGAGTTGCATCGCCTTGTGGTGGCAGTGCTCGGTGACACCAGCACGAAGGGCTCTATGTGTCACCCGAAGACACAGCCCACACCTTCAGCTGTCCCCGCTCTCTACCCAGCACCTCTGGGGGCACCTGGGCAGGACACCCAGCTTCTCCTCACCCCTCCAGGCCAATCCCCTTGTAGGTCTCTGGCTGGGGCTGGTCACCTGCTTGCTGCTGAGCTGGGGACACATTTCCTAAAGCCCCGAGGCACCCCACCTCGCTGCACAGGTTGTATGGGGCACACTGGGAACATGTCTCCTTTGACCCGTACTAACTGCCCAGCAGTGTCATAGCCTTCAGCCACAGAAATCCCATCAGCCACAGGGCTGCCAGAGGTGTCAAAACTGAGGATGAGGTCCCAGGCCCCCGTAAGCGCCAGAGTGGCAAAGATGGGTGTGATGTGGTACCCGGCTAATGGCAGCACCAGAGAGGAGGGATTAAAATCCCTGCAGCTATGGCCATCCGAGCCCTCTCCCACCCATTCACCCCGGGGATTTCCTACCTTACTCATCGGAGGAACGTTAATGCTCTCAAGCATGTACTGTTAATAATTACACAAGTCCCTAACTACATTCCCAAAGCCTTCTCCCTCTTGTCACATCCAAAGTAGAAGGGAAGAACCCACCTCGGTGGCCCACCCAGCACTGCGCTGTTTTAATCTCAGTTTAAAACTGAGCTTTGAGTTGGACAAAGGTCAGGACAAAGCTCGAGCTTCGCTGCCGGTTTTGTAGCATCGGAGAAGGGCAGGCATGAAATCTGCCTTCCCACAAACACCTACTGCGCTCCTCACCGGTGTGGTAAAGATTAACAGCTGACTTCGTTCTGCACAGTTATTACACGGCTAAAGCAGAGGTGGCCTGTCCCCGGTCTCCAACAGGGAAAGGCCATATATTACCTTCAGCGGTGGTTTAGTTTATGCTCTTTGAACGGGCACACTAACACCAGTAAGAGCCCCCACCACACCAGCCCATCACATGCACGAGCTGGAGAAAACACCGGCGATGGCAGCACCAAACACCACACATGCAAGTCCTGCTCAAGGACCAGCAGGACATCCTTGGAGATTAGACTCAAATGTTGTACAAAGATGTACTTGACATCTCTGCTGTCTCCTTCAGGAGGTTTTCCTCAACGAGCCTCACGGACAACAGCCCACAGCAATAGAATCATAGAATCATCTGGGTTGGAAGGGACCTTTAAGCTCATCAAGTCCAACCATCAACCTAACACTGTCAAGTCCACCACTAATCCACGTCCCTCAGCACTGCATCTGCCCATCTTTTAAATACCTCCAGGGATGGTGACTCCATCGCTTCCCTGGGCAGCCTGTCCCAGCACTTGACAACCCTTTCCATGAATAAATTTTTCCTAACATCCAATCTAAACCTCCCCTGGCATGTGCCGATTCGTGTGCTATTACCTCTGCAGCAGCAAGAATGCCTAAAACCCACATCAACGGCCACAAACCCAACCTTGCCTGCAGAGGCCAAACACGGGGAAAGCCTCCGGCCCCTCCAAGGTACGACAACTTCACATGCAGCAATCAGTCCTCAAGCCAAATGGCTTCAAATGCTCTTACTCAAAGACTCAGAGCAGCCACAAGCCGAGGCTGAACAACCCGTTGTGTGCCAGGGGGTCTCGTGTCAAACACAAATGGCTCTCTGAATCGGGGGGGCATTATTCACCTCTTCTTTACCATTATCCTTTTTTTCCTGGTATACTTAACAATTGGCACCTGAGAAATGTGCATTGGTATTTAACACTGTGGAGCTTTCTGAACTCTGTTTTTAAAAACTACCAACGTCTTATTTTCTACACTGCAGACTTAAAACCTCTAGAAGAATAAGCCTGTTCTCCCAACCCTGCTCCCTCACCCTCCATCCCTAGGTGGTGGGAGCAGCTCCTGCTTCTGGACCCCCCGAATACCAAGGGGGGTCCCCGGAGAAAGAGCTGCTCGCTCGAGAGGATGGGCCTCATAAAAGCAACACACTTCTCAAACAGGAGAGACGTCAGTGAGAATATCTTTGTCTTAAAAGCTATTTTGCAATGACTAAATGAAAAAAAAAAAAGAAGGTTGAAATTAGTTCTACTTAGTCTGTGCATGAAGATAAACATTATCTATTGCCACGCCAGAGACTCAAGACCAAAGTATCTGCGGGGAGGGGTTGAGAAGGAAGAAAGGGGAGAAATAAGAAATAATCACTATTAGGTTTGGTTTTTTCTTTGTTTTGGTCGCGTAGATTTTTTTTTTGCATGTAGCTTAGAGCTGATTTGAGCAACCTGCTTTCCCCACTGCACACAAACCTGTGCGCTTTTACCGAATTACTTTGCTGGATCCAAAGATGTGGAAACCTGCTGCTGTGTCGTAGCCAAAGGACTTGGTATTTGGTGTTGGCTTGCTTTACTAAAGAAATAATAATCTTCCCTTCGCTCAGCAAAACAAAACCAAAGGCAAGACAAAACTACTGAATTCTCCCAGTCGTACCCAGAGGCAGAAGTCAAATGGTAAATTAAAGTTTAAGAAGCAAGGGCGTAACCACATCAAGCCCCAACTAAATAACCCAAAGGGCAGCGTCCCAAACGCTCTTTGTGGGTCAGCCCAGAAGTCTCCCCTGGTTTGACACAGCAGCAGCCTACACCTACCTGGGGCTCAGCTGCTGCACCAACGGCATATTTTACATGGAAACAGGCATAGAATCATAGAATGGTTGATGTTGGAAAGGACCTTGAAGATCATCGAGTTCCAACCCCCCTGCCATAGGCAGGGACACCTCCCACCACACCAGGCTGCCCAAGGCCACGTCCAGCCTGGCCTTGAACACCTCCAGGGATGGGGCCTCAACAACCTCTCTGGGCAACCTGTGCCAGGGGCTCAGCACCCTCACAGGGAAAAACTTCTTCCTCATGTTCAATCTAAACCTGCCCTCTTCCAGTTTGAAGCCATTCCCCCTCGTCCTATCACTCCATGCCCCAGTCAAAAGTCCTTCCCCAGCTCTCCTGGAGCCCCTTTAGGGACTGGAAGGCCGCAATAAGGTCTCCCCGGAGCCTTCTCTTCTCCAGGCTGAACAGCCCCAACTCTTTCAGCCTCTCCTCAGAGGAGAGGTGCTCCAGCCCTCGGATCATCCTCGTGGCTCTCCTCTGGACACGCTCCAGCAGGTCCATGTCCTTCTTATATTGGAGACTCCAGAGCTGGACACAGCATGTTTGGTCCATTGCAAAAAAACAGACATTCCCAACTGCCACAGCCTCGGCAGCGGAAAAGTCACGTCTCAGTAACGGCACTGCTTCAGTCCATGTTGGTTTTGGTTTTGCCCACCTTATACATAATTAAATTAGCGTACATCTTCATAACATTTCAAATGCTTTACCCAAACCAACCTTTGCGTTAAAGCTCACTGCCAGCCTTTCAGCAGGCTTAGGAATGCGGCGAGGAACCGAGCCTTGATACAGCCATTAATATTTTAACTGCCTTCATTTACAAGTCTAATTGCAGACATTATTTCGGAGAAGAGAGGATGGACCATCAGCAAGCGGCAGTCGGGCAGCGATGGCACCGTTCGTGTCGGCAGCCCCAAAGGAGCCCCTTCCGCAGCGACCCGCCCTGCAGACCATGGCCAGGGGTTGGAACATGAGTCCTTCAGGAGACAAGGTCTTCTGCTGCTCCCCGCTGCCTGCCATGGTGGCCCTGCGGGCACCAGGCTCCGGCCACAAACCCATCACCATTGAAGGTCACCACAGGCAATCGATAACCTACCATTGCCTCCACCGTTACCTGGTTTCTTTCCTAATTTAAATTGCTGCATCTCAGCTACTTCTGTAGAGCAAATTTTAGTAAAGATTCACTTTTTAACCAGCAGCACTTGTCTTTCCCAGCCTCCATGCCAGTCTCCAGCCCAGGCGAGGCTGTGGGTTTCGCCAGGCTCCGGGTACCACAAATAGCTTTGTATTTGCTCTGCTGTGGTCCCCCTCTATTTCCCCCCCCTTTTTGAAGGTATTTATTTCTGGCATTAGCCTCCCATCCTCTGTGCAAAGCGACATAAATAATGCATGCCGGGTCTTTTTACCAAATGTCTGTCTTCTCAGTCAATAAATTACCCTTCTTATCCCCTTGAGGAAATAATTTTAAGACCTCTCTCTATTTCAAGTTGACGGGCTGTTTGCTTTTCCCCTCAATTCTCAAAGTTTCCTTTTCCTAGCAGGGCTAAATTACCCCATTTTACGCTTTCTGACAACACTCTCCAGGTCCCCGTCCCCAGTAAGCACTGTGGTTCACCGCTCTCCTCCAACCTCTCCTATGGGTCTGCTGGGACCATCCCCCTCAAGCACTTTGCTCCACCAACCAAGATGTCCCATCCTTCACAGCACAGGGACATCCTCTGGGACCACAGCTCCCAGGAAACATGCAATGAAGACACTCCTAGCAATTTAACCAAAAAAAAACCCAAAAACCATTTCTCACAGCTTAGCTCCTCTTGTATAAAAAAAAAAAAAATTAAGCAATAACCCAGAACTTCTTTCTAAAGAGAATCATAGAATCATTTCGGTTGGAAAAGACTTTTAAGATCATCAAGTCCAACAGCAAACCTAACACT
Organism: Anarhynchus alexandrinus; assembly: GCA_008711295.1. Lineage (NCBI taxonomy): Eukaryota > Metazoa > Chordata > Aves > Charadriiformes > Charadriidae > Anarhynchus > Anarhynchus alexandrinus. The sequence continues at coordinate 20,077 of VUYV01000272.1, forward strand.
GCCAAGTCTACCACTAAACCGTGTCCCTAAGCGCCACATCTACACACTGAGATCAGATCAGAGTATTCTGCGTCAAATCAACGGCAACCACCACGCGTTCATACTTGGACAAAGCCCTGATGAAGGAGGACGGTGCCACAGCAGCAGCTCAGGGAGCAAGAACAGCCCCTGAGCTTTAACAGCGCAACGTACAGTAGCTTTTGTCTCGAGCCCCACTGATGGAAACCACCGCCCTCCGCTCGGGGAAGGGACCAGCAGCGGACCCTTGGAGATGGGGCCAAGGGACAGCTGCGCTTCCCAGCAAGAACACAAATCCCCAGTGGGGTGCACATTGGACCTGTGAACAAGCCTTGGTTTCAAACAAGAAAGTTTACCTAGAATTGAAGATTTTTGATGATGATGATATTGATTGATGTTTGACTGGTGGACATCCAGAAACCAGCTGCTCCCCAGGGTAAGGACTAGACCTAGTGCTCCCCCTGCACAAGCAAAATTTAGGTGTTAAACGGTCAGAAAATTTATTTTTCTGAAAAAACTGCTGGAAAACCCCTTCAAAAAGCCCGGGGTAGTCACCTGCAAGAGCTTACTTGCTTTGCTACCTCAAAATAACAAGTCCTTTTTAAAAACAAAGAGTCGATGTCCCTTCTGAAGAGGCGCAGCGCTGTATGCGCACCCAGCTCTGCTCGGCAGCCACGTGATCTCACCGTACTTAATTTTGCATCCCAGTAAACCAATAGTTTCCAGTGCAAAGTGTCACTAAACCACTATATTTAGCTTTGCCGTGGCGGGGGTGGGGGGGTGGGGCTAACAAAGCTGACGAGCTAGACAGGCATTAAAGGTCCTTACTGTCTACCTATGTGAATTTATTCTACCCTGTTACACTTCTAAGTTATTGGGAAAAAAATAAATAAATTATCTGGCTAGCAAAGTCCCACAGACACATATTACAATCTTCCACTTGCTTACAACAGTTTTGCCCTGACAGAAAATGAAAAAAAAATACTAATGAGGAAAAAGGGATGGTGGCCTCCCTGCCACTTCTGTTGCTCTCTGCTGGAGCAGAACACTGTTGGCTTCTTGCCTGTGGCTTTGGAAAGGAGATACTTGAAAACAAAAGCAAGCAACAACAGTCGTGAGGTTGTTTTCTGTTGTGGGGTTTGGGTATTTTTGTGTTTTGTCATGGTTTGTTTGTTTTTGTTTTTTTTTTTTTNTTGCTCCTTATCAGAAATTTCAGTTGGAAGACATTGAAGCACTGACAGTGTTTGAGAGCCTAAAACAAGATCACAAATAAGTCTGAATAAAAATAAAACATCACAAGTTACTGCTCTGGGATCATTTTCTCCTACTGTAGGAGTGGTCACTGCCGGCTCAAGCTCCCAAGGCTGCTGACCCTTGTGAATAATGCTGTTTTGAGATGTGGTACACACCACCATTCACTGGGGTGATGGTACTCTTGGTCACCACCGAGGAGATCAAAAGTTTTGTACTAAAAACAAGCCCCACCATCAAGCAGGGACATGCCAAAGAGGAGCAGAGAGGTGGCATCACCCCTGGGCTCGGTCCTGCTCAGCTGCTGTGCCCAACCCCAGCACCCAACGCTTCTGGAGTGACCCCAGAGCCGGCACACGGCCGATGGGAGAGCAATCAGGGCAGCTGAAAGGTTAGAGGAGCAGGAGATGGGCACCTGCAGGAACTTCTATTCTATTCAGCACAGCACCAAACCCACAGCAGCTGCGTTGGGGTCCAAGCACCTTCCCCGGGAATGGAAACATGGTGATGGAGGGATCTGCTCTCCAGTGTACAGAGGTAATACAAGATCCTGTGGCTGATTCAGAAATAGAGTCACGTTTTCAACCATGAGGGTAATTAAGTCTCTGAACAGGTTGCGGTGAACTCTGCCTAAGGAGTTTTTGAATTAACATTTGTCCCCTTTCTAAAAAATACGTATCCTATTCCAGCTACTAGACGTGAAGAAGAACTTTGCGAAAGCCCTGTGGCCAAGTGACCACCTCTGGCTTTGTGGCTGCTGACCCACATGTCCTGCCTACCCTGGAGCAGCAGCCCCCATGCCGGGCTCTGCTCCTGCCCTGGAGCAGCGAGCATCCATCCCCGCGTACCCAGAGGGGTTTGGGATCCCAGGACCTCCACATCTTTCCCACTCCCTTTGGGTCTGCACCGTTTCCCCTTTGCAAACCACCCAAATATTGGTCGCAGCAGCGGGAGTCGGGAGTTCGAAGGGCTGGGGAACGGCATGCACTCCTTACGGCGAGGGAACGCACATCGGCTTATTTAAACGTACCTGAGATTAAACTGGTGTGTGGCCTTAGACTGACCCATTTGCTTTGTGGGCACAATTCAGTTCCGACAACCTCTGCCTGCAGTGCAGCGCCATACCCCAGCCTTTAACTGCAGCCCCAGCATGCAGCAATACACCCTGAGCCGTGGAAATATATTTATATTCCATATATATTCCATATAAGTATAGGTCAAGGCTCTCCCCGTGGCAAGACCCATCGCAACAATCACTACCACTGCACGCAAGGAGACCAAACCTTTCCATCTNGGGATGCTCGGGGGGTGGGGGGGGGGACCGGTACCCAGCCCTCCTCCCATGCGGTGGGACTGCCCAGCTGAGAGCCAGCCCCAAAGCAAAGCCCGGGGAGCGGGCCAGCAGCTAGAGGCTGTCCTTAAAATAGAGGGCAGCATCAGCAGGACACATCGCAACGCACAAGACATCAATTCATTCTCCTTCTGCAGCCGAGCTGAGCGTTTAAGGACTTGCATTCATTGGCATCGGAAGGATGCAAATTGGTGCTCACAGGTTATTCACCAACCTCAGCAAAGCAGCTGCAGGAATTGCTCACCGCCTGCTTTCCCCAGAGATTAGATTATTATTTTTTTTTGAATCCCAACTTTCAGAGACCCAGGGCATGCAACAACGCAGGACACAAACGTCTCCACCAATATCGTCAATAAATTAAACCTGGATACAGTTGTGGCTTTCATTCACGGCTGGCACACACGCAAAAACCACCAGATGCATTTCTAAAGGTTGCTGTGCTATTTAATGAGTTGTCCAGGACAGGCTCTCCCTCCCAAACGACACTCAGATTTCTATTTTTAGGGGCTTTGGGGGTTTTTGGTTTATGGGGAACAGGAGGCGACGGTGCTCCCGGACGCATCCGCTGGCACCAGGTGGCTGCAGGAGGGCACTGGGCTCGTTGGTGGGGCAGATCCCTGCACGCAGCGCATCCAGGGGACACCCATGCACGTTATATCCCCCATGCTGGTATTCCACACCCCCCAGAAAAAAAAAGTAATAATAATCCCATTGCAAACCTCTCCTATTCTTTGCAAGGCTTTGCTGTTACATCTGCTCCTCGGCTGGAGCCACGGCCACCACCGGGTCCCATCTCACAGCTCTGTTTTAAAAGTCATCTCCTTAAAACCCATCGCCTTCACGGGCACCACAGACTCCCAGCAACTATTTTGACCATTTTCTATGAAAAACACACCAATTTCACAGCCATACTGTTTATACGGAACACGAGGACCTATTAAAACCCACCAGAAGCCTCGCCTAGGCGTGATGCTAAGAAACCGCCTTCCATCACCCCATGACTTCGCCCCCGCGGCCACCCTGCTGCAACCAACATCTGCGTGACCCCCCCACAAAATCCCAATGTCCCAAGCAGAGAAGAGGACACCCGGGCTGGCGGAGCGGGTTTGTCACCTGCATGACACGGGAGCCACTTCCTTGGGGACACGGTACAACTCCGGGCGAGCTGCCAGGCAAAAGCGCCACTTGCTCTGGATTTGGTCATAAAAAAAAATTTAAAAATAAATTAAAAAATGCAATATTTACATTTGCATATGAGGAAGATTTACACCCAAAATAAAAGGTGACAAGACACGTCTTTCCAGTTCCTCTAACCAGCCCGTTCCTCCCACGGTCTGCTGTCAAACGAACACCTTGATTTCAAAGCAGTGATTAACCGTGGCGATAGTGTAACTAAAAATAAGAGCAGAAGACCCGACCCGAGGAACGGCTTCACTTCCAGACAGTGTTTAACAAAACCCACGGAGCTTCTTCCACCCATCTGTCTCCCCGCAGAGGAACCACGCGGCGTGAAGGAGCTCCAGGTCCCCAGGTGAAAGGGGAGAGGTAAACATGAAGAGAAATGACCTTATTAATAACTTACACTTCTCCACTAACGCCAAAAACGGGCCAAACCCCTGCAAAACTCCAATAAACCATCTTAAAAACTAAGTCCTCCTTTGATATGCGGAAGGGCACCTTATGAGGGACCTAAAAGTGCCCCAGATGAGCTCATTATGAGGCACATTTACCAACACCACCAGCTCCAAACAAACCCCACCAGTAACGTGGTGGCTACAGCACCGTTTTCAGCAGCATCGCATCTATTCACTTATTTGCCGATGGCAAAACACTGGGGGAGGATCCTTTTTATTTTTCATCATGCTGCTCCCAGCAATAGCAAATCCAAAAAGTAGCCCCTCAAGAAGGATGCAGAGGTGGGTCTGCATCCATCCATGGGCCACCCAGACCCCGGTCACGGGGAGGTGGTTCAGGACAGGTTTTGATACGGGTATTTTTTGTACCGTCTCGTAATCATAGAATGGTTTTGGTTGGAAAGGACCTTGAAGATCATCCAGTTCCAACCCCCCTGCCACAGGCAGGGACACCTCCCACCAGACCAGGCTGCCCAAGGCCACCTCCAGCCTGGCCTTGAACACCTCCAGGGATGGGGCCTCAACAACCTCTCTGGGCAACCTGGGACAGTGCCTCACCACCCTCAAAGGGAAAAACTTCTTCCTAATGTTCAATCTAAACCTGCCCTCTTCCAGTTTGAAGCCATTCCCCCTCGTCCTATCACTCCATGCCCCAGTCAAAAGTCCTTCCCCAGCTCTCCTGGAGCCTCTTTAGGGACTGGAAGGCCGCAATAAGCTCTCCCCGGAGCCTTCTCTTCTCCAGGCTGAACAGCCCCAACTCTTTCAGCCTCTCCTCAGAGGAGAGGTGCTCCAGCCCTCGGGTCATCCTCATGGCCCTCCTCTGGACATAATCCAGCAGGTAATACACAAGTTTATTTTCGTTTTCAGCTGATATGAAAGCTTCTGGTTATGCCATCAAAAAACGCATGCAGGGTGATGCTTTAGACATGAGCTTGTTCTTGAAGCTGATGGTACCTGCAAAAGGAGTGGGGCACGGGATACAGCCCCCCTCCCCTGCGCCCCCCGGCCCATAGGTGCGATGCTGGGAGGCATTTTAAGGGAAGCACAAAATAACCAAACGCCCACCGACACGCACGCATGCGCTTAAAAGCCTGACACCCGTTAATTATTAATCAGCTCTAACAACAAGGTGCATCTTTAATGATTTCTACGCATCCGACTTTAGGAAAACCGATATATTCGTGAGGCTGTGCGAATTCCTCGGGCGGCCCGAAGAGGCGGGCGATGGAGGGCAGGCTGCGAATCCCGCCCGCAGCGACCCCGCTCCCCCCGGCCTCCTCGCCTCAACCTATCCCAAACCTCCCCGCGAGATTATTTCTACACATGAGGACATTAATCTCAAGTTGATTATGTTTTACATTCGCCGAAACACGTAGGTGGAGGATTTTAAGAGAGAGTTTTTTTTTTTCCCCTCAATAACTCTCCTTATAAAAAAAACCCAACCAACAAACCAACCAACAAATCTGCCTATGGCGGGGGGGTTGGAACTCGATGATCTTCAAGGTCCTTTCCAACCTAAACCATTCTACGATTCTATGAAATATAACACGCAACAAAAAAAAAGTCATAATTTAAGTGGAAAGAAAGACGTGCCAAAGTCAGAGGTGCTTTTCCAAGGCTGGGATGCAGCTCCCAGCTAATACGGGCTGCAAAGTATGGTTTGCTAGTCCTGGTACCTCACTGGTTTCAAACAATTCCTTATTGAAGAAAAGCTCAACGCGTGCCAACAATGTGCGATTGCAGCCCAGAAGGCCAACCGTATCCTGGGCTGCATCCCCAGCAGCGTGGCCAGCAGGGCGAGGGGGGGATTGTGCCCCTCTGCTGTGCTCTGCTCTGGGGAGACCCCCCTGCAGTGCTGCCTCCAGCTCGGGGGGTCCCCACAGCAGAAGGACACGGAGCTGGTGGAGCGGGGCCAGAGGAGGCCCTGGAGATGCTGCGAGGGCTGGAGCCCCTCTGCTGGGAGGACAGGCTGGGAGAGTTGGGGGGGTTCAGCCTGGAGAAGAGAAGGCTCTGGGGAGACCTTAGAGGCCCTTCCAGTGCCGAAAGGGGCTCCAGGAGAGCTGGGGAGGGACTTTTAACAAGGGCATGGAGTGATAGGACGAAGGGAAATGGCTTCAAACTGGAAGAAGGGAGATTTAGATGAGATATTAGGAAGAAATTTTTCCCTGTGAGGGTGGTGAGCCCCTGGCGCAGGTTGCCCCGAGAAGCTGTGGCTGCCCCATCCCTGGAGGTGTTCAAGGCCAGGTTGGACGGGGCTTGGAGCAACCTGGGCTGGTGGGAGGTGTCCCTGCCCAGGGCAGGGGGGTGGAACTGGATGATCTTCAAGGTCCCTTCCAACCCAAACCATTCTACGATTCTATGATTATCAGCACTAATCCCATGTAAATAGGGATGTGGTAGGGAATTTTCCCTCCGCGCTGAAGCCCACTGGTGTGCAGGGGAGGAGAAGGGGGTTTGCAGGGCAGGGTAAGGAGCTCTGTGCCTCTTCCCAAAGGACAGCCCTGAAACCCCATGCCTCCTTCTCCCAGGAAAGCTCACACACCCTGGGCAGACGTGCTGGCACCGGCAGNTTGGTGTGCAGGGGAGGAGACGGGGGTTTGCAGGGCAGGGTAGAAGCTCTGTGCCTGTTCCCAAAGGACAGCCCTGAAACCCCATGCCTCCTTCTCCCAGGAAAGCTCACACACCCTGGGCAGACGTGCTGGCACCGGCAGCTGCCTGGTGAGCATCTACTAAGTTAAAAAAATACCTAAATCTAAACTGAATATTATAATGAATCATTCTGTGAGGCTGTAAGTGCAAAAAAATCCCGTAGCTGTAACCCCTGCAAGCCTTACTCCTCTTTCACTCACACAGATAAAGCAAAAAACCTTCAAAATCCCCCAGAAACATCAGCCTGCAACAGAACTTCTACTAAAAACAAACGGCCGAACAAATGGTTCAACAGCTGGCGAGGCGAAGAGGGCTACACCGTGTACAACTGCACGTGAACCACCCGCACCACTACCAAACCATCAGCCAGGTCTTCTCCTTCTTCCTACCGAACCTGTAGAAACTCAAATATACTGTCTTCTTGAAGCAAAACAAACAAATGGGAAAAAATTGGCTATATTGGACCAGCACAGAGAGCGGGAATGCTACTACGCATAAGCTTCGCCTACAACCCAAGCGGGGAAGCAGTCAGCATCGCGCCCCCATCGACTTTCCAAAGGCAGATGGATCTTCAGCAGCTTTGAAAGTCTCTCCAACTCGTTAAACCAAGTTTTGGACATCTAAATGTAGTTTAAGGTTGCTGGTTTGGGGAGGAGCTCTGCCTTCTCCCTCCTCACTGCCCCTCTCAGATCCCGGCAGTAGGATCAACAGGCACAAGCGCTGGATAAATCACATTTTATACCACCAACAGCTTCACAGCCCCAACACCGGCATTTAGGGAAGGGTATTTCCGCACACGACCATCTATTTCCACCTTTAGCTGCTTGAGATCCTGTGATGAAGGTTCAAGAAGAACAGAAACCTGATTTAACCTGCAATTTTTTTCTACAGTGTCTTCAAAATTTGAATAAGGCCAATGAATCGTGCAGGAAGTTTCTGCCTTGGCAGGGAAACCCAAATTGCTGCGTTTGGGCACCAGTTCGAGATGCCCAAGGGCTCGCTTTAAACTGGGGCTCACTCCAAGGAGGCATTCTGCAGACCTGCATCACATGCAGTTGTTGGGTTTTGCCATATTTTCTATCCTTTCTACCCCCCAAAAAACCCCATGTTTGGGTTTTGCTTCAGCTGCTACATCCCATCAATCATTTTAGGTGGGAGACAAACGGCCACTTTTGTTGCCTCGCTCGTATTTTGGTTTAAATCCCCAGTGCCACCACTTTGGCACCACACGGGTTTTAACCGGCAAGTGCCACCAGACCCAATCCAAAGCATTTCCCAAATTCCCAGGGTTTGGGTGGGGCCTTTCGCTTGGTGGTTGTTGGTTTTGAGCTAGAGCCATTTATCCCTTCCCTCCCTTAGCACGGAGAAACACGCTGCCGGGGGACTAGAGCTGGAAAAACCCAAACCAGCTCAGCGGGAAGGGTTTGGACACCTGCTAAAAGGGATTTTTTTTTTTTCCTCCCCATGGACTGGAGGTTGCTACTGCAACCTGTTCAGCTGCCTGACCTCGGGACTGCTGAATATATTCATAGAATCATAGAACGGTTTAGGTTGGAAAGGACCTTGAAGATCATCAAGTTCCAACCCCCCTGCCATAGGCAGGGACACCTCCCACCACACCAGGCTGCCCAAGGCCACCTCCAGCCTGGCCTTGAACATCTCCAGGGATGGGGCCTCAACAACCTCTCTGGGCAACCTGTGCCAGTGCCTCACCACCCTCACAGTGAAAAACTTCTTCCTCATGTTCAATCTAAACCTGCCCTCTTCCAGTGTGAAGCCATTCCCCCTCGTCCTATCACTCCATGCCCCAGTAAAAAGTCCTTCCCCAGCTCTCCTGTAGGCCCCCGTTAGGGACTGGAAGGCCGCAATAAGCTCTCCCCGGAGCCTTCTCTTCTCCAGACTGAACAGCCCCAACTCTTTCAGCCTCTCCTCAGAGGAGAGGAGCTCCAGCCCTCGGATTCATTCAAAATTGACGGGGATGCTCCTCGGGTCCAGTTTTGCCAGCCCGGCTCCAACCCAGAGACCACAAGACGTCGCTGGAAGCACCACAGTGCAGCGTGGGACCGTGTCACTGTCCCCTGAGCAGCTCTGGGCTGGGCACGCTAACCACATCCCCTGCTTTTGAACACACAAAAACGAGAGGTTTGATGTTTCTACTGCAAACACCTCACTTCCCGAACCCCTATTTGGCTGGAGATGCTCCCTCAAACCAAAGCCCTGAGCCTCTTCGCAAGCCCAAGTTCCAACAGCGTATTGGAAATATACAGGTCCGAATTTGGTGTTACGGTCCTTCCATATTTTCTGGCATGGTTTTGCCATCCATGCCTGAATTCATCTTAATTGCCTCAAACCTGCCATTGGCTTTCTCCATTAAAAGCAAAATGTTTCTACCAGGACGTTTCCTTGCCGAGTGACGGGGCCAACACTAAGCACATTTAGATACGCCATCTACTGAAATGAGACCACCTAAAATGCAATAAAGCTAATTTTCTTGCCTAATCAAGAAAAAGGCTTTTTTATGTGCTGTTAGATGCCTCTGGTCCCGGTACTGCCTGTTCAGCACGATGACAACATGGAGACACCCACTGCTAAAAGATGACGCAAGGAAGTTTTTGCCATTTTGGATGCGACCAGTCATCCATGGAAGTTCCCAGAGTGACCAAACTCTCCAGAAACAGGTGCAAAAAAGCCTGAAGAAAAGAGTTAAAGACATTTCCACTCTGGGAAAGCTTCTCCCCAGCAAATGTCTGGTTCAGGCTCTGGAAAAATGCAGGTACCATCTCCCATGACGTTCTCTAATGTAACCGCGGCTGCTCCCATCAGCCACACGGTCGTCTAATCTTTCCAAACATCGCAGAGCTTCTGGCTTGAGTGCCACGTTGCAGCAGTGATTTCAAAACCTAATTAAGCTGGATAAAATACCTGCAGTACATCAGAGATGCAACAGATGGATTCAAAAAAAAAAAAAAAGGAGATAAACTTGTTCTTGCACATGGATGTTTACCTTAACGACGTGCCCAGTGCAGTTCTGAGTACCGGTGCATTATTTTACAATCAAAGGGAACATCTAAACACCTCTCATACCTACTGCCACACACGCAGAGACCTTCCCAGAACGTGGTGGGACCTTTCCAGCAGCTCTTTGGGTCCCACCTCTAGGGTTGACACACAACAGAGTTTTGCTGCAGGTTAATTTTGCTCAGTTCAAAGCCGGGGGTTTTGGTCTCCACCCCCAACACCTACTTTCCACCTGCGTGAGCGAGGCCAAGCACAGCAAAACCATCCCCAACACGGATGGGGAACAACCGCAACGCTTGTGCCCACCGCACCCCACCGTGCTGTGGTTCTGGAGAACCATCTGCTTCCGGTGGTTGAGACACTGTGTGGCACGTGTTCAGTTCTCCTCCCAGTGAGGACTGGTTTCTTGAGACAGTGTCCACACGTGGTTTTTTTTTAGATATCATTGTGATTTTTAAGCATACAGTGAAAAATAGTCACTTTTTCTCCCCATCTACCGTGAGAATGAGAAAATATCCCATATTGGGTTCAGCACAAACTAGCACAAATTGCACGTCCTCCACCGCTCCCAAGGAGCCAAATTCTCTTCTTCCCACAGAAGAAGATCCAAAACCATCAACCGAGCCAGGTCCATCCCACCGGCCGTGGGTGATGCCGGGCGACCCCGTGCTCTGCACCCCGGGGGTGCTGGGGCTGCCCGGGGGCGCTGGCATGTGGCAGATGGGCACAGCCCCACTCCTCCGCGAGCTCCCCCCTCACCTTCCAGCACAGCGTCCAACATTTTGGTGAGACAAGTCATTTAAATAATTACAATACTAATAAAAAAGCCTTTAACGGGTTTACCGCAGTGAACTACAGGTCTTTTGCGCAGGTTTAAAAGTTTCAGACCAAATTAAGCTTAGCACATCTGAAAGGGTTCTTATACTAAAACGAAGCGTCTCTGCAAGGTGCCGGCGTTCCAGCGGGATATGGGTCGCAAAAGTTTCACTGTTCCACGGAGAGAGCCAGTTTCCAACGGTTTAAAAATTCCTCAAAAGCAGCAATTTTATCTTCTAAGGCTATTTTCTCGCTTCCGTTCTTGGTTCCCGTACGCGCTAGCTAACGGGGGAACAACACGTTAAGCGGTTTAATAAGTCACAGGTAACGGAGAAACTTTTTGTGGCTAGTTTCTTTTTATTATTATTATTATATTATTATTTTTTTAGTGCCAGATGGGTTCACGAAAGGCAATTCCGCCTACTCCAGAGGCTGAGGAGCCCCAGCCCTGGCCGACCTCCCCGCTGCGGGGCAGGGGACACCCCCCCCCAACCAGCACCCACTTGCCTGGGCCGAGGGTGGCCAAGGCTCCCGCACAACGTCACACCCCGGGGGCATTTCTTCAAACAAGGCAAAAATCCTCAAGGAAATAACCAAACCAAAAAAACCCAACCCCAACCAAACAAAAAACCCAACCGCCTTCCCCCCATCCAGCCTCAAAGCTAGTTAAATAACCCAAACTGAGAATTACACAGTCCAACTTCAATTTATCTACGCTGATTCCTCCACAGACGTGGGCGCTTTTGAGAGAAACTGCGTCGTTAACGACATCTTCTCCAAAACGACCCGTTTTTGGCCAGGCTGTGTGCCTGCTTCCCACTGTGCCATGGCTGTGAGCGCGCCCGGATGAGTTCGATGGCACGGCCTAAAATCACATCTCTTTTGCTTTGGAGTTGATCATCAACATTAGAGAAGACACCGACGGCATTTCCTCATATCGGAGGCCAACGACACTCATTCCCTTAACACCGATGAACCCAAAAAAAACCCAATCCAGCAAGCAGCAATCCACGCACGGCCGTGTCAGCACCTGAATTTCCGAGGTTAGGCGAATATTTTAAGTCAATACAAGACGTCTCGGTTACGCGGAGCCCGACGCCTTTTTAGGTTAATTCGGGCAGGGCGTGATTTACAGGGAAACACCGAGAGGCAGCCCAATTTCTGCCTGTCATCTCGGGGAAGGCCGGGCAGCTGCCTGGTTAGCATGCCGGCAGCGCTCGCCGCGAGCCCGGCGCTGGATGCGGCTCAGCGGCGGCAGCCCTGCCCAGGTGGGCGCTTCCGCCTCGGCCACAGGGCCTTGCAAAAAAAAATATAAATAAATAAAAAAATTAAAAAAAAAATAAAAGCCAACAGGATATTTTGATCTGGTTGGCCCTGAAGTATCTATTCTGCACAAAAAAAGAAAATTCTAAAAAAAGAAAAATAAAAATTTAATAGCTTTCCTTGCCCTGCAGATTACTCCAGAAGGCATTTAAAAAAAAAAAAAANAAAAAAAAAGGGAAAAAAGCGCTTTACATACGGCTGAGACAAACGACATAGGTTAAAATTTCTTTAAGAAATGCCCAGGGGCTTTTCCCACACACGATCAGACGCACAGTCTCACAACGCTGCCTGGAGAATCTTGTGCCTGGAGCCCATATTTCCTTCTCATTTCCTTTTTTATTCCAATAAGCCTCAACCCAACATCCCCTCCCCCCCCTTCCTCCTCCTCTCCAGCGCCTTCATCTTCAAACCGGCGACGCTACATGGCAAAAATTGCCTTAAATTCAAATATTCCTGTTTCCCACTGAAAAGATGCTCATCCGTACAGCTCCGCTGTAAAACCACAGCATCCCATCTGTCACGGACAGGCTTCGCAGCCCCCGGTCTGCGCGGACAGATAACGCTTAAACTCATCCTCTGTGCATCACGGCAGGCGGGGAAAGAGGGTTTACCAAAGCGGAGGATAAAATAACGCTGAAAGGACCTTAACGCCGACCGATCCGTCTCCCTCTCCCTGCCCAGGCTGCCGCCTCGCCAGCCGGAGGGACCGGCGGCTCCCCCCAGTGAACCGGGCGTTTGCATCCCCCCCCACCCCAAAACTGCCTACACAGGGCTGGGGATGGAATTGCAAATAATCCGATGGGATGGATATCGTATCAGCAGCCGGCAGCGGGCAGGGTGCTCCGGTTCGATTGGGATTAGGGAGAAGGGAGGATTTTATTTTTATTATTATTATTATTATTTAAAAAAAAATAATAAGGAAAAGGATTCACACGCACAGGTTCAGTGCGTCCTCCTTCCTCCGCCGTCGCTTTTGAAAACTCTAGCCATCCCCAAAGACATGCTCAGATCATCACCTACCTTCCATCATGGTGGCAGAATTGCATTCCTCAATTTCCAAGGAGCCTGGAAAAAAAAAAAGAAAAACCACAAAAAATACAGGAGAAATACGAGCCCGGTTACCAGCTGCTTAACGCAAACCCTCAAAATCAAACGCCTCCGACCCCCGGCTGCCTTCCCTGCCGGAATAACAAGCAGGAAAAGGAGGAAAAAAAAGAAAAAAAGCGCTGAGGCTACGGGCAGGCCATGGATGCTGCTGTGCCTGTATCACCTCCAGGATCACCGGAGGATGCTGAGAGAAAGGGAGGACGAGCCGGGCTCGGCCGCGGCGCTGCCAGCAGCGCAGCCGCTCCCTCCCACCCCGCACCTCGTCACATGCGCGCTCGCTCCCGACACA
>VUYV01000272.1:64842-171930 GCA_008711295.1 Anarhynchus alexandrinus
TGAAAAAAAAAAAAAAAAAAGAAAAGAATCTGTATGGTTAGCTGATGGCTTCACCGCCACCCAAAACGCTCAAGGGCTATACAGCACCGATGGCTAGAGAGCGGTCACTTTGTCACCGGGTCATTGTTTCTTTACACAAACATCCCAAATCACTGGATAGCTGGCCAGATGGCTGAGCGCCGATCCTAAAATATTTTGATGTAAAGAGGTACCACCTAGAGCTTTGAAATACTTGCAGACTACTTTCCCACCAGTTCCTTGTTTCACTCCAGAACGGACATGCCGCCTCCCTTTTCCCCTTTGCCACTAGTTGGGATCTCAATGGTAGCCATTTTGTGCAATTCCTGTTCTTTTTACATCGCAAAAATGCCATTTTGAAACCTCTGTGAAGTGCATATGTGAAACAAAAAATTAATTGGGGCTCACATGCGGAGCACATGGGCATTTTCTGGCCAAGCCTGGCTGAAGGATTCGTTTCTTGTTAGGTTAACAAATAAGACGGATTTTTCCAACAAAATCACCACGCGGTTGAGTGAATAATTCTGAAACCACTTGGCTTAGCCCAAGAGGACATTTGGAAATAATTATCATCAATTTTGTTACTTATTCAAGCTGAAAAACCTCGATGATGACTTGGTGGAGTCATTTAAAAACAACAACCAAGACACCATTATATAAAGACTGGGATACGTTTAGGCAAACATAAATCCCCAGCTTCGTTACAGACTAACCGGGTGAAATTTTACGGCCTGTGCTGCACAGGTCAGAACAAAATCTGACCTTGAAACCGTTTTATCTATGAATCACAACTAGGGATGAGCCAGTTCATCTCAAAAAGCAAGACACATCCAGCTCCTTTTAAGGTTTGTATTGACATAAATAAGCATTTCTTTGACTTCACCCGGCACGCAGCAGCTCCATCAGACCCCTAACTTAACCGACCAGATCACGTGCTGCTAAACTGCTCTGCACGAGGCTGAATAACGACGGACATCCAGCCCTTCCCAGTGTCCTGACGGGGATCTCGGCGGGGAGAACCTCCTAACCCTGCAGTGCAATGGGGCTGGCGTGGCTATCAACGTCTAAGACGGGGTACGACATCAGTAGGTTTAGGAGGTGCTAATTAAGGAGGGGGGAGGGCGTGAAGGCAGAAGAGACGTGGCAGAAGGCAGGGGAGATCAGAATTGCACTTTTCAAGCCTGGGGAACCAACACGCTCTGGAAACTGGGACACAAACAGGGCAAGGCGAACACGCATTTGGAAATGCGGAGACGCCAAAGGGCACACAAAGGAGTCTGAACAGCCTCGCCAGCCTATATGAGCTGCAGGCACAGCTGGATGTCAGGGTCAATCAGAACCAACCCTCTGAACAGCTGGCTGTTTGCCTAATTGTGCTAGAGAAAGCAGATGAATTTTGTCTCCGCTTTAAAAATACAAGCTTCGGCAGGACAAAAATGCAGCTCACGGCCAATTACCTGTGATTTTTCCACCGACGCTGTGTGTTTGTCACACATTGGACTGATTTCCATTCCTCTTTCTCGCTCTTTGTCTCCCTGCTGGAAGAACTCCTCCATGATCCTGTCCGTCCACTGCCGGTATAGCTCCAGAGACTTTGTGGGATTACTCAAGTCCGCGCAATGTACCATATTTCGGAGAACCTGCAATTACATTAATCAGAAAACTCATAAAATCAAATGGGAAAAAAGGACGGTTTCAAGCTCTATCTGCTTGCTTAATACAGAACATTTAACCACAAGACGCTTCGATTATGCAACAGCCTATAAAAATATTCACATCGAAACGTCTCCGTACATGCGACCAGCTGCTACGGTCTGCCTCAAAAGCAGAACGTGCTCTCTGTTTGTCAGATGACTCGATACTTACACGGGGCGCAGTTGTGGCAATGCTCATTACATCATACAGGTTTGTTTTTGAATGCAGGTGCTTCCCACCATTCAAAATTGATTTCCACGCTCTCAGATGGTTAAATGCTCCTACTTTGCTAAATGAGTAATATCCCTTCCACACACACAAAAAATATGCGCCTGACTAACTGTGGCTGCGAGGATTTAGACAGCAACGGAGCGACCTGTTTTAACATCAGCAGTCTTAAATAAATTAAAAAAAAAAAAAGCAAGGAGAGTTTTCTTATGAATCTGTTCTTAAGAAGCCGGCCATCAAGGCGGAGAGATCAGGATGTATCTTCTCCTGCTAACTACGTAACCCCGTGCCAGTACTGCTTTGTCATTTCTGTAAATCAAGGATTAGATTATATAGGGAACAGACTGTACATCACCAATTTCAGCTCAGCGCGAGTCACTTTAGGTATGGAGTTACAAATGAAATTCTCGCAATCTTGCAACGCTATAGCAATCTTGCTATATTTTTTGGACAGGAGAATTTAATGGGAGAAACCTGCAAGGAAATTCAGGAGCCCTCAAAAACTCAGCCTCGTAGATTAACTTCAGAAGAATGTGCACATTTGCAGTTCCACGCTCTAAGTGTTAAAAACATAATCCCCTTTACCTAAAACATATGGCACCACCTTGTACCTCTTTGTGGCGCCGAACAGCAGAAAAAAATCTAGGTCAGTAGCTTCTGTTTATGGTCCATTTAAAAGCCACAGTAGAAACAGGAGCGTGTTTTCTTCAATTCTGATCAAAATACACAAAATTCAGGAAACTTGGCTCACGCACCTGTATTCTGTCTGTGTAGTTGTCCAGAAGGAGGACTCCTGAACTGGTCACTTTCTTAGTTTCCACCATAGTCTTCAGATCAGCTAACAGACTCATATGCTTGGACATATCCGTCGCCAACACCTTTACAGAAGTGAAAACAGGATCTCAGTACAGGCAACCATGCAAAGAAGCCAGTTTTTTGTTTAAGAAGAGGAACAGCGGGTGCATAGCTCATACCATGTCGATCACCATCTTCCTGAGCGTCTGACGCTGTTTCTTGGTCAGGTTCTGGAAGATGTCACAGTGCTCCTCTTGAAGCAGTTTGAACCCCACAGCAAGATGGTGGTTCTCCAAGACGGATTCGTCGTTGTACATCAGGGCTAGTTCGGAATCTAGCAAAGCAACACAAATATGTGACTCCAGCACGTGAAATGTGTGATTTCAAACAGCAAACGCTTGTCCTGGGTACTGAAATGTTTATCTGCATGCAATAAATTGGGAAAAGTTCTCTTTTTTCGCTTCACGTGTGCCAAGAGCGTACACTTTTCTAATCCAAGCACATATGTATATAATATAAACAGCCCTTTGCTCCGTTCTAATGAACAAAACAGTACTCGGTTGACTTAGTTACGGGCTTCAGAATCACTGACAACAGAAAGCATGAATCCTGCAAACGCACTTTCCAAAAAAGAACAATACCCATTATTTTGGAATCAAGATAACATGCTTAGCCTGTTGCAGAACACAGTATGAACCACAATATTTAGCTTTATTGTTGTCAATAGCAATAGCATTATTTATCTTATATTAACGATAAAATTTGCACTCAGGACTGGAAGAATTATTATGTGTTAGCAAGTAGTAATATTCACAAGATTCAAGGGCACTTTGCAAATTGTACTACAATAGCTTCCTTTGTTAGGATTTTCACTTTAATTACTGCTTTATTTCGAAACTTCTAACGAGTTTACAGCACAATATTTGGAGAAAGCAATGCAGTCTGAAAGTCATAATTCCTGACCTCGCTGTAATGGAAAATGCATTTCCATTAGTTTCCAAGTTTGCAGATGAAGTTGTTATTGTCTTTGAAACAACACTCACTTGTATTAATAAGAAATTGATTGGAGACCCCGGGGTGATCCACATCATGAATTGCAGCTGCAAAAATTGCAGCAAGGATTTCCAAATCGGTGAAGACGGCCTAGGAAGGAAAAAAGGAATTTCTCAGAAAAGTCCTTATGTTTTATCTCTCAAGAGTCTGGGAGGCTGATTTAGAGAAACAAATTGTGCTTTTTAAGTTAGTTTTCTGAGGACAAGACATTTACTCAGAAGAAAGGCACACAAGCAGCATGTGCTCTTTAAGATGAAACAGAGATTACAGGCAAAGCTGCTGCTGAAATTCCTTAATGGTGATTTCCCTGGCAGCAAACCGAGCCCTCAGAGGAGCAGGCAGCACACTGCTTTTTGCAAGTCTGAGCGCTACCGGTGATGGACTCAGCCTAAGGTTTTTCTCCTGCGTTCACACAGGCTGTGTGATGTTTTTAAGCTGCCATCCCACATGAAAACACGACGACTGCCCAAGACAGAGCGCTTAGCTCAACCTAGGTAACTCACATCCAGCGCGGGGGTAGAGAGCAGGACATGCGTGGACTGGGCGACATCAGCAGCATGGAGGCTGTTGTGGTAAGCTACGTCTGAATGGTAGTGGTCTTCTAGCGTCATCATGTACGTTACGAACGTGTCCGATGAGATCTTGAATGTTTTTAGCAGATCTCGCTCCTGTATAATAAAGGGTACAAGCATACGTGCATATGTCAAATAAGGATGTCATACTGTAGAAGGCAACAAAACAGAAAGCAATTAGAAACTAAAACAGTGTAAAAGAACAGCAAATTTGATCAGAAAATCACGAACCTGAAATATAGCGTACATAATGCAGGTGAGCGGCCTGTTGTGGGAATACCTCGCAACATTGAATATGTTGAGACCCCACTTATTCAGATCTTCCAGTTCCTTTTGAAAGGACAAAAAGAGAACGGTTACAATATTTTTCAAGACAATTCCGCATTTATCACTCGCACCACGGCTTCTGCATTTTCCAAAAGTTTAAAAAGATGCAAATTCGATCTTCATTATGGCAATTAAGTAAGCGCATGAACACGCATACTTAATAAAGTACACGAACACAGAGTAACTCTGTGTCACACAGAGTAACAAAGCACTTGTACGAGGAGATGACACTTCTCTGTGTGGTTGGGGAATTATTTGCGCTGTGTGTTTCCAGGTAGCGAGAAGAAACGCCCCGACAGTGTGAAAGGCCCCACAGCCAATTTGCTGGACACAGCGTTGTTGTACATTCTTGTGTTTGATGATTGCTCTCCTCAGATTTCATCACATCTTTTTTTTATTATTTATAGGGATATTTTCAAGGAATTTATGACCATAGAATATGCCGTTAGGGTCTGGTACCATTAATTACAGCATTTGTAATGGCCACATCATTTCAGGGATACTGAGTTTTATAGGGGGGAGGGCAGTCCATTCAGCCAGTCCATCCCCAGCTTCCAGATAATACATATTCTCCCAGAACTGCAAGAATCTGTCATACCTTGGCCAGATGGTCTTCCTTTTCTGTTTTCACACCGAATCGTGAGATGCTGGTGTTATTTAAGCTTGAACTATGCATTAATTTTTTCACTCCACTGATCTGTGTCATGAGCTGCTGTTTTTTCTTCTTCTCCCGGTCTTTCTGGGTGGGAGAAGGAATCTCCACATCATTCTGCTTGTCTGTAACAAATAAAGATGAAACGAGTCAACATCGTTTGCAGCGCGAGCGCACGTCACACCCCCCAAAATCAACCCTTAGCTTGGCTGATTAAGTGGCTCTGCACACCAGTTCAAACCCATGTGTTTCTACTGGAGACATTCTCTAATTTTGGGACCGAACTGAACCAAAATCAAAGCAAAACAGTCACATAACCTCTCTCTGCCCTCTGCAAGACTGAACCTTCCCACCGAGCCCCGCTGGGAGATGAAGGGTCAGGCTGCTTTCATTGTAGCCATTTTCAAGCTGCATGGCTTGGGGACACAGCACATGTCCAGGAGGTAGCTCTCCATGACTGAAGGACACCAGGTTACGCTTACAGCTAGATCTCAATTAATTTTTATTAACTGTTTTCAGGAAAATAAAATATATATATTCAAACAACACATTTTTCCTCAATAAAGTACATAAACGTGTATTCTCACATTCACTCTATTGATACTTATTAGGGCCAAACCCATCTCCATACCCCCTGCCCTTAAAACACCAACCCAATAACAAATTGGTGTCACGAATTTATTCAAGGTTTGCCCTTTACAAATATGTATAGAATAACACACAATGCACAGGCCATATTTCTATCGTCATGATCAGAGACAGTAACAATTTCAGTGCACATTAAGTATGCCCCTAATGGGGCACAAACTTGGCTGTGGGGATGTGTTTAATAAATAAATCTATCCACATATACTACTTATTGCCTTTACAACTTATTTATTTGCTGCATTAAAATGGAGATGCAGTGGCTCATTACTTTCACACTAACCATTTTTTCATGAACTTTTAGAAAAGGCTACTATAACCTCTTTGTGCCTTTGCATCTCTGAGGACCTCCGGAGGGACCAGGCATCTAAGCATTAGTTACTTTTGCCTTGGCTTAATTAAAAATCTCTGAAATAAGAACTACCAGTGTGTCTGCAATTAAGAAGGAAGCCATTATTCGCCGCACCAGTCGAGCTGACATCAATGGGTGTTTCCCTTGTGTGTTTTTGCTGAACAACAGCAGGACTTCCCTCTATGTAATCTCCTTAGCAATGACTAATGTTAAGGCAGCGTAAAATGGACATTCTTGAACACAAATCTCTAATTTGTTAAATCACGTCCCCATGGCGGTGGCACCCGCAACACCCCTCGTCCCTTCGGAAAGGGCTTGTGCTGAAAGGCCGTCATGATCTTCCCCGTTTACGTGATGTGGCCAACAAGAAAACCACTGTTTTTCATCTTTGTCCTTCATACGGATCTGGAGGTGGCGTCCTCGCTCTCACTGACCAAATGGTGACGGCAGGACCTGTCCCTCTGCAGAGGACATTGCTTCTTGGTGCTTCCTCAGCTCATTTAATAAAGTGAAGACTGAATGAAGCCACGTGATCTAGTTTTAATATCTGTAAGTTATCCCCATCTAACAAACGCTGTTTGGAGATAAAGGAGTGTCCCATCTACATATTTCTGTTTGTTTGTTTGTTTGTTCAACTTCCTCAGTTGTAGACTCCTGTTATTTTGTGTGTTCATTTAATTTTAAACCAATTTTTTTTGGTGGGGGGAGGGAGTAATTCATAAAAAGGTAACAGCATGACTTCCTAAAGAAGCTTTAAGATCCTTTTAAAAGCTTTACTCATTTCTTTTAAAGATTAGCAATCAAGTTGCAATCTGGCCCAATCTGGAGAGCCTGCACCACTCGGCATCAAGATGGCCCTTAGTGGCTGAGTGGCCCTCACGGTGCCACGAAACGGCGAGGACGTCACCACGACAGGATACATGAGAAGAAGCAGAATAGGAATGAACGAGACCATTGGCAAGACCTGCAAAGGGAAACGCAGTTACCTGACCCAGCCTGAGCGGGGGGAATAATACAGCTTCAGCTAATTAGCCCCTGCTGAGATAGACTCCACTAACCTGAGCGTACGTGGGGTTTAGGAGGTTTGTATTAGTTCCGCAGTATCAAGCCACATCGGGTGTTTCTGCTGCGGCACATCCTGCTCCGCAGACATATGCCTACTGGCAAGAGCTGATGAACAACAAACTCCCTGGAAATGCCAGGGTGGTCATGCTCCCCGGCGCGCTGTGTACGCCCCGGGCTCTCCAGCCGGAGAAGTGGCCCGCTGGCTGGCGGCGAGGCAGCCTTCCTTCTCTCCCCCGTATTAATTCGTGTTCTGGATGTCACGATTAAGCCGAGTGATAAGACAGGGCCAATGGATTCCCACAAAGCAGCTACAGAGTTATATGGATTATTAATGATGTGATGTGTCCTAAATGCACGCAGCGGTTCCAGTTGCAACTGGCTATTGAAATCACTTTAAAATCCCTTAATGGAAATAATTGTGTGTCACACAGCGAACGCGTTCTGGGCCATCTTAACCGCGGGGCACGAGTCCCCCACGAGCTGCGGCATCCCACGTACACGCAGCGTTTGAAGCTGTTTGGACTCAGAGATATATATATGTATGAGGGTCCCGTGCTAAGCTTCATTTTATATGCAAACGGTCACAAATTCTAAAGCTGCTTGAAAACACGGAAAATTGTATTTTTCCTAACAAGTGTATTTTGTAAACACGGAGGATTAATTAATATGGGTAGTCCTATGAGCTCCAACAAAACTAATGACGTGCAAAATATTCTCCCTAATCTTTATTCTGACTTTCAGTGCAAAAATGAAATATATATATTAATATATAAATATATATTATGTATAATATATAAAATGACTGGGCTCAACCTACTTGTCTGAACCCTGTCTCTGAAGGGGGAAGGTGCAGCTGGATGAGGCAGTAGTTGCAAACACGAGAGTATGCAGTTGGGCTTGTGTGACTTTGTCCTTTCCGTAAGGTCAACACCAAAATCAAATATATTGCATAACGCAGCTACCAATAGCTTAATTCAGTCCGAACAGAAAAATCGTTTCATTTGCAGAGGGAATTCTTTTGTGGATAGACTTATTCAAACACTGTATTGTTTTCCTCCCCATCTCCATTTTGAAAGTGAAAAATCAAAACGTTTAAATAATGCTCTGCCCCAAAGGAAAACTGGGCACAAGTATCGACTGGTGGGTATTAGGCTGCCATTAATCATTAGCTTTGAGTCACCCGAAAGCTTGGGATGCGACGCCTTACCCAGGAAAGTGTTGGAAATGTACTCAGACACCTGGTTGCCGGAGCGGCTCATCTCGGAAAGGTGTGTCAGCTCCCGGTTCAGCATCCTCTTGAACTGGGAGGGGAAGAGCACACACACAAAGATGGCATTTTTCTCAATGCTTCTCCAAATTAACACAGCTTTATCCCAAGCAAGTCCACAAACAAGATGTTAAAAGCAAAATTCTGGAGATATTTGGAACGGAGTCAGCGACATATGGTTTCACTTAGATACTGTTCAGCATCATCATGACTAGATATTTCTTTTCAGAGCACTAAACTACAAAATGAATTTCCTCCAAAGATGCATATTAGTTTTTTCTGTAAGAAATGAGCAGATAACGTTTCAGGTAATCTCTCTGAGAGATCAAATTCTTGTACTGGCTTTAAATGCCACATCCCATAACCTTCTTTTGTTCTGAATTTTGTAAGTTCACTCCATTTTGAATTATGCAAGTAAAAGACAACTGCATATCTTCAGAACGTAACAGAGGAGAAATATGCCATAAATCTGAAGATCTGCTCGGATCTTTACAGTAAAATGTAGGATTCAAGCTTTTGTTCACCCAGATACACATGCTATGATCCTCCTCGTTTTCTAATCACACATTTTCATTGCTGCATCATTTTATCCTGCAACAGTGAATTCCCAAAGGAGAAAAAAACCCTACATACATGTACGCCGCATGCACAGTACACACGCATGTTTATCTCTTGCCATACAGTACATATAAATAATCACTTTAAAAGCACATTTTCCTTACAGAGGTTTTATCCAAGCAATATAGCACAACAGAAACCNCTTAATATAACCCCAAGATACAGATAACAAATAGTTTGCTTCAGGCATTTTGGAAAACTCCACGCCACCGTCCACAAATCCTCACGGAGAAATCGCCGGTCAGGCAGGAGAGGAGAGCTCCTCGGGCGCACGGACACCCCCCTTCCCCAGTCAATAAAGAAAATCAGCGTTCATCAAAGGCAGAGATCCCCCAAAGCCCGGCAGTTGCTAATCCCAGACAAAGCCAAGCTTGGCATAGCATCTTTGCAGAGGGCTGAACGTGGGTGTATTTGCTCGCAGGAGAGAATAATGAAATCAGGGATTGCACGAAGAAACGAGAACTAATCCAAATGTATTCAGCTGGATGCCTGGAAGCACTTATGAATTATGAATCGTCCTGGTTGCTTAGTTGGCTGAAGGGGGTCCCCACTCCACATTAGCCTTGCTCAGCTGAACCGCACGACAAAAAAATGATGCCGGTTTCTGAGGGGTTGCCAGCTTTAGGAACACAGCCATCTTTTTATAAGGAAGATTAAAATGGAGGAAGCCCTGTGCATATTTAAATAAGTCAAAAAAGTAGGCAGCAGTCTCTTCTCCATTTCTGCTTTGTTTTAAGACTCTTCGTTACAGAGACTGAGGATTTCCAAAGCCGGTATTCACATATGGGTTTTTAAAAGCATATTTTTCTCCCATTTTCAGTGTGATCGTACATTTTTTTCCCCCTACATGGCAAAGGGCAAAATGTAGCAATGTCGCAAAATGGACCTGCACAAACTAGAAATATCTTTTCAGGCAAAAGGTATAAACTAATAATAACCTTAAATCTGTAATGTCAGTCTGCAATGAATAAATTCTTTCTTATAAGAATATATTCGCAGTCCAGATTTCAAGATGTAATCATTACTTTCATTTTAAACTGAGATGAGATCACTTTATTGGGAAGCTGTAGCTGTCCTTTTAGCATCAGATCAAAAGCAAAGCACACTGTACGGCGCGTGCGATACAGATCGCAGCGAGGAACCACCGCTGATGCGCAGCACTCACACTGCTTCAGGACGTCCTTGGTGATTGCTGGCTGTAATGCACCGCATGACAGCGGCCAGGATTCCTAAAATAAAAGTGCAATCTTTGATCTAAAATTATTTCTCTTCCCCAAGTGCCTTCATTAAAGGTTATCGGCCTCGCTTGGCATGACGTCACGAGGCTTCCTCGCGCGCTGCGGGAGACGCGGGGCATGGGGGCAGCCTGAGCTGCATCGCACCCCGGTCCCCGCTGCCAGAGCTGCGGGGCAGGGAGGCGCAGAGCCCGCAGGCAGCCCGCGGGTCCCTGCTTGCCCGGGCTGCCGGACCAGCACTGAGCACCATGAAAATCACGCCCTGCTGGCCAGGCATGGCTCCAGCCACTGCTCAGCACCGTCCAGATGGGACTCCTGCTCTCAGCCTTTCAGCTGTAAGAACCACACAGAGCAAACGAAGTTGTGAACCCACCTTCTTCTCTCTTTAAATTCCTTATTATCAGAGGTAGAGAGCCAATGCCACCTCCCTTTTACCACGCAGACCAAAGATGGGGTGCTATCTGCTCAGATTGCCACCACTATCTCTGCTGTCTTCTCCTGCAGCAACCTGCCTTGCCCTGCCAGTGTGAATGTCACGCAGCAAGGCCTCACTTTCTGAGTTACTCAACCAGTTTAAATACTGCCTCATGGGATACGGGCAGGAGTGGGATGTGAAGGATGTCATCTCATGGGATACAGGCAGGAGAGGGATGTGAAGGATGCCATCTCATGGGATACAGGCAGGAGCAGGATGTGAAGGATGCCATCTCATGGCATATGGGCAGGAGTGGGATGTGAAAGATGCCATCTCATGGGATACGGGCAGCAGTGGGATGTGAAGGATGTCATCTCATGGGATACGGGCAGGAGCGGGATATGAAGGATGCCATCTCACGGGATATGGGCAGGAGTGGGATATAAAGAATGCCATCTCATGGCATACGAGCAGGAGTGGGACGTGAAAGATGTCATCTCATGGGATACAGGCAGGAGCGGGATATGAAGGATGCCATCTCATGGCAAATGGGCAGGAGTGGGATGTGAAGGATGCCATCTCACGGCATACAGGCAGGAGTGGGATGTGAAGGATGCTGGCTGCCCAGGAGGACATCCCACAGCGCTGGGTCATGGGCATGGGCTTTAGCTCACAGGGTCTCCACTAAACCTCATTCCAACCAAGAGGGACAAAAGCCTTTTTGAAACTCCTAAGAGAAACCTTAGTGATGGAGAACGAGTGGCAACGAGAATGAAAACCGAGTGAGAGAAAGCCCGTGGGAGGAGAGGAGAGCTCTGACCCCGTCATTTCTCACAGTGACGTACTTTCACCGGTCACAAGCACCAACCACCAACACGTGAGCACTCCCACAGACTTACAGCGAAGCATGCGCCGAAACATTTCTCTGGATTGAGGCCTTTATCTTTCCAAGGAAAGCACCATAATCAGATGATCACACAAGCAACTTTTAAGCAACGTTGAATCAGTTGGGTTTTCTATACAATCGCCCCTTTCACACAAATAATCCCAAGTGGTGGACAAACATCTGAAATAAATGCCTTTACCTCACAACTGGCTTCATAAAGTACAAAGGGTAGCTGCTGTCTTTTCACAGAGGCACAAAGCAATTAAATGGCCACCACAAGGTCACCCAAGCCATCCGCACCAGAGATGAGGACAGATAAAAGACCTTGGGGTTCTCACATCTGATCTTTAACCAGAAATCTGTCCCCTTCATCTCCTTCAACAGCCTTAATCTTGCTCACTTTGCCAGACTTTTAATCGGCAACCTTTTATAAACGCAGACAGCAGTAGTACAGCACTGCTAAAAGGACTATGGGGGCCAAACCCAGCCGAGACACCCACAGCGCTATGAGAATACCCACATGCTTTGCAAAGTTTATCGCAGTTTACCATCTGAACGCTGCTGGCACCTAAGCAGGATTTATTTAATAACACGACACCCTTTTAAAAACAACCCAGCTCAGCACGGACGGAGGCACGCTGATGGTGCACTCGGTAATCACGACGTCTTCACTGCTCGTGGGGGGGGGATTTGGGATTTTTCCTGAGCTTCCCCTTGATGTCAGGATGCTCTGGAGCGACACTGCTTCCTCTGAACGGCTTTGCCATTTCCCCGCGGCGCCTGCGGGGAGAAAGCACGTTGCTGCCTCTCTGCACAGATCAATGACTGATGTCATGTGCAAACCTCTGTAACGATCCCTTCGTTAAATCGATTTGACAGCAAAGGGTAAAACAAACAGATTGCAGGCTAGCAATGAGAAAATACCAACTGCTCTGCCATTAAGCAAACAGAAGCGTTGCTGCTGTAAAGAGCTCATGCCTGAGCGCAGCACGGCCCTCAGCTCGGCAATTACGATAATGCCTATCAGCAACAGGTGGACATGTGCTGTTATTTTCATAATTAATAATCATCTCGGTGCCTTTTGCAAAGGAGATACGCGCTGATAACCCCGCTGTACAAATGGGAACTGAGGCACACGTAAGAATAGGCGCGCGCGCACACGAGGATGTACACGGGAGGGGATGCCCACCCCGACCCGAGGGGGGGTTTCCCTTTAAAAAGAGGCAAAATCAGCAAACAGGCTTGGGGCTCCCTTCTCTCTACCCAAAACTCCGATCACGGGACCATGCAATTAACACATTCAGCTGATGAAAAGAGTGCAGCTAATGTAAATAAGATGAAGCCCCAACCGAAATTTTGAATAACCAAATACATATGGCGGCGCAGCTGACCTTCCCAGCGAGTCACAGAGGTCTAAAACCATCTGGAGGGTTGTGTGAGAAAAAGCCATCGCATCGCGTGGAGCTTTCCTGTTTTGCATGCTCTGAAGTAACTGCAGAAGTCATCTGAACCAAATTAAATCTCCCAGAAATTGAATCATTCTTTGATTACCAGCAGTGACCCTTTTTTCATGTATCCTCTGGTAGAGGGAATCACAGTTTCTTTCCAGCTTTCCAGTCGTGCGTGCGTGCGGTAATTTCCTTGATTACCATTGGGAAAGTTCACTCACAGTTCCCCTCTCGGCTGCCCACACCGCACCCTCGCTGCTCACGTTTTCTCCGCACCGGCACTTGCACTATTTCCTTTTACTTCTTCAGCTGCAGCGCGGGGCTGAGCGCTGGCCCCAGCGCAAGGCTCTGCGAGGACACGACCACGGGCACCTCTGCGGGCACGCGGGAGGGCGGTGGCATCGGCACCGAGGGCACGGCAGCTCCTTCAACCACTTGGCAGCTACTCCTTCACCTCCTCCTAACCCAACGCTCCGCAGGCGAAGCTTGCTTGCCTTTGTTTTTGTGCAGAGGAAGAAAATTTGGCCTAATTTATGATGGGATTTGCCAGATTTAGGAGCCCAAGCATGCTGGCTCCAGGGCCACCGCGTGCAATATGGGGTGGAGGCCACAGCAGCATCCAGCCACACGTGGGGAATCTCCCCGGTGCTTCAGTGTGGAAATTCCCACCTTTCTGGCTCTTTCTTGAAGAAACAACTCTCTCCCTTTCCTAGGAAGGTTAGGGAGAGCCATGCAGAGGCACACACGGTTCTCGGCCTGTCCAGCCCCACGCCAGCTCCAGCCATAGTCCTGTTGTTATTCCTGTTCCTATTCCCCTTTGGAGTACAGCATGAGAGGTGTTCCTGGTGCTTTACAGGGAGAATAAAGACAGGAGGATGTATCTGCTGCTGATGTAAATCCTTTGAAGTCGATTTATACCAGCTGGGGTTCCCTGGGGCCAAGAGTCCTTATGCAAAGAGGCTGCTTAAAAAAGTTTTTAGTCATTTGCAGGAGCTGAGAGCAATTTCAAGATAAAAGAGCTGCTAAGATGCTGCGGGGCTCCGTACCTAGGGAGAGCGGGGTCCCACCCCGCACTTTGATGGAGGAATCTCGGTGCAGATCTCCAGTGTGTAAAACTGTTTATAAACTTCGTTCCCGGCGACCCACCCTTCTGACGCAAACATTACATCCCTGGCTCTTCCACCGCTCCTAGAAATCCTTAGAACAAAAGGGATTTGTGGTACGAGGGTTACTTTCGCCTTTGATTTCCACGCAAAGGCAGCCGGGCTGAATCCTTCTCGGCTTAATTGCCCAGGTAAATCACTTCGGTTTTCAGAGGCGCAATTAAACCTTCGGTGGAACTCCATTCATTTCAACAGCTCTTCTCCTGGGAATAATTGGACGCCCAGCACCGGGAGCTGGGAAGAGCCGGCACTCACCTGCCCGCGTGACGGAGCAGGAACGAGAGTCCAGCCGGAAATTATTTACACACAGGAGGGAAATTACTCATGCGTGCATACGGCAACCAGGTCAAACAGCAAATGTGTAATGCTTTTGTCTGGACCTCTGGTCGCTCGAAGGGAATGGATGTGACACTCATGCGCTACGGCAGTTTTTTTTAAAAAATGAGATTAATTTTTGAGAAGCTAGAAGAAATATTTGTAAATACCTAGCGCTCCCTTCCTGAGGTGGATGCCTTGTTCCTGTATCGCACGGAGACACCGAACCCTTAGGAAGACTAAACCCCCAGAGTTAGGATTGTGCCTGAGCAGAGCAAAGGCTCACGGGGTGCGATGCCGGGTGCCCCGGGACAGCGGTCGGTACCAAACCTGGAGACCCCCTGCTCACTCCTGAGACGGGCAGGGAAGCAGATCTCTGGCACATGAGCACCTTGTCACTCTCTGAAGGTCATTTTTCCTTATTTTGCTTTTTCCTCAAACTAAATTTGGAAAACCTGCTGATTTTGGAGCGCTGGGGCATTTCTTTTGTTTTTTTTTCTTAAAAAGTTTGCAAGTCAAAAGAGTTAAAATTCTTTAATTTATAGGAGCAGTAACCTGATCCCTTCTCTGTGCTTTCCTGATGTTACATCACTTACAGAAAGGACTGTGTCAAACAAATTTGCAGCTGTCCTGGTTACTTCATAATTTCTATCGATTTTCCTTTGTAAGCACTCACATGAAGGATGATGGGAAGGTACATTTAAATGTTTAAAGAAAAAACGAGCCTGTTTCACACTGATCAGTACCGAAGGAGAAAGTCTGCAGACATATTTTGTGCCTGAAGAAAAGTGGAATGGCTGCAGTCAACTATCAGTCATTAAAGAAAATCAAATGCTTTTGCAAGTCTTTCTAGTTCTTGTTTCCTAAAACAATATAGTTTTTAATGTGCTAGAAACTATTCTTAATGAGATACAAAGTACTATTTGTTTTGGGGTTTTTTTTTGTTTTCCCTTCAGCTTATTTTTTAAACCAAAAAGTAAACACACGGTTATGAAATATCCAATTTCACATCAAAGGAGAGTTGATTTATATATATGTTCAAAGGAAGACTTTAAAGGAGTAACATCATGACCAACTTGTTGGCCTTATGTTATTAGAATAATTTAAAAATCCACAATGTAAATGTTGATAAATAAATAGCATGTTGCCATAAATCAGCATGTGGCTGCTCATGAAAGCAATAACATATATCTGATGTAGACAGAACAATATTCAGATTTTACCCGTAAAGTTTAGCATTTCTGAAAGCAGCAGAACCTCCCTTGGGTGGGACGTACTTACGCAACACGGGGCTTAAAAAGTGATGAAGTGGAACCTGAAGCAGGAGTGTTATCACCGGTACGTTTCCAGCTCATTTCCAGACAAATGAGACTTGAAATATGCAAATTGCATTAAAATGCCGGAAAGGAAAAACTCCCTATAGGATCCTGCCCAAGGAAAGCACTGCGAATTAGCAATGCTCAGAAACGATACTGAATTTCCTTATTTAAAAGCAGGCTCCGGGCATGTTACTCACTTGCTGGGAACTGGTAAGGCAGAAGAAAAACCCCCTCAACCCGATGCTGGGGAATTGGTAAGGTCATGGAGAAACCACCCCGTTTACTTTCCTGAAAATGAATGTGTCATGTGTTTATAAGGTGTGCCCGCCTGAGTTTTTGTTGGCACACGGAGAAAATGCCTGCCATACCCTGCAGGGCCAAATCTGCTTGGAACCTCCTCGGTCGGGGCAGTCCTGCAGCATCTATTGCCGATGAATTCAAGTCTCAGTGTCACCAATACCATTGTGTTTGGTACCCAGCAGCCCTTGGCGTAGATTTACATTTGTTTGGATTTTGTGAAATACCCTCCTGTGAAATACCAGGACTAAAAGAGGTTTTTTGAAATACCAGGACTGAGATTGTGTGTCCCCTCGGGCGGAAAAACTGCGGCAGCGGGGTACGGCCCAGTCTGCAGCTTGAACTGAACCTCTGGGTTCCTTTGGAAGAGGCTCGGGTTGCCTTCTGCTTCACCCAAAATGCTCTTCCTATACTTAAGAATAGGTCTCTTCTAGCCGATTAATACATGCAACAATATCTGGAGTCTACATGTCAGCTTATTCTGTTTTGTATGGATTTCCTCACCAATAAGTACCAAACTGCACGTGGCAAGAGCTCTCAACCGGACAGAAGCTCAGCAGCGATCCCCTGGGAACTGCTCTCTCTCTCCATCATTGAAAGGTGCATTTTATAAGTACAAAAGGAGGAGACTGTAAGGAGGAAGGACCACACAAATGGCACGTTACAGGCAAGGGGTACCTCCCGAGACTCACACCACCTCTTCTAGAGCAGCTGAGTGCAGCGCGGTGAGCATTCCTACCAGTTTTCCATCTCTGCGCTGCTTTTATTCTTCACTTGAACGAGAGAGGCAAGTCAATAAAATCAGAAACAAGCAAAACCACTTGTTCTGCAAAACCATTTTTATAGAGTTTTACCAGGTGGAAAAAATGTTTGTCTTGTTAACTGCAAAAGGAAAATTGGGAAGAAGAGAAGATGAGTACCAGCCCGAGCTGACGGCTTGGAAGCAACAGCAAAATTAAAACCTACAGCAGCTTGTTTGTTGACACAAAGTTGATTAAAGAAAAACCCGATGCAGCTGACAACATCTGTGGCCTGGAGAGCAGATAGCGCTCCAGAAGGCTGCAGATCGCAGACCAAAATCTTCTGTCAGTCACACCCATGCAAACCACACCGCTGAAGCCTGGAGCGGCAAAGGAAGCCGACCGACGGCGTAAAGAGAGCCCACAAACCAGAGAGCCTCCGCAGCCGCTCGGCCGGGAGCAGGCGGAGGCAGCCCTGCTCCTGCGGGGCTCAAGGGTGAACCAGGAGGAGATGCTGGACGTTCAGATGAAATGTGTCTGGATTATATTCTCAGTCTTCAGGAAAAAAAAAAAAACACACCAAAACCAAACAGCTGAGAGGGAAGCGCATTTGTCATTTAACAAGAGAGCAATACAATTCAACATGGGATTTTGTTAATCGTATGAAGCAGCAATTTAAATTTAATTTAAATTCGAGTCAGGCTCTGCAGTCATCATTTAGGCAAATCCAGCTGGGGTTTTACCTGAGTAGGAGAACAGGCTTTGGAAAATTCAAATAACTTTGTGCCCTGAGATGACTTTTCCAAGAAGCCCATAATGAGAAAAACTCTGGCGATTTTTAATTGACAGAAGTCTGTTTGCTTCAGAAAACATGGGATAAAGAAAGGGTAAGTCCTGTGGAAGAAGTCAGTGTAGCTCTACAATACAGTAACCCCCCCAAAAAAACACGGCAGTTGGTCCTGCCAAAATGAAAATGAGCCTAATGCAGGCACCAAAACCATACAGAATACACTAATTAATGTAATTATATTTAAATGAAAAATCCTTCTCACATAGAGATAGGCAAATGACCTGCAGAATAATTCTTCTGTAGCATTCGCCCAGCTGTGCTAAACCGGCAGCAAGGTGAGGCACTGCTCGTTTGTTTGCTTTAAACACAGAGCAAAGGCTTTAATCAGAGGAATCTCTCCCTCTAAGAGCTCTGACGGATGAGCCTTCAAACCAATACATCTCCACAACATGTTTTGGCTTTGATAGCACAACATCTTTCAATTAAGTTTCACTTAGTGCAAATATTTTGATCACCAGCTGCCCCACCAAAAGCAGTTGCTCTGCACCTGGGTGAAAAACACGAAGTTTGGAGTCAGGCTGTGGAAATTGGCCTGGTCTACAAAATCAGGGTCGGGATTACGACTGCTCCGAGGATTAAATCCTACTTTGAAATCCTTCACAGCCCACTCCCATCCTAAGTGATGCTTCTCCTCTGAGATTTCATCCATCTCCAGTATCCTCGCTTCACTTCCAGAGAGGTCACTGCTCCGAACAGTTAGTCACTCTCTAGTCCTGCCCTCAAATCATGATTCATTTTGAACCTGCCTTTGAGCTATTATTTATTTAAGCCCCACCCTAATGTGCTATAACGTAAAAGTCTGAGAATGCAGAACTTTAAAACCCATCACATCCAAATACAAGCAGAAACGCTTAAAGGACAGGCTCGAAGGTCCCCGGTACCGTCGTGCCCCAGAGGGTGGCAGCTCCCCAGAAAGGCTCCTGGGAAGGTGGATTTGAACCAAAATTCAAAGCCCAAAGCCTTCATCTCTGCTGTGGCTATTTAGATGTGCGCCAGCAGCACATACGATGTGTGGGATCGCTGTCGTGTGGGCTTTTCCCACTCCTTTACCGCAACAGCCTGAGAGGATGAGAAAGCATCCGCCACTCAAAGTCACTTTGCCCTAGGAGGGTATCTCCAGCGGTGACACTGGCTCCTAATGCTGTGCCGACACTTTTCACAGGCAACGGTGCAGATCTTCAATATTTCTTTTTTAAAATACTTGAATCAGTTTAACGAAGGTATCTAGAACTGACAGCCCGGAGGGCTTGCAAGACCAAAATATTAGATTGTTAAATAAGCCAGCCCATGTATGGCTCCACTATTCCACCCCACTCTTACGACATTTGATACAATCAGAATGATTTATTTTAGAGGCCAAAGAGCAGGGGAGGAGGAATAGGACGGATACGAAGCCAGCTACCCTAAAAGTCCACTTATGATAGCGATGAGAACTGATACACAGGAGATGACTAGGACCCAGCTCCCCAAATCTTGAACATCCATGAGGAGTTTTGAGGGGTTTCACAGTCTGGGGCAGAGCCACTGTCCAGAGCTGGCTCCTCCTCACCCAGCAGGCTTCACCGGAACCTCATGTTCACCACTATCAAGGGTCCCTGCTAAAAAACCTGGCTCCCGCATCATGCGTAGCTTTGCCTTAAGAAATAGAGTGCCCTGTCCTCCAGAACAAGGACATCCTCAACACAAATAAAATGCCATCAGATAAAAGAAAGATCGAGTGAATATTCCCAACCTCAGGTATAAACGGCTCCTACCGCAGTTCTCATCAAGCATTAACGGTCGTCTAGTGTCCTGCTCTGCAGACAGCAGCTGTACATCTAGGAAACAGTTAACCGGCGCGGAGCACATCGACGTCAAACCCAAGACGGGCAAGGAGCGCGTTAGGGCTCTGCAGGGACCGGCTCTGCAGGGGAGCAATGGCCCACCGCACTCCAGAGAGCTCTCCCAGGCGCTCGGTCGCAGATCCCCGTTTCCGTAACGCGATTCCCCAGGCGAGGGGAATACCGGTGTGCGGCTGGGGATCCGCGTGCGGAGCTCAGTGATTCATCCCGGCTTGTAAAAACAGGAGACGTGGAAGTCTCTTTGTTTCGCTGGCTGCTGCACAAGCGAACAAGCCTCTCTTTGTGCGCCACTCGGCTATTTTAAAGCATATTAAACAAAGGAAGTTACAGCAAAAGCAAGAGAAAGACTAAACAGCTCGGCACCACTTAAGGGAAACATCACGTACGAAGAGGACAAGATTTGGGGCTGATGGCATGGCAGAAGACAGGCGAGGGAGAGCGGAGGCTGTGCAGCCCGGCACATACGCTGCTGGCACCCAGCCCCACGCCGCGCTCGACCTCCACCATGGACCTCGGGAGTTTACATTAGTGTCCAGATGTTTATTTAGCCACCGTCTCCTGAAAGCTAGGTGCGGCCTTGCTCCTCTTTTCTGACCGAGATGCCCTTTGAAATACAAGCAAAATGAAATCAGTTCTGTTTATCTTAGCGGCTTCTGGCTCACGAGCAACCAAGATAGGAGTGCGGAGCCCCACCGCGCTGCTGCCCTGAGCCGCTGGCCGAAAACAGCCTCGGGTGGCAAGATTGGAGTTGCGTTATTCAGCACTTGAGGGTAACGGAGGTGTCTTTAAGAGCTGAAATAAGACAGTTTAAGGATTCGCTCTGCAGCGTTTGTAGCTGCATAGGTAGCGCTGGCGAGGAACGGCCCGGGGAGACAAGCGGGTGTCGAAAATTGCAAGAGGACAAGGCAGGCACCCTGATGACAACACCTCTGTCTACTCAAAATTAAGAATATTCCCACAGACTGCAAATTATGTTATCTGTCCATTTACTCAATGGACTGCAAAAAGCTCCAAATAAGACTGGTCTAATTTAAGGAGACGGTAAAGTGCTGCTTGGGTCCATTCAGATATTGCCATTTTACGTGTGATCTGTGTTGTGTCCTGCAGGGACAGGCAGGTAGCTCTTGAGAAAGAACACATTTTCTCCATCCCTCACTTCTACGCTATTACGACCCCATGAAAACTTGGAGCTGGCAAGACCAGCGTTTCAGCTGGAAAAAATACTTGCCCCTTTTTAAGATTCGGGCGATGCACTGAGCACGTCCTCCCCCAAATCCCTAATGCTATATTGGGTAATAGAGCTGAGGGGGTCCTGCGCTTCCATCTGCCGGACAAGCGAGCCCGCGGACAGCTGCCTAACGCCACCCGCAACATTACAGGGTGGCCAGCGAGAGAGAAAATACCCTGTCTTTATCAGCAGGCCCATGACTCACAAATCCTTCTGAGACACAGCAGTTGCCTGAACTGGGTGATAAATGCAGGAAAAAAAAAAAAGACTATATATGTTACATAATGTAAATACGTGTGGTCTGCTTCTACAGGCAGCACTAAGTGCCTACAGAACTTTACAGGTAATTTTGTTTCATTGCAAAGCTGCAGTGCCATACTCTGCTCACAGCAAAAGATTAGTATATTGTTAGGAAAATAAATTCCCTTCATGTGGGTGGTACTCTCTGCAAACAGGTAGTTTTCCAAGTAGGTTTTTTTTTTTCTCTAATTTAGAAAGTTAAGGCCCCTGTGCATGGTCAGTTGTTCTTTAGCAGAAGCTGGGAGCTGGAGCAGCAAGGGACGCGGGCGGGTTTGCGGATCAGGACGGCTCTGGTAATGCGTCAGGACTCACGGACGCCGACGACAGCACACCCGGGGAACAGAATTCCCCTCTTTGCCAGTTTTATGTCCAATCCCCGCTCGCAGGACTGTAGGGTCCCACTGTGCAAGCAGCGCGGCTCTCTTGGCTCACACTGATGTCAGTGCAATCAGGCTCGTTAGCTCACAGTAAGATTAGCTACTCATTTCCTCACTTCTCCTGTAATTAACTCACATCTTAAAAAAGTATACGCACATGTTTTAACTGATGTTTTCCGAAAACCATCAGCTTATAGCCAGGATGCCGTCCTGCATGGCGTTTCCCCCCAGCGATTCCTTTTTGGTGCAGGACTTCTGAGAATCACCCTGCGAACACGTATGCCGAGATCCTCCCTCTCTGCCTGCTGTTGTTGCAACTCTGGATTTTCTAAACTACGTCTGTCAGGAAGGAGACAGGAAATTCGAGTCACACTTGCAACAGCTGTGCCATGCCTACTATCAGTCTCAAATGACGTAGTTTGGCTTGGGTGGCGCGGGGCCAGGAACTCGGCGAGAGCGGAGGTCAGGAAGATAGGTCACTGTTTATACTGCTCTTGCACTTGGGAGCATGCTGAGTCTATTTGCTTTCTTCCTATCTATACTGTTTCTCTTTCCGTTTTTCTTTAATAACGTGGAGCCCAAGCATCCTGTTTTCAAAACATCTGACTGTTTTGCTATTTACCGGTGACAAATTTAAATGCCTTTGACCGAAGCAGGCAGTTGAGTGGGATCCTTGGCAAAGGGAAAAACCTGACCAATTAAGGACCGTTGCAGCCTCCTCCTCAAGATGCACGTTTCCAACCCAACGGCTTCTCGCACTGTAAGATCACTCTGCAGATTGTACATCTGCCACCAAAACCCAAAAGCCACAAGCCCCCAAACTAAGCTGTGTCAATATTCACCGCTGATGAGAAAAGGAAAGCGAGGTGTGAGGCCATTTTATGGGTTTTTTTCACAGATGAAAATGATACTGGAAGTTGACCAGAAAGTGCAGACATTTCAGAAACCGGTTATGAAAGAACAAAGTTTCGGGAACCTTTTGCTCGACCCAGCTGTAAGCCATTTGCACACAGAGGGATCACAACTTTTAATTACTACAATAGGCAGTTAAGTTTGTCTTTCACCTTCACGAGTCCAGATTTGGAACTCAGTGAAAAAAAAATATTTCAAAATGAAGGGCATCAGCGTCCACACTGGAGGTGCAGATTTCTCTGCAGCCTAAACCTTTCTCAACTTTCACCCTGGCTTGCCTCAACACAAACTCAAAAAAAAAATAATATTCCTTTCTTGAAAGCTCGGTCTATAAAACTTTTATTGCTTCCTTTGCCCCTGCACGTCGTGGTAGTCACTAACAGAGGAGGAAGCTGAAATAACACGGGATTGCTTTGCTCAACTTTTTCCATAAAATCAGTTTATGATTCAGCATTTCTGATTTCATTAATTTCCAATTAGGAAAAAATAACACTAACATGGGGTTGGCGCAGTACAACTCAGAACTGTGGTTAACCATGGCAACTGGTCAAAGGCAGGGATGCAGCGGACACAGCCCTCATCCCGAAGACGGAGCAAACCCATTTCTGGGACCGTGCGACCTGCTCCATCGGACAACGCAGGGCTGAAAAGGCTGCCTAAAAAGCCTGGGTGCAGAAACTGCGCTTGGCAAAGCCCAGGGCGCGGGGATGGGGAGCAGCCAGCCCGTCCCGGGGGTGTGAAGGCTCCGCTGGCAGCCGAGCGCTGCCCCGGGGCAGCGGCTGGGATCAGAGCGGGGAGGCGGCCCCGGCCCCGGGGGAGGGAGCGCCTCCCATCCTCCACCGGCCACCCCGGCAAATTCAGGGCTGACCTGGGGAGATGCTGAAGCGAAACTCCTCTGCGATGCTGTGGCTCGGCAGGACGGAGCTGGGGAGCCCGGCTCCAGCACGGGGAGGGGGATATTGAGGAACAACAACTGCCAAAAGTTGCACAAAGGCGCTCAGACCTCGCGTTTCGCTGGCTTTCCTCTCTGCTGCTTCTCAGTATACTCCTGGGACGCTGCTCGCCCTCCTGCTTCTCTGACTTTTAGCACAGCGTACTTTTCTTACGTTATTTTAGCACCTTACCCCTCGCAGAAAAAAAACCTCAAAACTCCCCTTTCGCTCACGGCGCGTTAAAACTTAAAAATAAAAAAATTAAAAAATAAAAAAAAGAAGGTCCCGGGCAGCCGCTGCTCCTCTCCGAGCTCATTCCCTCTGCACAATCTTTGACTTCGCACCCTCATCATGTGCTGGCAAGCGATGCCGAGCCAGCCCACCACATTAAAAACAAAATTAAACGCTTACCGAAAGACAAAACAGCAATAAAATAACGTACCACAATGTTTAGAGTTTGCCATTATTACGGACAGACAACAATGAAGATAATTGACTTTTGAAGTGATAATTTGTTAAATGCGGGCGTTTTCACAGTGTTTCTGGTAATATCGGTTCCGAAGGGACCGGCGCTAATTGAAACCTCTTTTACTTCTCGGAATCGAGCCCGGCGGGAAGGATCGCCCTCCCCGTGCCGACCCACCGCCGGTTTTTTTTCTGGCAGTGCCTCTGCGGGGGAAACCCGCACCTCCTTCCCCGGGAGGAACTTGGAGTTAGTCTCTTGTACAGAGGCGCAGACCGGCCGGGCATCAGGCTGCCGTGCCCCGCGCCGCTCCGCATCCCCGCTCCGCATCCCTCTGCTCCGCATCCCTCTGCTCCGCATCCCTGCCCCGCATCCCCTCGCTCCGCATCCCCTCGCTCCGCATCCCTCTGCTCCGCATCGCCCCGTTCCGCATCCCCCCGCTCCGCATCCCCCTGCTCCCCATCGCCCCCTNCCCCGCTCCGCATCCCTCTGCTCCGCATCGCCCCGTTCCGCGTCCCCCCGCTCCGCATCCCCGCTCCGCATCCCCCCCGCCGCTCGGCTCACCTTGTTGGATGCCATCTCGCTGACGGAGCGGTAGGTCTGGATGGTCTCCAGCTGATCCAGGCACCAGTCGAGCTCCTCCAGCGTCTCCATGGCCAACTTCTGGTAGGGCTCCTCTGCGAAGAGGCAGACGGACATGTAGTCGGGCTGGCGCGGCGGCAGCCTCTCCATGGCGGGGCCGCCCGACCCGCCGCCAGCTCCGCCGGAGGTGCCGCACCGCTCCCTCATCATGCGGCCGCCGCTGCGCTCCCCTCGCCGCCGGCGAGCAAATCCCCGCCCGCCGCTGGCACCCGGCACGGCCCCGGCCCCGGCCGNGCTGCGGGGACCCGGGCCGCCCCCGCCGCTCGGCGCTGCCCGTGCCCGGTCCTGTGCCAGCCCCGCTCCCCGCCTGGCCGGGGCCCTGCGCCCTGCCAGAGTCTGCTCCCCAACAGCCCTGCTCCCCAACAGCTCTGCCCCCCAACATCTCTGCTCCCCAACAACCCCGCTTCCCAACTGCCCTGCTCCCCAACAGCCCCGCTCCCCAACTGCGCCGCTCCCCACCAGCTCTGCTCCCCAACTGCCCCGCTCCCCAGCCCTGCCTGGTCCTGCTCCCCAACCCCACCAGCCCTACTCTCCAACCCCACCTGGTCCTGTTCCCCAACCCCACCAGCCCTGCCCCCCAACCATGCCTGGTCCCGCTCCCCAATCCCACCCACTCTGCACCCCAATCCTACCAGCCCTGCTCCCCAACCCCGCCAGCCCTGCTCCCTAATCCTGCCTAGTCCTGTTCCTGGCCACCCCATTTCCCAACCCCACCCGGGCCCACTCCCCAGTCCCACCAGCCCTGCTCCCACCAGCCCCACAGCCCTGCGCCCCAATCCTGCCTGGTCCTGCTCCCCACCAGCCCTGCTCTCCAGCCCAACCTGGTCCTGCTCCCTAACCCTGCCAACCCCTGCTCTTTGCCAGCCCCAGCATCCCAACCCCCCCAGCCCTGCTCCCCAACCCACCCATCCCTGCTCCTCGTCGGTCCTGACTCCCCAACTCTGCTGGCCTTGCTCCCCACCATCCTCGACCATCAACTCCACTGGCCCTGCACCCTGCTGATCCCGCTCCCCAGTGCCATCCGCCTGTGCTCCCCAGCAGGCCCTGCACCCCAAGCCTTGCCAGCCTGACACCCCAACCCTGCCAGCCCCTGCTCCCTGCTCCCACCGAGCTCTGCTCCTTGACCCTGCCGGCAGGACAACGTGCTCCAGAGCGGCTCGCGGCGCAAAAGTTAAGGTTTACATAAGCGGATACAGTGAATCATAAAATCTCCCCATGAATGTAACTGCTTCTCATAATACCAGTGACATCTGCTTACCCCGTAAATCTGTCAAAGTTAATGGATTCAGCATTTCTAATGGCACTGGCTGAGCAGGTAACAGTGACATCAGAGGTCAGGATTGCTGTGATATACACTCAGCAAAGTATCTGCTGTATAGCGCATATGCTGTGTACTCATATGCCCCATACATCTGTACGCCACAGCCCTCCCCATCAAAGGCTCGCTGGGACCCCGCGGGGTGCGCTCCCCGTGGCCCCCCGTGGCCCCCCACGTCCTCGGGGAAGGAACCGCACCTCGGGCCGGTATCTGCCTTCATAAGGACAGATCCTCTTCATTCACCGTATCCATAAAGCAATGAACTTCATTAGTAAGTACTGTATAGAGACCATACGTTCAGCGTTTGAAGTTACATGGGAGAAAATAAACCCCACCGAAGAGTAATTCAGTGATGAACTCACAGGCAGCGCTTGGCACAGACACGTTTCAAAGATTCAGCAAATCTGAATCTTTGTGGCATTGAAAGTTCATGTTTTTTCTGTGCTCGCAGAGCTCCAAACATGGCAAGTAATCTCATTCTTGCATACTTCTGTGATACATATATCAAAAAGCAGGTGGAAATAGCCAAAACACACAGAACTTGGGCGTATTTTCCTTTCTAACATGCATATTCTCTATCAACTACTTTATCATGTAAATTAGTTGACCTGGAAGGGCTCAAATTCCTTGTAACAGAAAACGTTTGCATTGATAAAACTAACACAGGCTAAATCATGATTTTAGGCATAGGAAAAAAAATCATCTCCTCAGACAAACGAAAGCGGAGCTGACCATATGTTTAAATAATGAACCGCACTGTGTTATTGTAACGCGTTCCCCTGCTCTACGACTCCTCAGTGAGCAGGACCACGGCCCGCAGCCACGGCGCCAGCTACGTGTGCGTTCCTGTAGCAGGAGGAGGAATGGGCTCCCTGTGGCACTACAGAGCCTAATTTAAGCCATTTGGGGATTTCCAGCCTTGCCCGGGGTCGGGGCTGCAGGACCCGACGCCCCCATCACTCCATGTCAAGTCTTCACCTCCCAGAGATCCATCAGGGCAAGGCAACACCAAGAACAGAAATCTGCACTTGACATTGAAGGACTTATTTTCCTCAGAGGTGAGGAAGGGTCCAGGCTATTCCCTTACTTTGTAATCTGAGTTTTGTGTCACCGATAAAAAAACCAAACCAAAACAAAACAAAAACACAAACAAAGGAAAGGTATTACATAATAAGGAGAACAATGCAAATTGGGAAACTTCAGGGCTTAGGTATAGAGCAAGAGGGTTTGGTACTAGGCTGCTGCCAGCTCTAAATCCTTTAAAATTTAATTTTTAATTTTTAGAAGATAAGATAAAAATACAATGAGTGTTTTACGCATTCTAAATGTTGAGGTTTTTTTCCCAGAATTTTTAGCAGAGTATATCTGGACAGATGTGCAAAATGATCCATCCTTCCCACCGGTGTGTCGCAGCGTGAGCTGCCTTTCTGCCCGGGTTCAGTGAGGCTGCCCGAAGGAAGGCTGTGAACAGTGGGGTTTCCTTCAGGCCCAAGCCTGGTTTACTCATGTAAAAATACGGCATTATCACTTACTTAGGCCTTTTCAACAAAAACATTTAGAGGACAATAGATGAACGATTTAAATGCAGATGTTTTTGAAAACTGCCACTTAAAGTATCTCTAGTCATTTCGATGGTAAAGATACAGTAAAGTGATAGTAAACAGTTCTTGCTAAATATCATTTTAAGGGAAAAAAAAAAGTGAGTTCTGCTACTGTTCAAAAGTTGTTTAGTGCCCAGTCTAGAAGTGTGTTGTCATATAAAAGCACTGTTAACCTTCCGTTCAGAACTTGCTTTTTCTGACACTATGCCTGCGCGTTTCCACTGGGCTGCCCACACCTCCAGCTGGGTCTTGGGACCCAGGGAGAGACACACCGCCTGCGTCCTTGGGCAGCTCTTCTTAAATTCTTCCGTGTCTTTTGGTCTTGACTAATCTAATTTTTTTTTTCGTCCGTTTTTTTTTTTTTTTAAGTAAACNCTGGTGGTGTGCCTCCCTCCAGGTGTCTGCATGTCTTTCCGCTTCTCCACCCTCCCTGCCCTCCTGCAGTCATTTCTGAACCCGCT
This sequence comes from Anarhynchus alexandrinus, assembly GCA_008711295.1. Classification (NCBI taxonomy): domain Eukaryota; kingdom Metazoa; phylum Chordata; class Aves; order Charadriiformes; family Charadriidae; genus Anarhynchus; species Anarhynchus alexandrinus. Next base: position 92,873 of record VUYV01000272.1, read on the forward strand.
GCTGAGTTTTAGCTTAATTTGCTTACCCAGTAAGTACGTCAAAGATACCACATTCCTACGAGTTTCAAGAAATCAGACAGTCAAGTAGAAGAAATGACACTATCCTCCTCAACAGAAGGAAGACACCCCGAGTTCAACCCTTCTTAGAAACCCGGTAACGGTCCCCTAAGCCACTTTCTAAGTGACCCAGTCTGAGACCAATCAACCTGGAAACCCCAGTTCACATCAACCCAGCCCTCCCTGGGTACGTGCAACTCTGCTAACTCCCCGTTTGTTAATTTGTTGTGACTATTTACAAATAAATTGTGAAAGCACCAGCTGCGATTCCATAGATAAGCCTAAATTTGTACCAGGTGTTTTTGAAAAACAGCATGTAAAATTAAAATACATACTCCAAGTCCCTAAGGAAATGTTGTAAAATACACAGCCATCCAAAAATAACAGGTTTAAAGCCAATTAGAAGTTGCTCTTCTATGAATGTAATAACTTTCTGTGGGAACGATCTTAAAAGCGAATAACATAGATTTTATAACTTTCTTAATAGTCATCATTCATGGATATATACCACATTAATCACATTTGAATATCTTAAAATTAACAGTACATTTTGATACTGATAAGGGAAAACATACTTCATAGCAGAACCCAACACGGACCCTCTGAGAAGGAGCAGCTCCTCCCGTCCTGACGCACTGCGCCACCTTCCACCCTGCCCGGGGGTCCTGCAGCATCGGCCCCCGCAGACAGCACGGCCACTGCTGCCTTCGGTATCGCACGACACACGAGAGTACCAGGCACTCTCGATAGCCCGGGACGCTTCAGTGCCATCGCTGCCTGTTTGCTGCTGCAGAGGTGGTCGTGCGGGGCACGGGAGGGGACTGGAATTGATGGTAGGGTTAAAATGCAAGTGGGAGAAGAGAGGAACCCTACAAAAGCAGGGGCAGAAGAAAAAGAAGTATCAGAGGAGAAAGATGAAGTGCATCGGGATTCTCTCCCTGAGTGGTATCTAGTGGCACTACCGGGATCCAAATAAACAGTAAATAGAAGTTTAGATGCTACATGACATGTTCTTTCCCTGAAGCCACGGCGAGTGTCCCACTGACATCATGAGCGCAACAGGCTCTGCCAGAAACAGTTGTAAACCTTCCCCGCTCACAGACTTCGATAACCTTCCTGGTACAGCTGATGCACATGGTCACTTACGGAAGCAGTCCCACGATTTCTGGATATGGCCTCCTGGAACACTATATGACGCGTCCTCAACTGTATCCAGTTTCAGTTTATATTTGGGTGTTGCATAACCAAGCCCTTACCCGTAAAATTATAACCGGCATTTCCGTCATTTTTTCTAGCGCCCTATGTGAAATCATCTCCGAGACAGAATAAAAAACTAATTAACGAAAGGAGTTCGTTTCAGTTTTCAAATATTACATGGTGTTTGTGTGCGACTTTTGATCCCGGCGGCAATTTAGCAGGAGCCGAGGTGAGGTTTTGTCACAGGACCCGATTTGCTGCCAGTCCATCAGAGGACCGACTGGCTGAGCCTTCAGAAGCAGCGCACTGTTTAATATTTTTCCGTTGCCACTTAGAACCCTCTAACATACTTACATGTGCCAGTATTTTGCAACAACTGCATTTGTGGTATTTTTTGCCATCTATTTATTTTTCATCTGATGGAACATGGAATCATAGAATCTCTCACTAGAGAATTGACTTAGCAGCCCATTTTTAGAAGCTTTTTCCCATTTACTGACTTGGCCGTGCTATTGTTTTCTCATGGCGAGAGCTGCTAATGAATATGGACTTGAGGCTTTTTTTCTTCTTGAATACTTGAAAAGTGAAAGGTTTTGGAGATGGTCCTCCTTCCTGGGAGTGGTCCAGCATAAGGGCACATATGCACTTCATCAGAAGGCCTATGATGTGTGGCAGATGAGAAGAGGGCTTACTATGATGAACTCTTGCCCGATGCTCCCCCACCAACCCCGCCTGTACCACGCTTCCCTGCAGCGCAGAGCTACAGCCCCTCGCCGCAGCCCCTCGCCGCAGCACGGCCACGCATGCAACCCCCCGCGCTCGCCCTTGCCGCTGGCCGGGATATCTCTGAGCACGAGGCCAATGTTATCTGCCGCCGCAGCCGCACTGTCTGGTTCCTCTCTTAACCCACAAACTTGCTGTCCCCATCCTGTTGTCCAAACGCACGGAGCCCCGCGAGGCAGCAAGGAGGGACGGTGGGGCAGAGACCCCAGTCCCCAAGCCGCAGGACTGAACGGTGGCTTTGCCCTCAGCTGACACAGCAGATGAAGCAAGTTAGGAAACGTTTTGAAACTAGATCCAAATGCCAAAATTCAAAGTGAGATTTTCTCTCTCCTGATTCCCTCATGATTCTCTCGTCACCCTAGTCCCTCTTAAATAAATACATTAAGACATAGCGTGTCTCGCTTCTGGCAGCAAGTGTAAAGGCTAAAAAGTTTTAAGAGTGGCCAAAATACCAGATCCCAAACAGGTGAGTTATAAAAGTTGGAGAGGAGTTGCAGTTCTCCTCTTTGCTCAGTAAAATATCGCGGGTGCCAAATAACTAAGTTTTCCATGATCTAGCAGGCTAATATTACTAACGGGTTTCTATCTTGCGAACAGATTGTCCAATTTGGCAGGCGAGAAACGCTGAATACAAATATTTGCAGACATCTTTACAAACTCAGCTCTCCTCAACTCTTAAAGATCAAATTATGGACTGACCGTACCGGTAAAGACTTAATTCCTAATTCTGCAAAGAAATAGTTACTTCTAATGGATTGTAACTTTGCTCGTAAACCTTAGGCATGTAGAGTTTAAGACTCAAAAAACCCCTAATAGGCTCCATCAAAAAGGGCTGCAGAAAAATTCAAGGCGAAACGTTTCCAACGAAGGCTAAAAAGCAAGGCATTGCAGCTCATAGCAGCCTTCCCAACTTTAACACAGTATATCCTATTCCACATGCGAAGCCACTTGTTTACAGTGCCAGTAAGACATCTTCTGGGTTATTTACTTTTAATTGCATCCTGGCTGCAATAAATTGCAGCTATTTATAATTATAAACTTCTTCAACATTTGAGGCCGTCCTTCCCACAAGCACTCTGTGCTCAGCTCCAGCCTGCCTGCGGAGCAGCAATTCATCCGAGACTCGAGGGACAGCCACTGAGGTCACCAAAGAGTCCATTTTCCAGTGATTCCAGTAGATTTAATGAAAAATATTATCAGTCTATCTTAATCTTACCTCAACAACAATTCAGGCTAGGGGTCAAATCTGTTCATTTAAAAGTAAAATTAATAAGAGCAGTTGCTCACTTTTGCCTTGGAAAGGCTTTAACACTGGATCTGTTCCCAAATCCAGTATTTACAACGTGGCAATAGGCAGGCACTGAGATGTTCCCCGAATGTTTAACAAACCGATAAAATTCAACAAAACCTGAAGCAGACAAACATTCGTAAGACACAAAAGACTAAAATGTGTTACAGAAGAAAATGCTTCCTAACTCCCGCTAGTGACAGGGAAACAAATGGTCAATAATGAGTAGATTTGGTGGAGCTCCACTTCGGCTCTTAGGTGAGCTGGGGCTTTTGGAGTCCTCATGTCCTTGTATGGGAACATGTAAATGTTTATCCTGGTGCATGAAACCTCTTGCAGGCACTGAAAACTCTGCTTTAGGAAATGTTTGAAAGCACGCTCCCAGTCTCCTAACTTGAAAATAACATTAAGGGCGCAATTTTAAAATGTGTGTACTTCTCAGTGTGAATCCATAGGACACAACCCCTGTCGCAGAGGTTTTAGGCACATTTGAATATTTTGCTTATTTACAGATATTTAAAATAATTTACAAATTAAAAAAATAAATGAAAGCGCATTCAGATACGGACTTTTCTTAAAAACTGTAACAATATACATTATGAGTCTTTATCACTTAGAATTCATCAAAGGACTTGAAGACAATTCATTTTTAATTATACAACATACTATATTTATTATAGATTATTATAATTGTTGTCATTATTATAGATGACAAAAAAGATTAAGATGACAAGGAAGATCCTCTAGTTAATCATGTGAATGACAGATTATTATTTTGTGAGCAGTATAGATATCATAATCATAAATGTTTACTGAAGGCTTCATTTACATTTCTCAGTCCTTGACTACTAATGACGAAGAGTTTATATCTAAGCAAGCTGGCAGAAGCCCTCTCTGTGGGATCCTCACATACTATCTGACCCACAAAAGACTGATCCACCAGCTGAACTCATCTGTGCTTCAGCTGAGACCCGTTTGATTTTAAGTCCTGATGCAGGTTAGAGGAGAGAAAAAGAAAGGAGGAGAAGGAGAAGGAGAAGGAGAAGGAGAAGGAGAAGGAGAAGGAGAAGGAGGGTGGCCTCCACGATTTAACAAGGTACTCGTGGGGTCATGGCTTAGATAAAAGTCCCATAGATCCAGACCACCAAAGTTGATCCCTCTAGTTCCCTTCAACAAAAGAATATGGCTATTTTAACTTCAGAAAGCAAGATTTGTTATATGCCCTGCAAAAATTGCTAGCCAGTGTCTGGCATCACTCTAAAACCCAGGAGCACGGAGCATGTTCAGTCAAACAGGTTTATCAACAAACAACATGCCAAAACTTGATAGAAGAGGGACTTGTGCAGGCTGTGAGCCATTTACCCTTTGCCTTCCCTAATATATCTGTGGTTGCTTACAGATTGTGCGGACATGTTTACATATTTATCCTTGACAATGCCGAGTGAATAACTGACACCAAATAATTTATTTGTTTTAATGTATCCTGTTAGTGCACTCATGACTACCCATGAGCAGAGAGCTATTTCCTTGAATTAAGCTATTGTTCTAACAGATCCAACAAATATATTTGAGAAAATTGTTCTGTAGATGGGTTCGAAAATTCATGGGAAACAAAATCAAAGGCATAGAGCACAACTGCGGTGATTTATTTAAAAACTGTAATGAAAATGTCCGAGTTTGATAGCGCTATCTTACAAACTGCAAGCACCAAAAAAACCCTGTATCCTGTAATTACAGGTTTCTTTTAGAGATGCCCTGGATGTTTTCCAATATTCAGGGAGTCTATGGACCAGATTTCCAACTTTTTTTCAAGCACAAAAGCTAGACGTGTACCTTAAAGAAGGCACGATTCAAAAGCAAAGATGTATCCAGCAGAACTACCCAACACCACACGTGCCGGCAACGCTGCCAGCGCACAAACATGTTCCCTCTTGTAGGTCTATGGACACTTGCGCACTCCCAGTCCGCTGGACTGCGGGGCTGGAATTACAGAGTAATCTAAAAATCATGGGAACGACAAGAGTATTGAGATGCACTACCCCCCCCCCCCAATATTTCATTGTATGCAATGAAAGTAATTATATCTTTTGCAAAGATAAGTGCAGATGTGCTAAGAAAGACACAAAGCCCCAGCACCTGTGGAACAGGTGGAGCCAGTACACTCTTGAGCAACATCTCGAACAAATGGATGATCCTGCCCTTCTCCCCACTCCCGATCGTATTTTTGGGACTCCAGTTCAACCAGTAACTCTAGCTGTCCCCTCTCACATTTCTCACACCTGCAGCTATCCTGCAGCCTCCCTCCGGCGCGCAAGGGAGGTGGGAGTAAGAGCTCTTCGTTTGCTCCCCGGCACGATGCCGCCGCGCTGGGCACCGGGAGAGACCGGGAGCAGGGCCAGCGGGTGCCGGAGCTCGGTGGGAGACGGGCAGGCTGCAGACGGCGTGGGCACGGGCACTGCATGCAAATGAACGGAGAGCAGCGTGTCTCGAAGTAACGCTTTTAGCAAAAGGCTATTTCAAAAACGTGGATTTTTCTGTTACCCAGCGCTAATACACGAGACGCGGTAGGAGAGGGCAGGGTAGCGAAACCCCCGCAAAGAGAGATGATGGGATTAACCGGCAAAGCCACTGCTGGAGGTACACTGAAGAGGTGGCACTGGAGGAGATCCAGCTGTGGGGGAACGCAGACAAAATCTTAACACAGGCTCAAAAGCAGCAGAAACAATGGAGTCTGTATTCAGAGATGATAGAGGAAGATAGAGACAAAAAAAATGAAGTGAAAGCTTTCTACTGCTAATTGCGAAAAACGCCAGGAAATGAGTGAGATGCTGCTGCCAGGAATAACGCTTGTGATACTGAAATTGTTGATGAAAATGTTTGACATGCGCTACAACCTCAGGCAAAATAAGGCCAAGATTTCGGGGGGCATTTCTCCTTTTCTTTTTTTTTTTTTTTTCCAAAACAACAAGGAGCAGAAGAAATGAACTCTTCTGTCACACTGCTGAGGAGTCTGGCATTATAAGTTCCCTAATTAAAGACAGGTCCTTTCTGGGACACACCATTTCAGCTGCCCAGAAAGGCTGCTGGGAAAACTCAGCGCCTAGAAAAACGGCTCCAAAATTGCTGAAGACGCCAAGGCAGTGATTAAAACAGCACCCGCCAAGAACATCGGGGACACATCCAGGTTCAAACTGGAAGACTCCAGGGAGCAAGCAGAGATCCCTCACCAAGTGAAGGCACGGGGACAACGGAAAGCAATATGAAAGGGAGAAAGAAAAACCTCCTGCCTGTAGGGAACGACGCAAAACCAAACTGCTTCACGTCCTCATGCTGCAGTCATCCCAAGAAGGAAGAAGCCACAGCTCATTTAACCACCGAAGTGGAGGCTTCCAGTGACAGGAGGAATGCCTGCGGCGTGACTCGGCCACGACGCGAAGCGCAGGAGATGTCTGCTAGTCACTCGACTGCCATAGTAGCAGTGATGTTTCTGAGACAACAGCCAACGCGCTCACCGCCCCATCACTGAGCCAGCTGCAGTGTAATTTGAGCAATGCCGATAAGCAGTAATATTAGCCCGGAGAAATGTCACTGGGGTGGGGGGTCTCATCTGAGCTATCTTTAGCCACCTAAAAGTTAATCACCTAAGCTCCCCGCACAGTCAGTGGAAAGTGGCTGGGACCTCCAAGGGGTGATCCTGGTCTATTCTCAGCACGACTGCTGCGATGGGCTGAATCACCCTCCAGAGGTGCCTGTCGTTCTCCATTAACTACAGAAGGTACCTCTCTACCGCAGTCACAGAAACTGGCTGGAAGGGACCCCCAGAGGTCACCTGCTCCAGCCTCCCACCCACAGCAGGACTATCCCCAGCTAATCACCAACATCAGCCTGGTGCTGAAGTAGCTGTAGGGCACTGTTAGACACCCCACACCCTTCCTGTCATCAGCCACCAACTGAACACGCAGCCTTCATCACCACCCTTAGAGCCTGGTGGTTCAGCAATATCTAACCTGGTCAACAGTCTGTCTGGCCAATGCCACCTTAGCTTCCACGTGGGAATGCTGTGGGAAACGGTGCCAAAGTGCTCACTGCAGCAGGTACAACTACCCGTGGCCCTCCACGTCCCCACAGCCAGGCCAGCCCCCTAGTCCTTAGAGAAGGAGGCTGAGGCTTTCAAGCACAATTTGCCCTCGGCAAATCTGTGTCTACCGTTCCCGATTTACTTTCTTGTCCTTTGCGTGTTTGGAAACAGACTTCAGTGGACACCCTCAGTGATCTCTCTGGTGACCGAGAAGAGTCTGACTAGTTCATAGTTCCCCAGATCCTCTTCGCCTTTCTCAAAGATGGACCTTTTTCCTGTTGTACTAGACCTTCCCAAGCACCACAATTTTTCATGAATGACACACATTGACCTTACATTCCCATCAGCCAGTTTTTCCAGCCTGAATCCTCTCCAATGCTGTGGACTTGAATACATCCACCTCCTCTAGGTTGTCCCTAACTCGCTGCTCCTTCATTGCCCTCCATCCCTCTCCTTCCCAAGCAGGCTGAGCAGTGCTGGGGCCTGGGCAAAGACTTTGTGAAGACTGAGACAAAAAAGACACCGAGTACTTCAGCCTTTCGTGTACCAGTTGTCACTAGGCTGTTTCCCCCATAGAGTAATGTTTTTTCTGAACTTTCTTTCCCTACTCCATACCCACGGTGCAGTCCCCTCACTAGTCACAGCTCCATCAGCCTTTGGTCTGCCCAACCTCACCCCACACGCCCAAACAGCGCTGTTACATCCCTCCCTTGTTACCAGTCCTTTTCACTGTTCGGCTGCTCTCTTTTCGCACTTTGACTCCTTAAGAAGCTCCTTCCTTCACCGAGTTGGCTTCTGCTGAAATTCCTGACCTTCCTGCACAACAGGATGGTTTGCTCCCGAGCTCGCAATATGTTTTCTTCAAAAACCAGCCACTACTTAAGATTGGTCTATAATTTTTAGGTGGCTGAAGTTAGGTGACATTAATCTTATGACAATGATGGAGTCTTGAGATCAAGCAGTAAATGGAAGCCCTCAGCAGCAAACAGAAGAGCTTTTGCAGAGCCCTGGTGCTGGGCAGCCCGTCCCCCCAAGCCTTGCTTTGATCCCGATTCCTGCGACCCACCCCAAGGTGAATGGCAGGACATCAGTCATGGGGGCCCAGCCACTGTTTTGAGGCAAAAATGAAACATTTCAAGGAACATACCAAGAGGTCAGCCTGGAGCAAGAGCCAAGCCCTGATGAAACCAGTTAAAGCAGAACTGGACAAACCTGCAAAAGTCCTGATTATACCCACCAGTACTGGTGTGCAGGCTGGTTGGGGTGGATCACCAGCCAGGTCATGAGAATTAGGTCACCAAGGACCCACAGGGGCTGGCAACTCACTGATCAGACCACTGACTGTTAGCAGTAACTAGGCAATTGCTTACCAATTAGTCCAGAGTAGGGCGATTGAGGCTTGTTATCGCGGGAGCTGGAGAAGTCACTCAATTTTGCCAGGCTTTGTGGCAACAACTACAGGTGCCCACAAGCAGCACTTATCATTAGAGTTAGTCCTCTAATATCAGCGTCCCAGGTCCCCTGGGTTGGGCAGCAGGGTACCGAGAGTACCAAGAGCATCGCTCCTTCTAGGAGAGGATGATGGCATGGAAGACGCAACCAACAGCCGAGACACCCGCCTGTGATAATCTCAGCAGATCCGCCTGCGTGTAGTGCCCGGCTGGGCACAAGAAGCTGAAGCTCTGAACTGAAGGAGTCGTCGGTTGGGGGGTACAGCTGTAGTTTTTCACGGACTGCTGAAGGAAGAGCCTGTGATACCCCCACAGACACCTTAAAAACAGACTGAAAAAGAATGAAGAAAATGGGGGAAGGATGCTACTCAAGTATTGCCTTGCAAAGAACTGGATTTACCAAACGTTGCTCGGAGAAGGACCAGAGCTTCAGCAGGCATTGCAGCAGAGCACAGAAGATGTTTCATCATGAATCTTCATGCCTGCAGAACAAATAATACTAAGATCTCTTGTCAACTGAGATGGAGCATTGGAAACCACTTGGAAAGGACTAACTAATGAAAACTCAGGGTCCTGAATTAAACTAAAAAAGTTCTCTTATATTTATTTTGTGTGTTTACACGCGTCAGATACGCATGCACTCTAAAACAGCTGTGTAAACCTCAACTTTAAAAATGCTATGGTAGAAAGATTAAAGATTAAGATTCCCAAAGCAAAGTTAACACTGCACCTTTTGCATGACAATGAGGTGCAAAAATGAGGCGTAAACACTAAGAACACCTTAAGGAAACTAATAGATGCATATAAAGCTTCCCAGAGAGGTAATTTCTGATCTGAAGATAAGCCTAAAGGTTTAATCTGAAATGCTAACAAGCGAGGAAAACTGGAGAAGTTCTGAAGAAGGATTTAGATTGGAGATACCATCTCATCATAGGGTGGGATGGAGTGTTTTACCACAAGGCAGTCCCTGTTTCTGCAGCGTTCTTCCCCCCCACGGCAGCCACACGGAGTGAACAATACAGCGGAGCTGCCACAAATCAGAAGGGTAAGTGACAGTGCTTTTATGGTGCCAAATGGAAGTAACAAAATGCAGGAAGCATCTTGTCAGATGTCACTTAGCAGCGATATCATGGGGGAATCTGGGAACGGGATTTGCCTGCATAGTAGGAATTCCTCAGTCCACGGAGAGGGACAAGCAGAAATGGCAAGAGGGGCAGAATCTAATCTTGGCCTGTCGAATGAACGGGAAAGATTGCTCAGTTCCAACTTTATCTCGGGGAGCAAACACACGGTTTGGCACGTTATCATTTTACTGACCAGGCTTGATTCCTTGTTGCCCTGTAGGATTCCTGCCTTAATCACAAGACAGGAGGAAAAATACGACGCAAGAGAGTACCTCTCCTACGCAGGGTCTAACAAAACAAGTGCAAAGGACTGACAGTGCACTTAAAGGGGAGAGCTGCAAGTAGAACGCTGAAAATGATTTTTCAGATGACGTTTTACAAGGAAATAAACACATACCTTGAACACATGTCTGAAGACAGATCGCAATTACCAAGGTCAATACAAATTTTTAAATTAAGTGAATCTCCATCACACGTTTACTCAACACACTCCTCAAAGTGCAGTGAAAACAGCCCAGAGAGCTGCAGGTTGGGGACGCAGATCACCATCGGTTCCCATGGGCTGCAGAAGGCAGCCTCCAGCCCAGACCTAGAGTCGAGCCCGGGGATTGAAATCCCAATCCCAACTCCCCGTAAATCACGGGGAGCCCAGATTGTGTTTTTGTTTCTCTCGTTAAACAAGGAAAGGCCGGATCACAGCAAGATGAACACTTTATTGTGTGAGTAGCAATGTTTTCTTCCTGAGCACATGGCGTCCGTGTGAATGCACGAGTGTGAGAAAGACACTGAAAAATCAGGATACGATTATGAAATTGCCTAGCTACCCACTTAGGATTTACCTGTGCCGTGCAGCGTATTATCTCATTTGATACATGTGGGCTGGCTGGGAGAGGGCTGGTAAGCTTACACGTGCAGGGAAACCGACTTGGATCCTGGAAGCAACATCGTTGTGCTAACAAGGCACTCCACCTAAACTAATTAGCCCTGCCTTTCAACAGGCTTAATTAGGTGGGGCACCATCCCGTGCTGTTGTGGCTAGACGGCTTCCGGTCCTGGAGCTGGCTCACCCACAGCCAGTCTGAGGACTCCTGCGCTTCGCTACCGGGTGCCGTGCGCCGAGAACGGCTGCGTTGGAGCGGGTGCCCCGGCCCGTGTCAGCCCGCAGCGGAGCCCAAGGGCAGCGCCTGTCCTGAGACCTCCTCCCGTGCACCCACCTCTGCAAACTGCCCGCCTGCGCCCCTGCTGCCGCACCGAAAACTCCTCCTTGAGAAACCACGACTTTCACAACAGGCCTACGACAAGGAACTATCTAGACAGACCACAGCAACGGTTTTAAGCCAACAAAGGGGAAAAACCACCCCAAAAGATGAAAGATGCAAGGGACCAACGGTACTCTATTTCATAAGAATTTTGCAAACCACAAACAAAAAGGTCTGCATTTGGATCTGCCGCTGAATTCAGATGGTACTTTCATCCACATACCCATCTGCAGCCATTAAATCAGGTTTTGAACAGGCTTAACCTGGAGATAATAAAACTTATGGTCTAAATATTCTGTCAGAGTGAAAGTCCTTTGACTGTGGTGAAACAAATACTGGAGTAGGAAATGGATGAGGAATCTTGGGAATGAATCCTTGAAGTACAAAGCACAGTGCGCATCTATCTGAAAAGCGCCACTTGGCCACTGACATTAGACAACGTTTATCAATAATGAATAATCCTTACATGAGGCAAATTATGCAGAAATTTTAAACGAGGGTCAGAATAAGGCTACCCACATCACCACAGCAATGTAGAACAGGCTATTGGTAAAATGTTAGACGTGTTTAAATCAGCTTCCTTCGTTCCTGGAAAGGTTACGATTTAACACAAAATTGTCCTCCATTTCCTCTCAATTTCATTTCCTTAAGGTCTTCAATATGAAAGTTAAGAATGTGGTTCCTGGAAGCATCCCAACAATAATTCAGAGGAATTCCTTAGGACACATATCAGCCTTCGTGTCCGCGTGCCCAGCTCTCAGCCTTGGAAAGACCGGGCATACAGTCACCCGTTATGTTTTGAGCCACCATGCCAGCCATTTCAATGATATTAATTATAAAATATAATTAAATGGGGTTTTTTTCATGCCTAAATGTAATTTCTTGAAAGCATTATCCTTTAGGATGGAAGCTTAAAAACCTGATTTAGTTTGGAATTTTAATCTGTTTTCCTACAATAGATATTTTACGTACCCAAAGGGTAATAATATCGACCTCACCGATTTACCTTACTTGAACTTTCTGCCCCTATTTGGCCTCTCAAAATAAACGAATATGACTGTCATCCTACAGCTGAAACCCAGAGATATCGCTCCTCTGCATTCAGCAGAGCCACTCAAGTACACAGCACATTGCAAAAAATTATCTGTTTTGACATATTTGGTTTTCAAGTGATACTCTGAGTAAGCCCTATCGACTGATCTGTAATTGTACCGAACGACACTGTAGGAAGTCAGAGTATTGCTCACTGCAGATCGTGGGTCGGTCACAGAGCAGAACCAGCAGAAATAGCGTGAACAATCTGAAAGCACATGCAATTTTAAAGGTGGTTTCTTAATCTGGGATCCTCCAGCTTTTGAAAATGCAGAATGTTTTACCTGTGAAGCTAGTGTCCTTCAGCTAGCTCTCTGGTGGCACCCTGGGACGAACAGATTCACTTTTTGCACATCCACACACTGTAACTATGAATATTCAGAGTGAGCCTCGAGTCACAAAACTAAAAATCTTCTGACCTGCAGTAGCTGACAACAGAGCTAAAATATTCATTGTGCTAATCATCTGTATTAATCTACCCTAGTGAACAATTTCAGCTGTTCGTAGCTGTGACTCAGTGTGCTTTATGTTTACTAAACTGCACGTACAGCCTTTTAGAGTAATCTGTTTAAAATCACAGAGTAAGTCCCACGGGTAAAAGGGTGGGGAGGAAGAGGGAGATGTCAGTATCCTACAAACCAGCATCATTTGTTTTGACAGCTTTTAATATTCCATATTAATCCTTTCACGTGCTGATCTCCACTGTGCCTCTGTGTCACCTTCAAACCGGGGCCATCACACCCTGGTCACCAGCTTTTTAAAAGGTGTGTTTGGGACACAGGGCAGAAATGGACCGTATTTTCCCTGATGTTGCCAGGGACACAGCATCAGATTCATAACATGGTTATCCATAATCAGAAATAGGTAATACGGAACACCAGATAATAATTTATTTGGTTTTTTTTTCTTACATCTGGATCATTTTAGCCAGAAGGTGATTAAAACTGGAGGTCCGAGTCCTGTACGTCTACTTTAATCTAAGCAGGGCTCTCAGCCCTGACCCGAATCAGGCTGCTGCGCTTGTGCTAAGCAATGGGGGAGCTGCCCTGAAGGGGCACATGGAGGATAAACTGGAACCCAGCAGCGACAGGCAGACTTGGAAGCGTAAGCACTTGTCCAATCCCTACAGCCAGCACAGGTACGAACAGCCTTTCACTCTCAAAATACATTTAATTAAGGCCCTCAAAATATATTTATTTAAGCACCTCAAACCGAGTTCAAGGAAATCAAAATGTCAGCTATATTAAGAGCACCCTTATTAGCAATCTCAGTTAAAATATCAGATTAAATGGACATGGAAATGTTCCCCACTGAAGGTCAAATATGGGTAGGTCTACTGCAGATTATTCCAGTGGTTACTTTTTATGCTTTAAGTTTTACGCTACGTGGCACCTTTCACATTTTCTTGCATTTAGCAGCATAATAGAGGCACGTCATGTTAGCCTTGGCCAAGGTCTCTGCACTGTCATTCACACTGCTTCTCTGAAGTAATTAATTCTGTGAAATAAATTCAGTGAAATTCATACAATTTCTGTGAAACATCTGATTTTAAGCTGCACATGACTTTCCATTTAAGGCAATTTGCAACAAGAGACGTTCTAGCAGCATGCTAAATTGACCACATTTGGATGGGTTACAAAGGCAGGCTCAGAACGAGCAGCTGCCGCTGAAAAATGCGGTGTGAGCATCATTTCTTCTTGGGTTTCATTTTTTGGTTCCTGATCTATAAACTGTGAGTAACAAATTTTTTGGCTTTTACCTGGATAGTACGTTCCCACTGTAAGTGGATGGAAATATTTAAAAGTTTCACGCAATATAGTTGAAACCTGGGAAGCTGCAAGCAGTTCGTGACATTTCAGTAACAGGAATTTCGGGAAATACCCTGCCCAAAGAACTTGAATTAAGATGAAGGCCCAGCACACGTAGTTGACTAGGCTCTGGATGTGGACCACGTCCTGTAAAGTACTGCTGCTAAGCCAGAAAATACTCCAGCTAGACTGGAAACTTGTATGTGGATTTCTCTTCTTCAAGAAGTATCTTTGGGAAGAAAGGGAGGAGAACATTTCACAACTGTCAAATGCTAGCGAGATCTATTACTGACCAACCCTGTACTTGGGTTTGCTAATGTATCACCAACTTGTGGATATTTATTTCTTTGAATTTTTGCTAGAAGGATTGGCCCCCACGCTGCGCTCAACTGATCGGATGATAGTCCCGGCAGAGCAGAGGGTTATACCACATCCTCTCGGGCTGTCCCAGACCAGCGCTCGCACTCCCAGCGCGGATCCAAACGTCCTGCACTCGAGTCAGTAACAGCAGGGCCACAATTTCAGGTCACTTATAAAACTCAGAGAGGGAAGGAGGCAGGGAGGAAGGGAAGGGGAGCAGGAAGACAGGCTGGCTTTTCCACTTCTCAGAATCGTAGGCTGGTTTCTCAGAGAACGCAATGATTGCTATAACTGTGTCCTGCTTTTCTCAACCTAATATACGGGACTTAAAGAAAAATACATTGCTTGTAAAATGTGACATTTTAGAATCATTTTGATATTAAGTCCTAAGCTTGTAAAACCTCCCTAGACACATGCTCGCAGCATGAAAGGCCTAACTGAACTCAACCCATTTTAAATGAAAACTTTGGGGTGTTGTGACTGTGCTCTAAGGGCCCTGGCAAGCTGGATCCAAAGCCTTGTTCTGAAGGCCTGGAACCTGGAGTCTTTTAGATACAATTCCAAATCGTCTGTTTAAGAAATTTTTTTAACAGTGTGGAGGTGGGGTAGAGGAGTTTTCATATGCACAGATGTTTAATTTCCTCTTGGAAAGGTGTATTTATGACAGCAGGATATTTATACTAGAATATCTACATTAAAAAGCATAGCTCTTTTAAAATTAAATCTAACTACATTAGTATTTAGTGCTGAATAATGGCCACTGATCACGGCTCCTATTAAACAACAAAAGACAGTGTCTAACCTTGGGTCAGATCCTACTCCTCTTCCAGCTGATGAAAGGCTGTTTGCCACTGGTGTGTAACAGGCACAGTACTGAATAGAAAATCAAAGGACAGTAATTGTCAAATCAACACTCTGCTGGATTTTGGGAGGTCTTGTGTCTTTTTTTACAGTCGGAATTACTAAAATGATTAAGTGCCTGAACACATAACAAAGTCCATCAAGGATACCTTTAAACATGAAAATATATTCCACAGGGATGGACGTATTTAGATATTTTTTTAAAGTCTACTGCTTAAAAAATTTAAATCTTTGTAAGCATACATATTTTTCCCATGAACGGAATTAACTTAAGAACCTGGCATGTTTTATTAATAACCATAAATAATTAAGTTATTTCCTTTCTGTCAAAAAAGTATCGCAATTATACAATACTTAAGGCTGTCATTTACAGACACTTCTTACAGAGAAAACAATATTACAATAAAATGTTTCATTAACTATTAGCGTAACATTCTTTACCAGTTGCACAATGACATTATGCTTACATTAATAAGCTTAACTATGCTTAACTAGATAAATCTTTTTCAGTCAACCAGGAGATGAAAAGATACTGACAATAAAACCAGAGCATTTCTGGTTGATTTGAACACTGAAAACAGTCAATACGTTCATTGTTCAGTACCACCGTTTGGGAATCGGTGACTCTAAACCGTATCTCAGAATGGATGCCATTCTGTAACTGAATAGAGGGAAAAGTGCAGTAGCAATCCTTTACTCCCTCTTTTCATTCCACCTGGATTGTACATTGATTTTAAAAGCTCTTAAAGTTTTAATCTTTATAATTGTTATCCTATAATTGTAGAGTTAACTTTGGTGGGCAAAATGTCTACCCTACAGAGGACAACAGGCGAATTCAAATTCTGTCCATTGAGGCCAGCGCTCTACCCTCTGTATATGCCCCTACAAGCTAGGATCAAACACTGCTCCCACCAAGGCTACTAAACACGAAAGCGCCAGCAGGAGTTCCTGCCTAACTACGGACTGCACGATTTGGCCGCTGACAAGCAAAACACAAAGTTAGAAATACTTACTTTTTAAAACACCACAAGAAAGCAACTTACACTTGGAATCAGCTCCTGCAGGAGGACAAAGTTTTGAACATTGGGACTGTCCAAGGACAGGCTGATGGCTCTGGGATTTGTGCGGTGCATTACCCTGGGAACGTCTCCGCACAGATACTCGGATGCAGCCTCTCACACTCCCATGGCCAGCTGTGTCCGGGACACAATGCTGCAGCAGTGAGCTCAACCTCGGGGGAGGAAGGAGAAACTTATATATAGCTGCTGCGGGGATGAGCTGATGGGTGCTTTCAGGAGTCCGTTTCAGCTCCCACTGGCTGGAAAATGCTGATGATATGGAAGTTGAAGGGGCTCAAATCAGTGGGACAATGAAGAACCCTATTCATCACTAAGGCATGCGCAAACTGTGCCCCACGACCTAAAAAAAATAACTCGGCCTGCCAGAAGTTTGGTTTGGGTGTTTTTGTTTGTTTTGGTTTGTTTTTTTCCTCAGATCAAGTACACATTTCTCAAACTCATATGGAACTGATTCAGTACACTGAAGACTGCGATGTCAAAATCTCACCCACAGTAACTATTATCATTCTATGTAGAAAACAAAAGAAACACAGATTTTATCAACTCCAATATTAGCAATGGCAAAGTCTTATTGTCTTCAGAGAGGCCTTAAGCAATCCAATACGAATGGGAGCTGAGTAAAGCAATACAGGGCTTTCAGGGCTTGACCTGTGCTTAAAGAGCAGAGTGAATATGGGGACACAATGAGAGCATGCCACTACGAAGATCTCTTCATTGCCACCTTGGGTTCGCAGTTGCCTGGATCATTCAGAAAGAAACCAGCCATCAGAGAGAAGCCCTTTTAATAACCTATGACTGGTTTCATGGTTTTATCCTACGTAGCGGAGTGTGGTATCATCAGTGAAATGACAACCTCAACAAAAAAAACAGTGGTTTGGCTCCTCAACTGTTTTTCAAAAACACATTGCTGCTGTTGATGGCAACATACCTGCTTATCTTGTCAAAGGAAAGGTACTCCCTCCACCTGGGTGAGGATGCCATCTATATATATCCTTAGGTTTTCAGCTCGCTGTCCCTTTGGAGCCTCTGTCTGATGGCCAGAGCCATTCCTGACACCGGGCAAGGAGAACTGCCCAACCCGGAGCTGCCTTCAGCAACGGGCAGGACGGCAGCTCCGAGAGGTAGGTACCTCCCCAGCCACGGGCATGAATGGATGTCTCGGGCAGCCCAGGAGAGCCCAGCCCGCCTCAGAAATACAGCAGGACGGCGTGAGTGCACGCAGGGAGTCCCGCTGGCATCGCGGCCGCTCGCCCCACGGCCGCAGATGGCAGCTGGGCCCCAGGGAGTGACAGGCTCCTGATGGCAGCAGCACGTGTAGCATCTTCATGTGACATCCACAGGTGGGGCGGAGGGGAAAACAGTTTTTATCCGTTGCTATGGAGTCATGATTAGCTTGTATGTCTTCAGAGCCTGCCGAGGAGAAATGAAGGCTATTTTCTTATATAGATGTCATGAAATCAATCCTTGCAGAATTTCTGGAGTCAAAGGCTAAACAGGTTTGCCTGAATACCTTCTGTTACTTGATACACAAATAAATCTAGCCGGGAGACCTAAAATGAGTGTCATTTTTCAGCTGGAGCCGATCGCAAAAAATTACTCTTTAGTCTCATTTGGAGTTGTTTATGCGCACAGTAACATAACAAAAGTGTGTTAAATAAAACGCAGCAATTATCTTCACAGAAAACGAGTCTTAGAAAATTAAGCAAAAAACCCTCCCTTACTGCAAAGCATAGTGACTTCTGAAGAAACTTTTCCCTTTTTCTCTCCGAATGCTAAAAGAAAACCTGATGTTCTTCTTTTAAAATGTGTCTGCCTCTAGGTCTTTGGCACAGGTTTACTGATGGGAGGGCCGGCAATCTATTTAATGACTGCATTGACGTCAATAGCATAACTGAAATACTTACTAAGATGCATGAGTCCAACTTTCAGGGGGTGTGTGTTCCCAGGCAGGCGCAACACACGAAACGGACTCTCCGCGGGAATGAACTGCCCCCGCAGAGCAAGAAACGGCCTCTGGAAGTCCCCAGCGCGGTCTGGGGCTCGGGCAGCTATGCTTGCTTGTTCTGCAGGTCACTTTGAAAGTTCACTTGGAAACGCACTTTTAATTTCTCAAGCAGTAATGATCACTTTACCATCCAACAGCCTTAATTTTACTCAGTCACATCATTAAGCTGATACCTATCTGATCTCTTTTACAGTTTGGCTTACTTTCTAAATAATCTGCATTTTATTATTACTTAATATTATTCAGTATTATTTAAAAATAATAATTGTAGGTAATAAGTAAGCCTACAGCACTACTGAACTTACTGTGCACAATCAGTTACTTTTCAGCTCAGCTATTTGGTCATAGATGGCTCCTCTTGCGCACTTGTTAAAAGCCTGAAACACCGCATCTACTTGACTTGTACAATCTGTCTCAAAATCAAAAGGCCAGCTCTTCAGCCAAACTCACAGCAGACCAACAGAATTTCAAAACGAATCCTCTATTTTGTACGTGCCCAGAGCCACTCTCCGCACGCCAAGCAGAGGAAGTATGCTGCAAGAACACTAGCTCCGTATTAATTACTTGGGATTTATAGATATTTGTAACCGAGAGCTGACTTTGATGCACGGGGCTCGTTAACTGCTACAAAAAGTTGGGACTTTCATTAGCACAAGCACCAGCGTTATCCAGTCTTTTGTTTATGCTTTATACAAATGTTCGTGCACGAGTCTGTGTACATCTTACACCCACATAAAAAATGAAAGAGTACAAGTTTTGAGTTCGTGTAAAGGCATGTGAGAAGTGCAGACAAACGTGCAGATGTGCAGGAAAGCAGAGGCTAAGGCACAAGCAAGAAAAATACCAATCTTTCACTCCCATCCCCAGAGAGGAATTTTAACAAAGCTTTAATCCCATGAGCCCTGAAAAGCCTGCGTGTGACATATCCCGAAGCGCTACACCCCTCAAAGCCTCGGGTTGCAAAGCAAATCAGCTATATTATATTGCTAGGTATATAATTAATTGTGAGGACATGCTATAATTATTCAGTGTTGAAAGTATCCAAGGGGTGCTCGGTCGCCTGCTCTTGAGAAAAGTTTCTGCGAACCCCTCACAGCTCCAGGAAGCACACAGCACTGGCCCTTAACACCACGCTTTTGCTCCTCTCAGCCACCAGCAACATTTAAACGCAACAGCCTATCAACCGAACCAGCACAAGAAAACACCGGCCGTCTGGGTGTCGATCTTCCAGCAGAGATGTGCCACCTCTCCCCCGTCCCCCCCTGTTCATCTGGAATATCCCTGTGGCATCACCACTGCTACAGCGCTTTCTCCACAACTTCTGCGATGGGGAGGAGGGGGCTCGTTTACGGCAGGTAACGCGCGGGGTTTTCACACAGGCGCTGCAAAGGTACGGTGATGGCATGAAGAGCCTGCGCTCGTCCAGACAAACGCGAGGACTGGGGCACGACCATCGTCGTGCAGTGAGGGAGAGGCCCTGACGTTGGGAATCTAAGCAAACAGCATTGATCCTGGGCTGAGCTGAGAGAAAGAACAGGACAATATGAAAAAGTCCTGGGAAAAACACAAAGGAAGCAAAACAGACGGAGTAAAGACTGTACCAAACGGGTGGAAGAATGAGAGGCTTAGACTGAACGTGGCAGCCAGTGAAAGATGATTAAATTAAGAGGGAATTAGGGCCAGTGAAGTAAATTAATATGGAGGAAGGAACAAAACTAAGCAGCAACCGCCAGACTTGTTGCTGGTTAAAGATTTTATTAGTCGAATCAATTCGGTAGGATCTAAAGACCTTTCGCTGATGCCAGGGGAGGAGAGAGCTGAATTGGGAAGAGAAGGCGCTGATGGATTCACCGAGCCCAAGGTAGCACAACGGTCAACGAAAGTAACTGTGGCAGAGGCCTCATTAAAAAAAAAACAAACACAAAACAGAAAGGAGAACAGGAGAAAGAAATGTCACAGACACTTGTGCGACAATGTGTTTATATCGTTGTTTCTGCAACTCCAGAGAAGGTAGTTGAGTAGCACCCGTTGATAATCCTGGCCCTGCAATTGCACTCTGTAATGTTACACACCGCTTAGGAACCTCATGGTCTGAGGTAGTCCCATTATCCTTCCCAGCTGTGAAGTGCATGAGCTAATTAAGGATTTATGTACTTTTTGCTACGGCTTCACACTTCCATGTTATGGTTTCTCAGTTAATTCATAAAAGCAATTTTGTTCGTTCCTGTGATCTGCAGTTATAACAAAATAACAGGAAAAATCTGCCAGATTTACTGAAGCTGATACCAAGGACAAAACACAGGATGTTCAATCCATATTCCTCTTCCTTTTATGGCTGTGGTTATAAGGTTAAGAAAGCTCTGAAATTTACAGTGACATCAGTATCAGCTTTGAAAGCGCTTTGTCCCATGAAAGACCTAGCCAGAATTTTTCATGCTTTCAAGAAAATGAAAGCAAAAAAGAAAAAAGAATTTCGCAATTCCGCCACAGCTCATTCATTTCGCCATGGGCCTGGGTCCTCAGTGATGCAACATCTTGGGAGTACACTAGCAACGGATTTGGCTCCTCTCGGTTTGAAACAACCGACAAACCCTGTACTATTCTAGCTGGAGTAAACAGCTGGCATGTATCACTTCCAGTGCAAATGCTGAATGTAATTTGTCTCCCTCCAGGGTAATTTTATTAATGCATGCTAGTTTGCTTTAAACCCTGAGTTCTGTACTTTTCATAACAGGATATAAATCACTGCACTAATGACAAATAAAAGGAGACATATATGAGGTGCTCATACTGATGTCAATTGATTGTGCTAAATCTATGAATCAATGTGTAACACGGGAAAGCTAAAATAAAATTCTGAGCTTTGCCGACTAACCAATCTAGAGAATATAAACACATTTCATTTCAAAACACATTCTTTTATCTAGAGGGATGTAACGCAGTCTAGTCCCAATCAAAACATTACCGTTTCCTTCTCCAAAACTTTCAGGAAAAACACTCGGCATCCTTCCAGACACAGGAGCCATTGGCACATAAATGGAAGTGTTCTGATAGGAAAATCTCTCCTTCCTTTCATAATTTCCGAATCAGAAGCTGTCTAGGGAAAAAAAAGCTGCAAACGCTGAAAAAAAAAATAAATTTCCCCTAAAAATCTTTGCTCTTGCTGCATTTAAATGGAAACTTCCTTAGAAAGTAAACGACTGTCATACTGTTTTCTGCCATACTGAAATGAGTCGCAATATGTAACAATGGCTGTAAATAGGTAAAGGCAGGCAAACACCAAATTGATCAAGGCAGCCGCTGGCCAGAATGACTGTGGCCTCCACGGGAAACAAGAGAGGCTCTACAGGAACCTGGAATGCACTCTGGGGACAACAAATGCAACAAGTAAATAAGGTCAGAAATTCAGAATGGTCCTGGCTTACGCACTAGAATAGCACAAAATAAGGAAATAAATAACTGCAGGATGGAGTAACACTGGTATTCCTCACCACACCTCTGTTTTCACGTGAGCATGGGGAGAACACGAGCTGAGGTACACCACCTCTCATGGAAGCGAGCAGGCAGGTGTCTGGGCACCGGCCTCACCTGAGAAGAACGCATCCCCTCTCTCGGCTCCGACTCTAAGCCTTGTCAACTACCTGACAATTCGTGAGCGTGGCAGCTCTATCAGGCTGGTTTTCAGAGCCTTCCCTCAGCGTGTCACAGCTGCTGTCCCTTCTCGGCAAGCTCACTCCTGACGCCCTCGGCACAGGGGTATGACAGATGCAGTGTGTCTTTTGCTGGCCAGAAAGGGATTGCTTCAGCCTAGAGACCAGATCCTATGAGAGCTGGTAAAATTCATCAACAACAATAATCTGAAATGGAATTTAAGTAAGAACCCCAGGCTTTTTCACTAACAATGTCAATATTGGCTTCTTTCATCTAGGGAATAACACAATTTCCTATCAATATCAAAACTATTTCTTATTCTTACCTACAAAATGTCACAATTCACTTAGGTTGTAATGATAAAACTCACATTTTATGTTGCATTTGAAGACTTCACCTAAAGTGAGTTAAGTTACATGGTTAAGAACTCGTTTACGTGAGGGGCCACAAATCCAGCCTAGACTTCTCTACTTTTTACAAATTCCACAAACTGCTGCGCTGCAGTTTTCTTCCACAGTCCTTTTGTTACCAAACAAAAATCCGCATACTGAAAATGCATCTGGCGTGGCTTATTTCCACATCTGGACATTTTCTTTTTTCACAGCTCAGGTAAGATGTTAATAAAATTTATTTTAGATATATCCACCTATCCACATATAATTACTCGCACTGAAACATTAAAAACCATGAGTCAGGATCACAAGGTTAAAAATGCTGAGAGTTGGATTCTTTTCAGTTGCTTTCTCTTTTTGAGCTTTGCAGGGTAACACAAAACTTGCTCTACAATTACGTGTGTCAGACCCTTCAATCAAAAAGAGAGCTGAAATTTTCATGTATTCCCCATATTAGAAGCTTGGGTTAGCTAAAAAGGAACAAGTGTCCTATGGCTCACATTGGCAATACTGCAGAAAAATATCCACAAAGTGTTAAAAAAGTTGAAAGCAATGGTTTCCACAGAAAGTGTTAAGAAAATTAATCTAAAAATTCCTGGAACGGAATTCTCTTCTCGTTATTAGATTCTGTAACCTATATAAACAGATCTATGGAAAGATTACGAAATTTTCCATGATTTTCTTCACACAGGCCACAAAATCAAAGTCTTGCTAGAACAGATTTTTAAATACAGTGACGAGTTGCATTCCTGCTAGCCCTGACTCGACACTGTTCACAGAGAGGGAGTGAAGGAAAAGGTGTTTAAGACTGTGTTGTCCAGTCTTCTTTCTTCATCAGAGGTTTCCACATTCCATTAACAAGTTTTGAGGAACCTAATCTGAAAGTCTCCAGGACTATACATGTCCCCAGACAGTAAATAATATACAACATGAAAGGAAATGATAGTTATCCAGGCTTCGCACACTGTAAAAATTAAGCTTTATTAGTCCCTCCAAGGACATACTTATTGGAAAGGCTGAAATTAAACCTTACAGATGGGCACTCCTCCAAATCTTATCTCCTTTCTCTGTGGGAGTAACCTTTAAATTAGTGCAAGTAGGGCCAGCTCTGTTCCTGAGAGGGGTCCCACAAGCGCCCAGCACTGCGAGGCTAAATTCAGGTGTAAAAAGTAAAGAAACTTGTCAGAAGCAAGGTCGCCTCTGCTTCCCATCCTCAGTGCTTCACCCTACCTGAGCAGCACCCCGCTCGCACCCCGACTGCTCCCTGCCTCCGCTCGCTGGGCTCACACCGCTGCCTACCCCACCTTGCTTGGGCACCCCCGGCAGACGCCGAGCCCCTGCGGGGGTCCCCTGCTCGCCCTCCGTCCGGTCGCTTTGCTCGGTGTTATTCTCCTCCGTGACCGTAGCCAAACCTACATGCGTTTGCTGTGGTCTCTGACCCGACACGGGGGTGAGGACAAGGTGACCGAGGGACACCATGGGCAGGGGGGGGAGCAGACAGGAAAGAAGATGCGATTAGCCATGCTCACTGAATTCTGCTCTCGTTCGATTGCTAAATGTAGATTTCAAAAGACCGCAAGCAAACAATGAAACAACAACAACAACAACAAAAAGCAGTTCCAGGGCAGCCTAATAAAAGCAGAGGAAGTTTCACCTGAGAAAGGTTTTTGAGATTGCAATTTTTACATAGATCACATGGAAACAAGCTGAAATAAACAGGATAAGAAAAAAATACAGCTGTGTCTGAGCCTGTTCAAGGCCTGTAGGCTGGGGCTTGTCCAGGCCTGTGCAGCACAGGGACTCAGAAGAATAGCAGTCACTGTGGCCATGACTATCAAACCAAAATCATGTTTGTCTTTTATGCTAACATACAAGGATAAACCCAAACCCCAAACTATTAAAATAACAATATTTTGGGCCTGATGTTTCCCTTGTATTGGTTTTGCACGACTAACCTAGAAGAAGCTCTGCGAGCCCAGAATTGCACCAGGGGGAGGGGGCAGAGAAGCAGATGTCGGTAAAATGATGTGCCATAAGCCTCTGTCCGCATTTGACCTTGCAGGTGATTATCAAAGTCACACACGTACCTTGCAGGTTAACTCTGGAGACGGGTGGCTGACTCGTTGCTGGAGATCTCCTAAGAGGGATAAAGAATACTCCATCAATAGGTATTATATTATCATTTCAAACCCTGTTGGCAGTTCAAACTGCCAACTCCCACAGTTAAAAATCATTTTTCACACTCACAAGGAAGCCCAAAACACTTTAAAATTATTTCATAGACTCATAGAATGATTTTGGTTGGAAGGGACCTTGAAGATCATCGAGTTCCAAACCCCCCTGCCCTGGGCAGGGACACTTCCCACCAGCCCAGGTTGCTCCAAGCCCCGTCCAACCTGGCCTTGAACACCTCCAGGGATGGGGCAGCCACAGCTTCTCTGGGCAGTTAATGAGCAGTATCAATACATCTGTTGGGAAAACCCAAAGATGTTCTGTCCCCTGGCTAAGCACACACACATGCTGAAAAGATGGTATACCAGGAAAGATGTGCCATCATCCTACACTGCCTTTGCAACTTTCTGCTCAAAATAAGCTTGGAAGTCAGCAAAGGCCGGTCTCTGTGGCTGAAGGTGTCAGTGGGTACCCCAGAATCAAGGTCTTCTCCTAAAAAGCTTTTCCCTACAGGGTCTGGACTGGACCCTGAAGTACTGTCAACTGCTACACCAGCGTGCAGGCTGCAAGGCAAGGCCATAGGTAAGGTGAGAAACATATGGCTTTAAACCCTACAGTTAACAGTTTGAATTGCAGCAGGAAGCACCTGAGAAGACACTACAGTTGCTAGCGTAAGCTCTGGAAGAGCTGAAGGACTAGGAGCAACAATTTCATCAGAAAAGACTGGATTTCGAAAGGACCAAAAGCTATTTGAAAAATTGGCTCAAGTCAAGCAAACAGGGTCTGACTGGAAAAAGGGCGCAGCGTATCGCTGAATGTCAAAATATTTCATTGTGAGATTTGCCAAACAAAACTGTTAATTTTTCAAGTTGAAACCATAATTTACTTGGGGAAAAAAAAAAGAGACTTGTTTTTTAAAGAAGTTAAGAAGAGTTGACACCAAAATCAAGATCCTTCATTTTCAATTGAATTGCGGTATTTCAGGCTGACCAAAAACGAAACTTTGGGCTTTTGCTTCCCTAAGAAGTTTCTGATACATTTTAACTGAAGCCAGATTTCCCCACACTCTCTCCTAGCCAACCTCCTAACCCCAATTTTTTGAGTCAGCCACTGAACTGAAGCATCCCATTATTTGCCAGCTCTCCTTTGAAGCTAAAATCAAAGCAAGTGAGCGACTCAATTCTGCTGCAATTGTAGCTCCAGGGGGTTCTTCAGAAGTGCTCCAGGAAGGCCTCCCTAACCAGGTAAGATCTACATTGGGGTAACGCAGCTACAGTCCTGCTGCAGACCCTCAGCCCCAGCCTCCCGATCCGCCGGCGGGGCTCCAAAGCCTGCTCCTGAGCTGCAGGCTCCCCTGGGAGCAGCACCCGCTTGCCGGCTGGGATTTCAAAGGCTCGGCTTTTCTGGAGGGAGCTGCCGGGACCCAGATTCTTCGAAGGGTTCAGCACAGGGCGCACATGTTGGATGCCGACTTCTCTGAAAATCTGCCCCAACCTGCCCCTGCTGAGCCTTTGAAAAG
The DNA here is from genome assembly GCA_008711295.1 of Anarhynchus alexandrinus. NCBI lineage: Eukaryota > Metazoa > Chordata > Aves > Charadriiformes > Charadriidae > Anarhynchus > Anarhynchus alexandrinus. The sequence goes on from VUYV01000272.1 coordinate 119,049, forward strand.
CCAAATCTTGAAATCTCTGAAAAACAGAAACTCCCCAATAGGGACACCATGCTGCGGCTGCAGCGCTTCCAGTATCTGGGGAGACATGCTCCAGGTATCTCCAAACCCTGCGCTGAGTTGCACAGACATGCCTTCGGGGGGGGCGGGGAGGGATGAACTAGTATTCGGTAGGGTATTCCCCACTGCAGAGCCTGAAAAGGGAACGGCACTGCTCCTGGAATCCTTGAATTACGTCCTGGCCGTGCCCATCCTGCTTTCTGCGGCAGCCTGGGCGCAGGCAACAGAGACCCCAAGATCTGGGTTTTGACAGCACGGTCCCTTTTTAGGCACCACCACGCTGAAGGGTACACGGCTCCTGCTTCCCGCTCTGTCTCTCTTGCCAGCGGGTGTTAAGAGGAGTAGGCGCCGGATGCTTTCTGACCGTGTCCTGGGCCGTATCTGCCAAACTCAGGCACTCCGAAACCATTAATCATACTCTCCTCTTTTCCAATCAGGAAATTGCCTTAAAACCCCTGACGTTAAAGTCCAAAAAATATGACTTCTAGTTGTTTTTTTTTCCTCCAGCCCTTAACATTCATATTTTCCAGCATTTCTGTAAATATGTGGGACAGCATCCCCTTTTTGTTTCTCGGGCCAGGAGGGGTGGAGGAGGAGGAAAAAAGAGGGGAGAGGAGGGGCTAAAGAAAAGCTGAGATTCTCATGATCCCCAGAGCAGAAGTTTAAGTAAAATACCACATATCATGAGACATATGATAAAATCATGAGCTGGCAGCACGGCTGTAACCCAGCAGAGCTGTTTGGAAACTGTGCGGGAAGCTCCACAGTGCCTGGAAGCACATTCTGCCACGGACTTGGATGTTTGGTATATAATGGTTTAAACATTTAACGACTTCTACTTTGGCTGGGCAAATGACTTTATGCCTCAATCAAATCTGGGAATGTTTTCAAAAGGACACTGCAAGATGCCTCTGTGTCCTACAGGTTACGCCCTCGCTTCCTTCCGGCCCCGTCCAATTTCAGATTCCTCATTAGGAACTGCTGAAATGCCCGAGCTGTTCAAAAAAGCAAAGCTTAAAAAAAGGAATCTATTTCAGCCATCTGTTTTTCTATTAACCTCCATCTTGGAATGCAGTGGTTCCTTCCGATCAAAATGTGCAAAGAGAAATCAACAGGAGGAAAACCTCCCACCCAGATAAAATGCTGGGCTTTATGTGAAATACAAGACTTCATCGGAAGGCAGAAAGCAGAGTCCACGGGGGGACACCCAGGCGATGCCACTCACGCGTGCAGCAGTGGGGCAAGCCCGCAGCATCCCAATGGAGTGCACTTTTGCACCTCATTCCTTCGCTCCAGGAGCCAGCGGGACACTTGGAGCGAGCAACGCCTGCCCAGTCCCAGGGTGGGATGGGTGGGTGCGTATCCGACACCGCCAGGAACGAATGATGCTGGTTTCACGCAAAACAGCTCTCTTGGGGCAAAACAGGCCAGAAAATGACGATGACTGGCTCATTATAAATAGCTAAGGGGAAACGGTGGTTCCGGACAGAGGCGTAAAAAGGAATTTGTTGCGTTTCTCCTGTTCAGCAGGTATAAAAAACAACATCATCCTCTGAAGTTCAGAGCATCACCTAACCCATTCGGTGCAATTACAGTCTCAAACGCAGCAAGGTAGAAATGAAGCACAGGGTGGTCCTCTGGGCAGAGCCGAGCTGCAGGACGCTGCTGCCTGCCCTGCCGGGGAAACCTTCTCCATCCCCACAGCCTCGTGCTTGGGGATCCCCTCCTTGGTGTCCATCCTTTGCCCATGACTGCCTCCCTCATGAAACAATGGTGGAAATGCAGGGCAGCGCCACAGCTTGACCAGACACCAGCGACACCTCCGCTCCGAGAACGTCCAGAGATGGGCAATGGAGCTGGTGAGGGGTCTGGAGGACACGTCTTGTGAGGAGCAGCTGAAGGACCTGGGGGTGTTCATCCTGGAGGAGGCTGAGGGGAGACCTTCTCGCTCTCTACAGCTCACTGAAAGGAGGGGGTAGCGAGGAGGGTCGGTCTCTGCTCCCAAGGAACAGGCGATGGGACAAGAGGGGATGGCCTCAAGTTGTGCCAGGGGAGGTTTAGGGTGGATATTAGGAAACATTTCTTCACAGAAAGGGTTGTCAAGCACTGGCACAGGCCACGCAGGGAAGTGGTGGAGTCGCCATCCCTGGAGGTACTTAAGATGGGCAGATGTGGTGCTGAGGGACATGGTTTAGTGGTAACTTGGCAGTGTTAGAGTAACGGTTGGACTCGATGATCTTAAATCTGTCTCCCAACCAAAACAATTCCATGGGCGCCTAACGAACACCGGCGACAGCCAAAGCGGCAAAGCGAGGAAGATACCAAATCACACGCACCCAACATGCCCAGAAACACATCACATACCCACCCACCCCCCTTTCCCAAGCAGAAACACGCCCCTCTCTCCTCAGGGTCGCCATGCTTTCCCAGTCACCGACAAGGTCTCCCCCCTCTCCTCAGGGAGGTTCCCGCCCGCGGGCGCTCCCTGAGGTGAGAGACGATGGCGGGCTGCGCTTTGGCGCCCCCTGGCGTCCCGCGCAAGAGGCAGAGCGGGCCTGAGGCGGCGCGGCGGTANAGGACGGGCTTACTTGTTGGAGGTGCCGTGCAAATTGGTAAGGAGCGTGAAGTTGTTCCTCACACTGCGTAGACTCGCCAGCACCTATGAGGGAGGCAAAAGCCGAGAGGTTATCTTCCCCACTTACGGTTTTAGTTTGTTCTTTTTTTGTTATTTTTATTTTTTTTTTTAATTTGAGAGGACAACTCACCTGGGCAAATGGTGTGACAATCAGGTCGTCCCCATGCCTAGGGAGAAGCGGAGAAAACGTGTAAATTTACCTCAAACGGGGCGTCGCTCCCCCTCTACGAGAATTTTACAGAGGGAGTTTTCCTCCCCCCCCCCACAAAAAAAAACCAAACCCAAACACATTAACCCATGCAGGGTTTATTTAACGCTACATAAAAATCCTGTTCCGAATGGAAAGGTCTCGCAGTGTATATCCAAAACAACCCGGCGGGAGCGACTGTTCGGATCGGTAACACCAGGCAATAAAAGCCAGGAAATTCAAAAGTTAAGGCAGCACGCTCGCACCGCGGTGGAAAAAATAACATAACGGTCTGGGGAAAGGTCAGCTTTGAATTTCCTGGCTTTTGTTGATCTCTGCCACAGTCTTTAATGTTATTCAGGTGCCACGTTTTTGCCCGGCCGCTTTCATCATGGAAGATTTGAGCAGAAGTTCTGTGAAAAATACATCGTCACCATCAATAAGAGCGATTTTTTTTGCGATATTATATATAGCACTTGTGCATCTATGAAAAACCCAGTGCGAGCGTGTCCAGAGGAGAGCCACGAGGATGATCCGAGGGCTGGAGCACCTCTCCTCTGAGGAGAGGCTGAGAGAGTTGGGGCTGTTCAGCCTGGAGAAGAGAAGGCTCCGGGGAGATCTTATTGCGGCCTTCCAGTCCCTAAAGGGGCTCCAGGAGAGCTGGGGAAGGACTTTTTACTGGGGCATGGAGTGAAAGGACGAGGGGGAATGGCTTCAAACTGGAAGAGGGCAGGTTTAGATTGAACATGAGGAAGAAGTTTTTCCCTGTGAGGGTGGTGAGGCACTGGCACAGGTTGCCCAGAGAGGTTGTTGAGGCCCCATCCCTGGAGGTGTTCAAGGCCAGGCTGGACGTGGCCTTGGGCAGCCTGGTCTGGTGGGAGGTGTCCCTGCCTATGGCAGGGGGGTTGGAACTCGATGATCTTCAAGGTCCTTTCCAACCTAAACCGTTCTGTGATTCTATGATTTACCAAACTGAGAGATGGCGGGGTAGAGCCATTGCCGTGCGGCACAGACCTGACCAGTAATCCAGCGCAGCTGCTGGTGGGCTCCCGTCCCTCCGCGTGGTCTGTACCACACCATGGGCACCTCTAGAGAGACATCCACCAGCATGGGACCCCTTCAAAGGGGTATTCTCCCCTGGCTGTGTTGCCACAGAGCACGTCCACTTGTCCAGACTTCGGTATCAGTGCTGCTAAGTTTATGTTTTAATTAAAGTTTTCTCAACAGAGATGTCAAAATCAGGTCAGCGTGGAGATGCCGGCTCCCCCGAGTGCCTCAGAAGCTTTGACGCCTGCAGTAAACGGACACCGCTAACTGCAGGTAGCTATGAAGCTGGGGGAAATGAGGGTGCTGGGCACAGCTGGATGGGGCTCTCCCCACCCCAGCACAGCTGTCTCCTCCAGCACGCTGCTGGGAACACTGGGAAATTGTTAAAATCCACCGTTTACACAAAACATGGTATTTGCATAATTTGGAGTGGTTACTTTGTCTCTGGTAAATATTTACTAAATGTTAACTAACAGGGAGGGATATTCTCTTTCAGGGGAATTCTCCTCATGGATCTCGCTAATATTTAGATTTCTATTTCATGACAAAACTTGTAGGGCTTTCATAACAGTTAAACTTTCTTTATAAGCGCTTTTTTATAGCTTAATGGTCACTTTAAAACTTTAAACTGTGCCTTTTAAAATAAAGGGCTGCAAATCCAGGACACTCATTTAAGCTCCATGCTCTCTGTTGTATTGATCCTCTCAAGCTCAACCATCTGTCCCGGCTTTCTGCTGTATTTTCCACCCAGTTCTAGCGAGCAACCCATGACAGAAAACAGGATGGAGAAGAATAACACTGTAAATATAAGGACAGTCATATTTCTATTGTCCAGGCTAACGGAGCGTTACCTACTTAAGAAAAAGCAGAGATGATGTTAACCAGGCTCTGAGATAGCTCAAATAGAGTATAACGGAGAAAAGAGTGCAGAAAATCACCAAGCAAGCCAAGGGCTGGAGTGACAAGGCTCTCCTGCCGGCAGGCCCAGCGGGGACACGGGCAGCTCGCAGCGGTCTCTGCCCTGAGCACAGCCCGGGCTTTACTCTGCGGTTAGCTGAAAGCGCTTCACACCCCGAACGCAAATTCCCACGTGAAGAACTAGTACAGAGAAAGGTAAAATGCAAAAATTCTCTATCATTTCAGGGTACAGGTTTGAAAGCTCTTCTGTTAAATTATGGAGAAAAGGGGAATATTTCAAGGATGGGATGGGGAGAGGGAAGTCATGCCTTGGCAAATCATAAAAACACCCGTCTTGGGCACTCAGGCTGTGAAATGTGAATACCACCCATAAGCTCCTCTTAACAGAGCTCTGAGGATTACAGGAGGCCATGTAAAGCTCTTAGTTACTGTAAAATATGATGTGAGCTGAATTTATGCTTACTGTTCACTTGGGAGAGAAGAGTTCCTGGACATCGTCTTTGGTGATAAATCATAGTCGCTGTCGGATCGGTACAGGAATGACTCCCTGCGCTGGCTGTGGCCCGGGAACGTCGTGTGCAATACGAGTCCTGACGAGGAGCTGGCCTGCGGGTCCAGCGGGCTGCGACCCGGTGACGGACCATTTTCCACATCAAAGCTGTGAACAAAACACATACTGTGTGTCACACGCATCTGCCAAAAGATGTTTTTCAGTGCATGTGTCATGTTTGAGGTGCCCACATTGTGTTTTTTGCTCAGTACAGGAGACCCAGAGCTACATTTACTGGAGCCTCTCGCTGGCATATTTCTATCGTATGCAAGCACGACTCTGCATTATGATAAAACATTTACCCCCGAGGCTTCTTTCCTGACTACATCTGCTCAGTCTTCCTTCAGCCTGAATTTCTCTAAGCTCAGCACAGCTCTTGTCGCTCTCAGCATGAACACGCAGCAACTAAACACCATCACCAAGATCCGCAGCTCTCCCCACGCCTCCCCCATGGCCGCAGTGTTTGCAGAAGTCAGGGGGTTCGATTTTCCAAACCTCACTCCAAGCCTTACAAGCATAACAGGAAGCTATGACATGCCACCATCCTCCAGCCGAGCCCCGTCCCCATCTGCTCTGGAAGCCAACTTTTGAAATCCTGCGAGACTGGTGAGGACTTGGCAGTTCTGCGAGCCGGATGCCCGAGTTTCTTTTCAGCCATAGTTCACATCTTAGGCATTCGAGATACTAGTTCAGTGAATTTCAAACAGCTGAGCTGCAAAATGGAGGACTGTTTAAAAATTTTTAAAAAAGCCCCAAACCTTCTGTCACCGTTTCCATTATACGCCCACTTTCTTACAGTTTCATAACTTGGCTGCTGGAACTCGTGGCTGAAGTCACCCTGGACACTTTAGCAAGTGACACCCCTCGTAAACCCTGAAAATAAGCAGGTTGGCCTCCTTTGCTTGGGCATTTGGATCTGATATAAATACCATATGTGTGACCATGTTCCAGCTAAGCCAAGTGAAGTACGGGTGCAGTCAGTATGAATTTTCTTGCCTTTGGAAGTCTGAGGCTTCATCTTACTTGTAGTGGGAGCTTAGTTCTCGCTCCTACCAGGGCATGTCCCTCTCCCCGTTTCCGATGTTCTCCCAACTTATTGTGCCTGATGACCACCCTTAACCGCACCACCCAGCTGGGCATGCACTTGGACTGTGGCCACAACATTGAGCTGCGATCCCTGCCATGCATTTCTCCATCCCTCCCCTTTGCTGCCTGCCCTCTGAGTCAAAAGATCCCCCTGAGCACAGTGGCAGGGAAAACCCCCTCTGTCCCTCCACTCTGCAGAGCACGCAGCGTGCTTTTCACTGCTGCAGGAGGAAGCAGATAAAGTTTCCAGGCAAAAAACCCCAGCAAACCTCTGGTAGATCTGAAAGTAAGTAATGAACACAATCGTGAAGAAAATAAGGTAGTCTGCATCCACTTGCAAAATGTATTTTGGCTTACTCTCCTTCCCTGCTGTGAGTCCATACGTACACACAGAGATTCAATACGGGTCGACCGAGGGATAAATGAGAAGGGGAAAACAAACACCAAACACCACAGAAGGGAACCACAGGTAGTGAAGGTCTCTGAGAAGACCACTGATGCGAAGGTGCCATCGCTGAACTCAACCTGCATTATTTAGACACGAGGCCACGGAGAATGAAAACCCAAGCAGGCTCAGAACAAAGGCAGCCTTTCCCCTGCTCAGTGACCTGACATCTTGAAGCATTAAGGCCTTCTACCTCTCGATCAGGAAATCTGATTAAAATCCAGATTTTATAGCGTAGCCTGTCCATGGTTCTCTGGGTATCGTCAGGAAGGATGCAGAGCCAGAAACAAACTCTCTCACCATTCAAAACCCAGGCACTAACTACAACCTTAGTCTTAGGTTTTGCAGAAGCATTTCAGGTTCCTGTGTGATGAAACTGAATGCTTTCCTGGAGAAGCACCGAGCTGTGGTGTGACACCAAACTGCGTCCAGCAACGCAGGAGGGGGACGCGGGAGCTGACCTGTAAGCAGCAGTGATGGTGAAACACAGGCTGCATGCCCTGACCCCACAGCGCCTGCTGCAAGCTGCTTCCTGCCGCTTTTAGCTTCATACACCAACTACTTTGTACGAACAAAACCCGATGAATTACAGAACAATTTATCAAACATCAGTAATAATACATTGCATGGGAGGGATCGCATACTTTGCCGGAGCAGTTATAACATAAATATTTATTTACAGTTGTGTGTGTGCTTGGGAGGGAGTGGGTGCTCAGACAGTTATTTTTGATGTCTCCAGAAACTACTTACTGGGGTGGAGCAATAAGAGTAGGTCTCCTGGTAGTTATTCTGTTCCTCATGGCTGCAGATGGAGGGTAACTACTTTGGTCTTGTGCTGTTTGGTCCCACATACAGTTCTTCAAGAATTAAAAAATGCATGTTCCCATGCATTTAATTAATGCAATTAAAAAATGCATAAGCACTTGTGCAAAGGGTTTTCGATTCTTTGGAAATCCAAAGGCAGGGCACCAGTATAACGCAGTACATATTGAGGGAGATTCCTACGTCTATCATGCCTCACTGTAGCATTTACTTACCCAACTGCATAAGTACATCTTGAAACTGGTAATGGCTCAATTAATATTCTTTTCTTTTCCTCTTTATTATCTGCTTTCTTACCAATGACAGCTTGAGTACACTTTATTTGTAGCCACAAGGTAAGCAAGAGAAGAAACTTAGCTCTGTAACTATGGCATCTACAAACAACAGCCAGCTGATAATTAATCTATACCTATTCAGCAAATTAACTCTGATCAGTCAAAACATTTCATTGAAAAACCTTCAATCGAGAACATTTAGTTTACTGACACAAATGGAAGTGCAGCAGTGAACTAAATCTGAGCATTTAGCTGAGCAGAGCTGCTTCTGGCGGTTTGATGCTGTACCTGCTGCAATGTTTGGGAGAAAAAGTTAACACACAAGGTTTAAACCGTGTAAGAGGTGAAGGGAGGCAGACAGGGGGCAAGGCTGATGAGGGAATCTTTTGCAAATAAATAAGTTTAGCAAGAGGGAAACTATCCACCAAAGATCTGGTTTTGCCTGGCTTACTGTAGCGCACACAGCTTCTGTGCCTTGAGGTAGGTGGAAGATACTCCAATTCCCTTCCCTTTCCCTCTTTTAACATAAAAAAAAAAAAGCTCTCTGCTAGCCTCACTCCTGCAGAAATTCCCACCTAAGTCCCGAGGGGATTTTCAATACCTTCAGAGGACGTGAGCAGTTTCATAGCCGAAGGTGTAAGAAGGAGACCTGACGTTCTGCGACCTGGGCAAAGGTGGAAGTTAAACCCTGGCAAAGACAGAGCTCCTCGGGAAACAGTTTGCCTGAACCGTGCAAGTTTTGCAGATTTCTACAGCCCTTGCGGCTGACGCTGGGATGAGCCGGAGACATTCAGGCTGCGTTAGCGAGAAGCCCGGCGGAGGTGACGCCCAGCTCGGAGTGCCGTGGCTGCTTCCAGCCACCCCGCGGGCACGCAGCCAGCTCCTGGCTGCACGCTGCCCGTCCTCCCTGTGCCAGCGCCCGGCACGCTGCAGCACGGATCACGCAGTTAATCCAGCTGGAAAGACGTTTTTATTTCTTTCCGCAAGTTCAGCTTGCAACCCCCTCATCTGGCTCCTCTTCCTTGCGCCTGATCCAGCACTCAGCCAACCATGTGCTCAGACATTAAGTTAACAGAAAATTAGCCCCCAAAAAGTGAAGGCTGACCAGGAGTTTGTAGTTATCTCTCCCAAAAGTGTTTTATTTTGTGCATGCGAACAGGCACTCCCAGCGGTACGGCTGGGTGAACAAGGTCTTCACCAGGATGGCCAAAACCCAGGCTTAAGTTTCTGCTGTTGTGGCTTAATAGTTACAAGAAGTCAAATACAGGAAACTACTTCCCCCGGATGACCCAATATTAGGAGAACGTGGCCTGAGATATGTAGAGCAAGAGCTTAACCTTGTGTTTTTCAAATCTCTGCTGCACATTACGGACACCAGTTGCTCTTGGTCTGTACAACAGCCCATCTGGAATTGCGTCCTCATGGGAAAATCATCTCCCAAACATCTGCTGAAATAGGTAAGAACTGCGATTATATTGTAAACTTGCCCTCTCAGAGCTGCATTTTCCACTAAGTTTTTTCATTAGAAGATGAGCTCTGCTGGAAAAACTTAATCATCAGCATGGCACTGTGTTCAGAATACTCCGCAGATTGTGAGGGCCCTCTCCAAAGTCTGCAGCGCCCCACAGTCTTCGTGTAAGTGGAAAATAAAGCTGCATTTGTCTAGTTAAAAATAAGGATGGCAAAGTACAAAGCACCACTACAACAGCCTAAAGAAAAAAAGCTAAAATTTGCTTTGCAGTTTATCTTCAAGCAACAGCACTCGCCATCAAGACACCCTTGTTTGTGAAACAACATTGGCACAGAGGCACTGAAGCAGTGTTCCAGAGGTAAGAAATCAGCAAACACTTGATCTGTTTATTCTGCAGTCGCTCCTCACCCCACGTCCATACCAAGGGATGGTGGATGAAATACCTTTGGCCCAAAACACAGCCATCCACCACGATGTGCCTCTTCTTTCCCTCACCTCCCGTGCCAGCCCCAGGGGCTCTTCTGCATGAACGAGCATGTGGATTCCCAGCATGTTCAGGATTAAGTGGGCACTGTTGAGACTTAAAACTGTGTTACCGAAACACGTAGGTTACAAACCTGGTATCTAAGGTCCCTGTAAATCATTCAGGATAAGTTACCTAAATACCTATCCACAATAGGAGATGTCCTCTCTAAAAAGCATGCGTTGCTCTATGGTCTTGGGAGCTCCAGCCCACTGAGCTGACACTGTTCCCCGCGTGCCTCCAACATGTATTATCAGGTTTATTTGGCCAACATTTCCAAGTGCTGTGACAGTCTCAGGGGGTGATGGTGTGCCTGGAGGCCACCAAGAGCTCCTCAAGAGTTGAGCCCACTTTGCACAGAGCCAAAAACTGGCACCACAGGAGGAAAGATGACAGTGTTTGTATGGGATGGGCATTATTTAACCACTGACACAAATCAGTGGCGCAATCCCCATGCCAGAAAATAATTGCAAATCAAAGACTTGACTGACAGATAAAAACAAGTCTCCTGAGGCCCTTCTGTTTTTACTGATGGATTCACGAATGTGCAATTCATGAGCATGGGTGAGCAGCACCCCTGAGGTGAGAACGTTCTCAGGGTTACTGACCACCAGCAGAAACCCAGCAGCTGATGAAGAGGGGAATCTGGTGGACGCAGAAAGCCACAAGTCCCAGTGCCAGCCAAAGGGAATGGCAGACCCACCAAGCAAACCCCAACCCTGCAAGCGCACAGCCAACATGGCGAAGGCAAAGTGTGCAATGGCAGAGCCCAGCAAGTCTCCATGCTCAACACTGCAGAGTGGTGAAGGAAGGTGGCCTGTCCCCTGGCTTTCTCCTGGAGCCGGGCTCCAGTGAAACTCAACATCCAGGCTCTCCGCTTCCTCGGTTGGATGAGAGGAAAACTGGTGGTGGTGGAGGAGAGGAGATGGCAGGGTCGGCAGTGGCAGGAGGAGGGTGGTTGCAGAGCAATGCGCAGCAGGAAGGGCAGTGCAAGCGACGGGGCAGCCGCAGCTCCGTCTCCTTTGTCCCTCTGCATTTTTTAATAAACCAGGATCTTAATAAAGTGAAGAGCAGAGAAGGAGACAGCAGGTGGCAGGAGTTAGCTGCAGCTGGCTCAGACAAGCAGCTAAGGGGACACTTGCTCTGGACCTGCGGAAAGATGCGATTTTAACACAGTAACCAACAGAGGAAATATGCAATGGAAAGGCAGGAGAGATCATGCTTAACCATAAAACACAAGGAGGTTTCATGCGTCTGTCTGCAAAACAAAGAAAATTAATAAAAGCAAACCCCAACCGTCCAAATTCTGGAGTTTTACAATAATGACTACAATTTCTCTACATTAAAAACTACTGCAGTCCTTTATCACAGGGAGAAAGTCCAACCAAGCCTCTTCAGGCAGAGAGATCCCTGCTGTGGGACTCCCCATCGCCCTCCAGCCATCTTCGCCCCCACCTGGCAATGCATGAGGACCCATTCCCATCAAACCAGTCCTAAATCAACCCTAAACCAGCCCTGCTCCTTCCCACAGCACCGCACCACCCTCACATGAAAACACGGCAGCTGCCAAGGTGTCCCGACAGAAGATGCTGCCTACAACTTATCCAACAATTCAGCTTTTGAGCTCTTTGATCTACCTCTGCAATGGGGTGTGGGCACAAAACTTTTTGGTGGAGTAGCAATAAGGAAGAGAGAGCATCGGGAACGCGTTGTCCCTGGATTAGCATTGCCCGCCAGAAGCCTTGGAACGTGGTAAGATTTGGCATAAAAACTGAAAAATAGGATTGCGCCACGATTTTCCTGTAATTCAGAGTCATTTGAATAGTCATTGCAAGTCAAATGGTTACCATGAGAGCTACGCACCCCACAGTTTGTTTCTAGATCTGTAATATAACACACAAAGATAGACACATTTAAGTCTATCAACCCAGGCAGGCTTGTGTATTTTTTGTTTCTGTTAATGAATTTACACTTTTCCTGAGGATGACAGCACCGGCTCTACAAGAGGGCTTACCATCTGCTTTGCCTTCCCAGACTCATTCCTGAGGGCATTACTCCTGATCCTCTAACTACGGTACCACCTTTACGATGGCATCAAATATGTTTCCAAAATAGAGTATTTCGGGAAGTTTGGGCAGACTCTGCTAATTATAAAGATCCTCTCGCAATCATTAGAGCCCTGCCTCTCACCAAGACATTCAGCTGGGTTTTTAACACCATTAGCAATGAAAAATGCTGTTTCTTACATCTTCAGATCTGTACAGCCACGACTGCTTCTGACTGCTATCTAATTTTGTGCACCTGTTTCCCATTATCAGAACAGCTTGCTGTTTTTTTTTCTAAATAATCTTTTACATGGAAGAGGTCTGTGCTTGACACCACCAGCACTTAATGAAACAGGATCGGACACACAGCGGGCATGCCGGAGCCCAGCACACCGAGCGCCGATGCCCTAGCACCGGCACAAGGCTCCATGAGGCTGACCGCTCTCAGCACCGCACGTATGAGTGCTTTTTTTTCCCCCCTTCTGACCTTCTCCACCAAGGGGAACATCTTGCTCTCAGGGGCCTCTCAAAAGTGTGCATGAGGTTTGTGCCTCATGTGGCTCCTGACTCTTTTTTTATCTCCAGAGCCTAAACAGTCGTGCCTCCCGAAATACAGCCACTGTGTATCACAGCTGCCTGGCACAGAAAACCCAGCAGCACTTACTTAAGTGTTTGTAATGTAAACTGTCATCTGCTGCTAAACATGTTATTAAGCCTCTGCGTGTATCACAAAGCAAAAATATATGTTTATTTGACTTTGTTATCTCTGAATATAGAAGGTCACTCTTCCTAGCAGCTCTCTTGTTCAACAGGTACAACGGAGGCAGAATAACCAGAGCCACCGGCCATCGCTGCTGTCGTGAAGAATGGGGCTTACAGGCTGAACTGCAGTTTGCCTGATTGCAACACCTGGAGTCCAAGGCAGATCTGAGAGCTGGTGGTTCTCCCTTTGCAACCCAGGTCTGTCTTCACCATAGCACAAAGGTAAAAATGAATATAGGCAGCCAGAGCCCTTACAGCTCTCCAGCATAGCTCGGCAGCAGCACCCCAGCGAGGCTCATGGTTTGCGCAGCAGCAAACGTCAGTTCAGCTACAGCTCGGCACGAGCACTGTTGGGTTTTAAGGGATGTTTCAAAGTGCTCATTTAGTTTTTCAAAGCCCTATTCACTATGAAGAAGCCGTTGTACTACCTGCTTGTTCAGCGTCTGCGGCAATTACTGCCTGAAACTCTCGGCACCTCGCACATCAGGTCCTTGAGCCGTTACTTCTCCCCATGGCCATTCACTCACTGGTGAAAGCACCAGGCTGTGGAGCTGCCATGCGTGCCCAAGGCCAGCATGCAGCAGCACCGTGCTGTGCTGGCGGCAGCCTGGCGCCGTGCTGGAGCAGCCACTGGGAGATGGTCGGAAAAGTACAGGAGGGAGGTAAAAATGAGTTTGGATTTTCTTTTAGCACAGAGGGTTCCAAAAAATCTAATCCTTTTCGTGTTTACTACAGATAAGTAGCTTGACGTTATCCTGTAACAAGCTAACATCATGTGGTTGTTTAAGTCCCCCAAAGAAGAAATCCTGAATTCTATAAACCAGTTGTTATTTTTCAAAATGTACATCCTGGGCTACTTTATCATCTTACTATGGTTCACTGTCATTAATCTCTGGAAAATGCAAGGCATAGTCAAACACAGCAGACACCTTCCCTATTTTCACTTCCAGCTCTTGTAAATGCAGACGGGTGTGAGCGTGATCACTCAGCACAGGCAGCAACACCACTTCCTAAGGGCTTTTTCCTCCTGAAAATATTCTAGCTAGCAACCGACGGAGTAGCTGCTTTTCTTCCCTACCGCTGCTGCCCAAGCGGAGGTATTAATGAGGTATTACCCTCCCTGTGCAGCACTCACACAGCTCTTCTCCTCACCTTGCGGGTGTTTCCGCCCAGCACCCTCCACCCGCTCACAGCTCATCAGGACCAAATCTTCTCCGGCGCACGGGCTGTGCTTTTGCTGTGCTGAAGGACCCGGCTGGGTCTCGTCGGAGGGACAACAGCCACCTTCTCCCTGCAGGAAAGGTGCTGGATGGTCAGTCGCACACCCTTGGCTGGCGGTACAGGTGGCACGGGGACAGCGCGGTGCTCCTCAGCTGACACTCCCTGGATTTTGGCATTACCTGCTCTGTGAAGCTCTGCTGTTCTGCAGCGCAGATGTTTACGTTAAAAGTTACGGGACAGTATTTATCCCAGCCTGGCCCGACTGTTATGCTCTGTTCAGTATCAGTTCAGCTTTTACGGCTGCATCTAAGCACCGTAATGTTTCACAGGCTCTCATTCCCAATACGCAAGACACGGATGTTGCCTCCCATGGAGGAGGCTGCCTGCGGTGGCCTGGCTGGTGTGATGTGGACACCAGTGTGGGGCTGCAGCTGAGCCTGGTGCCTTCTGGTGGGGCTTCAGGACACCTTACAGCATTTCTGCCTACAGACAAGCCCTGCTCCCTCCCCAGGGCCAGCTCGGGGTGGGTAATTCCACCCAGCAAGTGTGTACACAGGGTCCAACCTCACATTTTCCCCACCAGGGTATTATTGGTAATAAAAGGGGAATTACAGTCATATATTGCATTTTTATCAATGCATCTTAAAAGCGTCGCATATACCTATTAAGTGTAATCCACACTTAACACCATTCCCAAAGCATATAGCGCACTAATGGCAAATACAAGCCAGCAGCACAAGCCTCAAGGGTCCCGTACACCAAACGACGTCTGCTTCCAGTACGTAGGGAAGTGTTCCCGTATCTGTACAGAACCGGAGCATCAGGAGGCTGCCGGCCAGAGTCATGGTTTATTTCATCCTGACCTTAAAAAGAGGATGGCCTGGCACGACTCCAAGAGGCACTTTCGCCTTTTCAAACCGGCCAGCAAGCTCACCGCCAGCCGCTTCGCTCTGCCATAACTCCAGCCGCCTGCGACAGCCTGCACGAAGGCATCAGCTACAAATCAAATAGCTGTTCTGATCTGCTGTCAAACAGACTGGAGACAGGAATAAAACGACAATAATTTGTAAAAAGTTGCAGAGAGCACAGATTTTTCCATTTTACCTGGCTAATCTGAACCGGGAGGACAGACAGGCTTTGAGTCAGAAGATTTACAGGTTTTCTGCACTAATGCTTTAAACTACCCTCAGCTCATCTACAACACCCAAAGTCCAGCAGTAGATGTGTGGAAAGCTGCTGCGCTGAGGAATGCACCAACCCTTTTCACTCGATTCATAAAATAATTACTTGACCTGGTTTTTGGATTTATCTCCATAATTGGTATCTGTGTTCCCTGCCAGCAAAAGGACAATAAAATGTCCTAAGATGGTATTCAGATTATTAAATCCTTTGGAGACTCAGCCCTCTCAAAAATAATTAATCTGCTTGGGAACATTTCAGCAAAATTTTACTTGCTTCACATCTTCCAAATGTCTGTAGTCTTCATCTTTTCTATCAATAGGAAAAGACACTGCATGTAGCAAATGGCAAAGTATACTGATGTGATTTCAAGGGCAAACTTTTATAGCTCTTATTGATCATTTCAGGCCCAGCAGAAGCTTAATGCGAAAGTAGCCTCATCCAAATCATAAGCATCTGCCAACTGGTACTATTTGAGGACAAAATATTAAGGATGGAAAAATCTGGCCCTTTGGCAGAAAGTCGCGTGTTTACTCGGTCTAAGTGGTTTGGCACGTGTACTGAATGGACGGTTGGAAACAGCACCCTCTTCCAGGGCACCGCAGTAACGAACGATACCAATACCCTGTGGTTAATACAACTACAGTTGAATATTTGCTATAACTAAGTCACTGGCAATCGTGGCATTTCTGCCATCGCTCCAGCTAAGCAAAGGCAGAGAAACGGCTCATAGGTTTGTTTTTAAATTGCAGCTCCTCACTCGCTCTGGTCAATCACAGCTGCAGCCATCACTGCGCTTCTCACTGCTCATTTGTTTTATTCCCATTAACATATCAGGATCTTGACAGTAAAGACAGAGGGGCTCAGCTCGTTCATCCTGCCGAAACGCCCACTGAGGGATGATGCCCTGCTGCCGGACGTGTACCAGGGGCAAAGGCCAGCAGAGGAGACGAGATCTTTAAGCTAAAGGACATCGCTGGCACAAGAAGAAGTGGGTATAAAACGGACAGGTATTAATTGAGGCTGGAAATCAGAGGAAAATTTTTTGCCTCGAGAGCAGACAGATCACTGAACAGCTTTCCTGTAGGAGTGATGGGGGTAAACACCAACTTGATGTTATTACTGGTGGGATTAATAGCATAATTGACTACAACATTGTGGGACAGAGCCCGGTGGTGTAGGAGGCTCATCCCACAGCGCGCACTTGGGCTTTGCCCCCGACGGATGCGGGAGGGAACTGATTCCTGTGTACCCACGTTTCCCCTATACTGTGAGTCACCACGGATGAGCCGCATCCCACTGAACATCCATCCGCTCTCTAGAAGCACACTTATTTGGGAGATGTCACCGGGACAGACTTAGCAGAAATGAGTTGCCAGATTTGGGGTCTCCTTGCCCCCCTCCTGCCTCCCCAGTGCCGCACGGGGAAGGCAGAAAGCCACCTACAAACCCCTTCTCTCCTGCTTCAGCTGACCGAAGCCCGGCCAGCAGAGCAGGCAGGTGGCACAGGGAGACACAAGCAAGACACAAGCAAGGGGCTGGTGTCAAGAGCACGTTGCACCATCCCAAACAAGACCTCTCTGGCATCGCCTCTGCCACTGATGCCGTTACCGTAGCTCTACATAACCCCCATACCTCAGCACGTGTGCGGGCAGAGGCAGTAAATACAAAGCGGGCCATCTGTTGGCATGCACAATACAGGATTTCCATACATTTGCATTTTTACAAACAATAGTGAGCTGGAAGGGACACCCGAGCGCAGCCTAGCAGTGACATGCTCCGCCTGCCCACACTCCCTCCCTTCCTCCTCAGGCTGTTTGAAAACAAAAAGGGAGGGGGGGAAGAGGGTGAATTTAAAACACAGATTTTTATTTTCTGCTATTAAATCCCATGCTCCGAAATGAGCTTTAATAATTCTGGACAGCAAACTGGATTTAGCAGATGGAAAACCTTCAACAACATGGTGAGAAGACAGAAATGGTGGGCAGCAAGAGCAAAAAAGACAGAAATGGTGGGCAGCAAGAACAAAACCTTCTATAGGAACGACTGTGGGCCAAAAAAGCCAGGCAGAGCAGAAGTTTTGCAGTACGTTTCACATAGTTTATGCCAAACAGTGAACCCCTAGAGTAAAACCAAGGTCCCAGGTTTTCCAGCTGTGGCAGAGCTCAGGATGTCAGTCCTTGCAGGTCCGCCAGCTATTGATCGCAAAATGCTTTAGGAAGGGGGCAAACATTATCACCCATTACATATGATATCCATTATCTCATATTTTTTTTCCCTTTAACCTTTCTAGCATCCTTACAGCATGCTTCTTCATCCAAAACAAGTCTTCTAAATGACAGTGTGTGCCTGCACAGGCCAGCCCCTCTGCGGGTGCCTTTGCTGCCCAGATTGACGCAGTTCTCGTCCCAATTCTCCTGCCCTCACCGGGACGGGGCAGGAATCTGTGTTCCTGTTCCTGGCTCTCATCGCACGGCTGAAACTCCCAGCTTGCCACTTCCTCTACACGCAGTTTCACAACCATCTTGTGACTCCGCTGCAGCATGTTTGTGCTTGCAACAGTCTGCGTCTTCTTATTGCCAAATTAGCTCCTTGCTCAAGTCCTACCTCAGATCATCATCTTGCCACGAAGCCCTTCAGAAAGGCTCCTGCAGCCTCCTACACTGCCTCCTCACGCACAGCATCTCAACCAACTCCTCTGTGCTGCACTTCTAAAAACCTCTCGGGAAGGAATTATTTCTCTGATGTGAAAGCAGATAGTGCACTGTTGGCACCCAAAATATCATTTAATAACACTGTTATTTTCTCTAGACCTGTAAATCTTCCCAAGACCTGCTTCAGGGCTCATTTTGATCTCCCTTAATTAGTGATCCCTTAGAAGCTCTGTTTCATGTTGAAAATCACTTGCTGGAATCACTGTATTGGAGTCACTTACTACAAATCATAAAGCCGCACTGTTCAAAAGAAATGGAGATGTGGGAGCACAGCGCAAAACACATTGCAGCCCCAAACTGTGAATCTATTAAATGCAGCCAGAAGACATCAAGTCCAGTAACAGCAAACAATGTGGCAATACAGCCACAAACACTAGATTAGGAAGAAATATTAGCAGAGTACACGCTACAATTGATTACCATTTAATAATGCAGAAGGTGAAGTTTTCAGTGTGAATAAGCATAAATGTGTAGGCACGGCACAAAATCGTTATATCTGATTGCAGTTTAAGGCTCACGTCATCATAGTAAAAGCTTCATTCTTGAGCTAATAGAATTTAGACATCCTGAGCATTTTATTGTATTGATAAAGGTTTGTACTGAGCTAACGCAGAAGGAGCGGGCAGAGGGAATCAACATCCAAAATGGGCCCATTTGAAAAAAATAATTGAGAAAATGTGGGAAAACCTTCAGTGTTGCAAAACCTGAAGACAGTTTGCACAGATGTGTTATTCCAAGGGGGAGAAAGAAATGTTTGATTTCACTGATGAAACCCATGACAGAAAACACCTGGAACTAGCGGGGAGCTGCTGAAAGCCGTGGGGGGCATGGCTGGCCGGCTGCTGGGGGAGCAGGCAGGGCAGGCAGGGCAGGAGCAGTGGGTCCAGCACCACACACGCAACCCGAGCCCCAGTGATGCCAGGGCACCGAGCACCCCGGTGCACACCACCACCTCCTGCGAGGGCCGAGCCCCACGGTATGTGCTTGATACTGGTTTTCAGATCAGTAATTCCGTAAGCTGTAGATGCGAGCGCTTCTCCTGTGGCTCAGCACTGAACGGGGGCGTTTAACCCTTCATCTGCTCACAGAAAAGCAGCATGTGCTAGATCGCTGCTAGCCATATCATTTAAATTGGAAAGATGGATTCAAATGAGCCCGTTCAAGCTCAGATTAAATCCCAGCAGGAGACTGGAAGGAGACTTAGCACTGGCCCACACTCTCCCACCCCAGCTTGGGCATCTGCCTTCTCCAGCTCAAGCCAAGATGCAGTTTCTGAAACTTTTCCCCTTGCTCTTTCTGCTTTTGCTGAACTCAAGCAGAAATCCAGCTCCTTCCTTCCTCACATGTCAAGAGATCGGGCCAGCCCTGAGTTTTCAGGTTAGGAAACCTTTCTGCAAATGTGTTGATGTGCTTGGAACTGGATGATGGCCAAGAAACCAATCAGTCGCGGGGCGAGCCGGACTGCGTGCTATCTGTCTGCCAGCCGCCGGGAGCGTCTGGAAAAGATCAAGATTACAGACCCGGGGTAGGAGACAAACAACGGGTATTCCCTTTATATCGCTCAGCCAGAATAAAATGTGACACGCTATATTAATAACCTGGCGTCACCCAGCAAAACATCTGACCAAAGGGAACATAAAATGCCACGCAGATATCGAGGGCCTGATGGCAAGTCATGTGAAGAGCAAACAAGATAGCTGGGTGGCATGAGATGCAACCGGGGAACAAAACCCTAATGTCAAGCCCTTTTGTGCTTAGCAGAGTCAGCCCTACATGGTTTGTGATTTTTCGCTTTCTGCCAAGGTACTGCTTTAATTGGGCAAGGGAGACCGTTCAGCGTATTCAATAACACAGAGCGGAGAGGAAAATGGCATGTGCCAGGCTGAGAAGCCGTGTAGATGTCACCCTGCTTAAGTGCAAAGGTTTATTGCTGGTTGGAACACATCTTATTCATTATGGCTTCTTACTTTACTATTGTAATAAATGTTCTCTGTGACTTAATCTAACAATGCAGCCTCTTCAGCGCGTGCTGTTAACCAGCCACAAACCAAATTCTGTCTAAATTTACACCCACAGGTTCCACTAGTCTCAGTAAGCGCAGCCAGAATTAACTCCCATGCCTTTTCGTTTCCTTGGGCCAGGTGGAAGCAAAAAGCCACCGACCATTGAGACAGCCCGAGAACATAACCATGGACAGGCTGGTGGATCTCATCCCCACCGTGGCTCTCCCGCACGCTGGCCCGGTGGCCAGCAGCGCTGCCTCAACTACGCACTGCTCTGACCTGCACAGCGAGGGCTGACGGAGCAAAATCCTCTCTGCAAGCAGGGGCTGAAACCTCCTGGGTGCCTCCAAGACATCAGAAGTTGGTCGAACTCCTAAATTCTAGTGGCCTGCATGGCTTCTCAAGCAAATCGGTGATGGAGAAAATGTGAGCGAGCATAACTGAGCTGCTTATTGACTTGAATTTGATAGATCGGTTAATAAACCCCGGTACTTCGTCACAGAAGTAACAGCCTAGCAGTGCGCCTTCCCAGACTCTTGTAGCAGCTCCATAATCATCTGAATAGCGTCTTTAGTACTTGAACCTCTTCCCAGCATAAAGGCGGTTCAATAGCAGCATTCAAGGCTAGAGTAGCTGGACTGGCTGCGCTCCGTCTTCACAAGAGTATGAAATTCTTGAAGTTGAAGAAAGAAAAATCACTTAGCACAAATAAGGTCTTTTTTTTAAAACCACTGATTAAATAGATATTCACAAGATAGAGCACAATGGCTTTGATGGAGCCATTGCAACCTATTACATAAATCCTCATTCATGCCCATGAGAGCTTTTCCTTTTCTTTTTTAATAACAGAAGAGAAAATGCAGCCACGTAAAAGATATTAAATTGCATAAAAACACGTGACTGGTAAGTTCAGGACTTAAACTCAGAGAAGCAAAGAGATGAAGAGTTGGGGCTGGAAACCTCAGCTGCCGCTCGGTCCCCAGCTGCGAGCTCGCAGGAGCCGTGCTGTGGCCTTGGCTCACCCGCACCGCAGCTCGCTGGCACTCAGCGCCGCAGCAACGGGGCTGCAGAATTACACCTCTTCTGAAGAAAAGGATATAATTGCAGAGTTTATTTACGGATGCACTGGAGCGCTGACAAGGAAAGCAAAGCGTTATGTGAGGGGGCTGGTCGATAATTAGAAACTGCATCCCTTATTCTACAAATGTTCCTCCTCTGCGTATATACCATCACAGCTCCACCACCTTCCAGCCATGCATTAAGCAACGCAGCTAACGTACGTTGGCAGCACGCTATTTACACTTCCACATACTGTTGTACTAACATGTCAGACCTGATTGAAGGCAATACTTTTGCTAGAGCTTTGGGAATTTTCTTTGTTTCCTCCCGAGAATAGATTTCTTTGCCAGAATCCACTTCTTAACACATTTAACCTGAAATAAATATATAATATTGCATCAGTCATCAGCTGACCTCATTAGCTGGGCTTGCTCTACTGGAGCTAAAACTGGTCTGGGAAAGCGGCACTAAGCATAGAGTTTAATAAAATAGTTTTTAAAACACTGTATAATTTTATCGCAGTAAAGCCAAAGGGGGTCAGCTTGTTCTTCCAGACTCCACTCCAAACAATTTAGTGTCTTTATAGGTGAAAAAAAATGTAGCAGCCTTTTGTGATTTGAGTGAAACTAGGAGACTCAATATATACCCACTTCAGAACTTCACTCATAGATGTCTGTCCCTTCAGCTAATATTTATTCTCTAGATTTTCGAGAAAGCCCTTTTATGCACTCTCCATGGCTAGATACAGACACGACATCTCCTTCACTGCCACCTTCCTCCAATAAATCTCTGTTCTCATAAGTGTCTCTAACTGCAAATAGATGAAATCAAGCTGCAACCAGGCGGGCTCGCTCCCCCCAGAGTTACGGTGTTGTACAACAGTGGGAGCAAAACAGCCCTGCCAAGGTGGTCACGTGGGACTTGACAACTTGGCGCAACACCAGGGCTCAAACCAGAAGGCAGTATCCTCGTTGAGATGGCATCAAGAAGCACATAGATCTCAAGAGATCTGTAACTTCACGATCAGACAACGTGCAATGAAGAAGTTCCCAACACTGCCTTTCTTCTCTTGACTGGACATCGGAGCTCTGCAGCCAGGTGGCCCCACGGGAGGTGGAGAGGCACGTGCCAGAACAGCTTGGTGACGCAGGACGGCCAAGCGCGATGCTCCCTGGACCCGTGGGGCATCCTCTCTGCCTTGCTTCTTGCAAGAGAGGGACTAGTTCGTACCTGCCTAGTGGTGGGCATCCTTCCAAATGCTGTGCAGTTCATACATGTCTATGCAGTGGTTCTTCACAGCCAGGCAGGACACAACTGCTTCTCTTGGATTTGCTGACCCAAGCCACTCCATTGAGACAGGCTCTGGTGCTCACTTCACACTCACTGGCCGCTGATGTGGACAGCACACAGAACCAACCACTCTCCTGCTCCTCAGCATCAGAAAGGGTTAACAAGAAATGTTTGTTTAGGAGACCAACAGACTCTCGATCCCTAAACAACTCAGATGACAAGACAGACGCGTATTGAACCTCTCTGGGTGCTCAGCCTTTCTCTGCTCTGCTTTGCAAGGCACAACTCAGCCGGCAAAACCAGGAATTTAGTTCACTGGCGTCACCCTCCGTGTGAATTCATTCCATTTCCTCGTGATGTCATCCAGCTTCAACGCCCCCAGGCCTTTCGCGGGAGCTGGGAACTGTTGACATGTGCGGGGATTCTCGCTTTAGCTGAAGTGGAGATGATTTATAAGAAATCCCTGACTGCACTTCCTCCAGCTGGCTTCAATCTCTTTCCCTTGGTGGTTTTATGGTAAAGCTTCTCCAGAGCTCAGCCCACCTGGGGATGGCCCCGCTGCCCCCACCCTGCTCCCACCCGGCACAACGCGCACCCAAGGCAAAGCAATCCAAGTTTTCCATGGGAAAAACTGAGCTGAGCTGGTCCACCGCAGGGTCACAGGCGAGCAGGTGACACTGAGTCATTGATCCCACAGCTGGAGTCTGTACGTTGGGTAAGGGGCTTGCAGCTGGGATGGCTCCCAAAAGACCAAGAGCCAGGAACAGGGATCGGGGACTCTGAGACCATCAGGACTGGGACAGACTGCAGCATTTCAGTGGGAATTTCACCTCACTTGGTATTTAAGTCACTCCCACCTGCGCTGATACCCTGTCCCACATAATAGCATGGAAGCAATTACACGGCAGAGTAAGATTCAGGTCTAGAAATCTGGCAGAAACTTCGTTGGTCCCTGTGTCCAGTCCTCTGCTACTGCGGACTCTACACCAGACATTCTTCTCCATAAACTTACCAAGCTTTCTCCCAAGTACTTGGTTTCTCCAAATTTCTAGCCCATCTCCCCAGCGGAGATGACCCATGGTGCTGCACACCAGCGGGCACTGTTCCACCATGAGGTTTCACCATCAGCATCTCAGCTGGACCACAAACGCTCACTGGGGAGACCCCATACCCACAGCAAAGCTGGAGGGGGCTCACGGCTTACAGTTATCCTTCAGTCAGCACCCTGCCTCTCCTCCTCAGCTATTTGCAGCTAATGAGTTTCCAGTGTATAGCTGAAGCTTTTCTTATTAATCCCCACGTACGTGACCTTATGCTCCACGCTGCTGAACTTCACCAAGGCCAGGCAATCCTTCCAGTGCCGTACCACAGCGGACATACAGCAAATTCAAAGATGGAATCAACATGAACGTAGCAATGAAAATATTGCAGAAGATCAGACGTAGGATTTATCCCTAAGAAACCCCAATGCTAACTTCCCCCAGCCTACGAGCTGTCCTTGCCGTGCCACCAATTTCAATGCATTTCCCCTGCAGCTCATTCCCTATCCACCTTGCAGCTCCTGCTGCAGTCTGCACCTCCGGCTCACACCTCACCACGTCATATACGGCACCACGCTGAATGCTGTAAGACAGAAATCTACCGCATTTACTTGATCTGGAAAAAAGAAAAGTTGCCTAATTAGAAACACCCGTTAGAACCGGGAATGATGTACCTAAGACAGACCCATTTCACCACTGCCTTCACATTTTTAATTAACCTCTCCTGCAAAACTAATTGCTAAACCATCTTTAAGTGTCTATTCCTATGCTAAGGAAATGATAAAATTGAACAGAAGTGTCAAAATACAGCATATAATAAAGATTAAAACAAAATTATATATGATCAGTCTAAAAATAATAGACTTTTATAAAATAACTGAATAATAAAATGTGATTTAGATCTTTTCACGAGCCTTGCCCTTTGTATAACTTTTGAAATTCTCAGGCTGTGTTAAGTTTATAGCACAGTTCTAAGGAATAGATTATAAATAGAAGGAATATAACTTTTTTTTCCTCTTTCAAAATAGAGATTAAATCTAAGAAATATTTATCTAACTCCTCAGAAAACCAAAAGGGTCGAGCCTCAGGAGTGCGCAGCTCGGCGATGCACACACTGCAGTTTAACAGATCCGTATTTCCCCGCTCTAACCTTTTTTGGACGCCCAGGAGCAGGCGCAGGTTTCCATTAAGCATCACGGCGGAGGACTGGCCGTCCCCACGTGCCACGGTGCCGGCGCAGGCGACACCAGCTCATCACCTGCGCCGGCAGACTGGTGGGATGGGTGGCAGCGGGGACGTGACTTCCCCGGGCACCCACTGAGAGCCGCAGCCTCACTTCTCTGACATTAATTATTGTATTATATGTTTATATGAAGACTGCAAACATCTGGGAAAGAGTAGGCAAGTGCTGAAGAGAGAGCAGGCTTTGCTAATTAACAGAGAGCTGCATCAAGGCTCCTTCCTCTGTGCTGTGAAAGGGGGATTTCGAGGCCAAATTCGGCAGATTCGTTGACTCAGTGCCCTGTTGGCACCCAGCAGACCCGCTGGCTCTGGCTCCGCTGCCCACAGCACTTGTGGCAAGATACATCAGGTTTATTTCTTTGTTTTCTTAATCTACAGCCTTTGAATCCCTGCGAAATAGCCTCAATACCAAATACACCAACTCTACAGGGAAATTGCTTCATGCTCCATCTTGTCTCTGGTCAGATTATGCCAAAGTGCCCCAGATCTGCTCCTGCGGGTGGCACAACTGCCGATAACATTTTGGTTGGGAAGGTCCCCATCTACACACCAAAATGTACTTCTGGGATATGCTATGGCTCAGCTCACAAAGGGATTTCAACTGGGGACAAACATGAAAGCATCTTCTGTTCCCATAGGTACCGACAAGAACATGGGCTGCTTTGAAGTCTATCGCAAGGCTTTTTTTTCCTCTTTTCAGCTCTAGGCAAAGACAAAAAATATAATCTCAATGCTATGGCAACTTTCTGTGGACAAACTTGTCACCTACCTACAAATAAACAAACGTACCTCAACATTCCAGGTGGGCAGAAACAGTGATGGGAATGTGACGAACTGTGCAGGGATCAGGTCCTTTGACTCTGACGCTGTACCCTACGCATCAATGTATGGCAACATCGAGACCATTTCCCTCGTGTTCAAGAGCCACAAGTGAAGCACAAGGATTCAGGCTTAGAAACACGGCACAGAATCAAAACGTTACCCACGTGAATTCTGATAGTTTGGTTTCCTTTCACCTCCAGTCATTGCTAACAGGCTCTGGCTGACGTGACCAGAAACAAGCCAGATACCATCTTCTGGAACTGGACCTGTTTCAGCAGAGTACATGGCTCCTCTTGTCCAGAAAGCTAAGAAGGATAGCCATTCTCTTGATGTTTGTCAACAATTCTAGATATGTTCCCAAAGAGTGTCACCAGGGAAGGATTTCAGACTCCTGGGTGCTGCGGGCTGGAGAGCATCATGAAGTGGATCTGGAACTTCCTCCAGTGGCACCAGGAGGGCTCAGCAGCCCTCCTGAGCTGCTGAAGTCACCAGAGTGAGGTGGCCCATGCAGAAATGAGTACAGCAGACCCACAGCTAGTGGAGAATGATTAGTCTGAAAAAATTACCTGCCATTGTAATTCTGATTAGATTTTTCACGATGATTTCCTCTGCTGGTGTAAATGATGACATGTGAGGCACTGCTGAATCATGTCTTTGTAGGGTTAAGGGTGAGCCCTGTCTGTAGAGTCCCCAAAAATTCAGTACAGCCACGCTGGCATGTGCAGGTAGGAGATGAAGGAGCCATTTGAAATGATAACCCGGTGTATCCTGCACCTAGGATATGGGAACACCTAGGCATAGCATTGCCTTGATGGACTGAGACCTTAAGGAAGCGACCCTCTAAAATAGGTATGGGGCTCCCCCATGATTTCTGGCGATGCAGAACATGAAAACTAATATGTGTATGTCAAAAAAGGAACTGTAGAAGCAAGGGGCAACTTGGTGTAAACCAGCAAAACAAATCAGCATTCACACACCGCTAGAAAGGGGGCCACCGGGCTGGGAACGCTGCCCAAGAGCTCCAGTCAGGGTCCAAGGGCTGCCTGGGGCCAGCAGCAGCCCCGAGCTCTCCCTGCCAGGCTCCCACGACACCCAGGTCGTGCCAGGGGCCTCTGGGAGGGTTTAACACCCACTTTCCTTTTATTCAGGAAAAAAATCTTGCCAACAACCTGCCTCTCAGTTTTGCAGAGTAGCGGTGCTGCTTTTTCTTGGATAAACACGTACGGGCCAGCACTTGGCAATGAAGGCTGTTTGTGAAAACAAGTACCAGCTGGGGGAGGACTTGGGTGGCAGCACAGGCTCCCTAAAAGCTTCTGGATCTCCTCATCCCTCTCCGGGGAGGGCCGGCAGTTCCGAGGAGATGAAGACAACTCCTCCAACAGTTACGGATTCAGCCCTTCTCCCACCCGAGAAGCAACGAGCCATAGACTCCTACCTGGGATCTCCCCTCCTACCAGTTTCTGAGACCCCAATTCTACCCCAAATGTTTGTTTATAAACTTACGAACCACTGAATGATGCGTAAACAGTTGTGCAAAAAAAGGTGAAGTTTGTGCAACAACATCTAGAGAGCTGTATTATTGATAAAGTCAAATAGAATGCACATAAACAGGTAATATTTAATCTCAGTCCTTCTCGCATTAAGTCATTCTGAGGACTTAATTTTAAAATACAGAAGTGTTCGGAGAATATTTTGTAATTACAAACCAATAAGAAAAATCATCAAGGAGGAATAATTACATAATTTCTAGATGAACTCACTGCTTAGAAGAACTCACAGCTTAGAAGAGCAGTAATAAATAGATCCTCATATCATTACTGTTGCTGCGGCTGATGACTCACCACTGTTACTGGGATCATATCCCAGAATAGTCATGCTACTCTGTGTACTGCATACAAAATTAGCCATGAGGGACTTACTATTAAATGAAACAGATTTGGGGTTTTAGGATTCGTGTGGTCATATCATAAAAACAAAAGCTGTTAAATATTTTACTTGAATGCAGTGAGTTTTAGATGCTGAGCCTGAAGGGATCTGCTCTCCATCAGACAGAATCAGCATCGGCGTACACTGACTGCACAGGTTTTCAGGGAAGGATTTCATCTCGTACCCTCCTGGTTCTGCCAGCGTCGGATAGCCCTCGCACACAGCAGCTAACACATGCCATCTCGAGAGAAAAACACACCCAGTTTCATAGGAGCACAAGGGAACGAGTATGGTTATCCGACAGTTTATCAAAAAGAAAGAGCTCATCTAATTAAAATATATGCATCTTACCAGCTAAAGCGGAATGGTCGATCAGCTTGATGGAGCTTAATTCAGAATGCATAACAAACTAGCATGAAGCATCAGAAATGTCCTGCTGTGACTACTCTGTTAGCCTCCAAGAAACCCACTAGAAACACCAACAGTTTCCTCTAATAAGTACTTAATCACACATTATAGGTGGTGTCTGTGCTTACGTGCCACACCTGTGGTTTGTTTGCCATCTGAATACCAGGCGGCTTTGGGGACTGTAGGGTGGGTCCCCACGTAAGCCAGGCAAGAGACTGACAATGTGAGAAGCCCAAGTACGGATTTCCCCCACCCGACTTCACAACCTCATTTCCAAACATGTTCTGTTCTTCCATCTTCTGGTGTCGATGCCCATCTCTAAGTATGTCTGCATCCTTTACCTTCACAACGCGTTTGCTGGAAAGAACATTAGGAACACCCAAAGTTTACTTTCTGGCTGAATAAAACCTTCTCTTTGTGCATTATACAATGATGTAGGATGTATTACATGTAAAAACACTTCTTTTTTTTCACTCTCCAAGCAACATCCAGTACTCAGCGTCCAATAAAACATGATGAACATGCTACCACCTCAATGTATTTCCTTCTATCTTTTTTACATGAACTGCACCTTCAGATTTTGCCAGCCACTAATTCCTCAGGCCTTCCTCTTAGGATGTTAGCTATTTTTATTCTATGTTGCTTTCTTAAGAGAACTCCTATCCCGTCCTCCAAACAAGCCCACAAAATTACTGAAAATCTTTACTTGTCTTTGCAGCGAGTTAACTGTAGCAGCATCCGGATGCGTAACGTTTGCTTTTAAGCAGGCTCCCACTTAAATGTTCTCGTGAGCATGAGCGAGTCCCTCCCCGGTGGGGATGTGTCCCAGCGCTCTCCTCCGACTCCCCCGGCGCAAGGCTCTCTGCCTGCCCCACAGCCAGCACCTCCATGCCCATCTAACCGCAGCACAAGCTCCTTCCCAAAAAGCTCACAGGTAAAGCAGCTTGCTTGTGTTCTTGGAGACAGGGTGGAAAACACGAAAACCCACTGAAATTACACATATGGGTTTTTCAAACTCGGTTCGAGGTTCTCTGAGATCAAGAAGCACCTTGTCCATCCTGCAGGTCACCCCGCAGCCGCTGCATCGTGCCGAATCTGCCTCGTTTTCTGCTTTAAACCCCGAACTCCTAATAACTGCTGTGACTTCCTTGGAAATACGTCAGCCGCTGCCCTAGATACCGAGGCTGCGACGCCAAACAGTCTTTTCCAGACTGCGCGGTGACTACCAGCTTATTGCTCGTGTTATTCTCAGCATCTTGAGGTTCATCCTCATTTCACCTTTCCAGCCCTCACCCACCCACCCAGAGGACCACCACGCTGCTGTCCACCCTTCCCAGCTCCCGCTCCTTCTCTTTGACCCAATACGCAGGAAACCAAGTATTTATTTGTCATTTTTTCCAGCCTTTAGACAAGAAGAGTTTTGCTCATTTCTCTGCAGATATTAATTCCTCCAGGCGAGGAACTAACAGGCTCCCCAAAGCAGCCCGTCCTTGTAGGATCTTTACTGATGCTGCCTGGACCGCCCACTCGCATCTTCAGCTAACTGCCAGTTTTCTGGTCGTATTACAGCTCTCCCCTTATGAGAGTCAACCCGAATACTCGAAGTTGTATTTCATGCTCTCCTAAAAGCCAAATATATACTGTCTATCAAATACAGTTCCTCTCCTAATTCTCTGACTTCTATAAACAAACCCACCAATCGCATATGCTGCGTTTTGCTCATGCTTGTGCTGTTGACAGCGGGCCAAGCCACGGAAATCAAAAGAGCTTCGGAGCCAGGGGAGGCAGCACAATATATGCTTCTTTAAATGTGGCAGATCTGCTTTTAATAGGCTTTTAACGATGACAGATTTTAATCTTGTGGAAGCAATTGTCTAGACTGCTACCTGTTCATTTTTACAAACACGTACTATATTTGCTTTTTCCAGTCTTCTGCTTTTTTTTTTGTACTCCTATCCCAAAACTGTAATACTTAAATCATCAAATACTGCATTTATTCTGTTAGTTTATATTATCGACCTAGCGTGCTTTATCCATGGCTTCTAAAATTATTTCCTAATGGAATCAGGCCCTTTGGATTAATTCAATTCACTGTCATTTCACTCCACCTCTCGCCTTCATCTGAGAAAAGATATAAATACGCGGCAGGCTCCCACGTCCTCTAGATTTCAGGGACCCACTGCTAGAGAAAACCTTAGCATTGTCATTCTTCCACACTGAATAGCCAATCTGGGGGCACAGCATGGGGCATTTAATAGAATCATAGACTCACAGAATGGTTTGGGTTGGAAGGGATCTTGAAGATCATCGAGTTCCAACCCTCTGCCCTGGGCAGGGACACCTCCCACCAGCCCAGGTTGCTCCAAGCCCCGTCCAACCTGGCCTTGAACTCCTCCAGGGATGAAGGCCCCCCATTCCCTGTCGCAAACACATCAATAGAAAGAAAAAGGAAATAGGGGAAGTCTTCCGTCATAAAAGAGGAATCATGAGAGTTTTTATAAAGTTTCCGGATTACGTTAACCACTACAGAATTAGCTGGTTTAATTTTTTTGTTGTTACCGCTTACATGAATTGTGAAACTTTATTCGGAGTTAACACTGGCAGGCAGTAGGTATCGACACCTCGGAGGGAGACACGCAGTGAAAATTGCTTAAAACTTCCCATTGCAGAACGCCGGGTCCCGTGGGGCGCTGCAGCCTCGCCGCGCCGGACCTGCCCAGGAGGAAACGTGCCTGGAAAGTTCCTGCAACAAACTATTGAGCTGTTTTTAAGAATAAAATTATGGAAAACACGTTCCGCCCCCAATAACAAATGGCCTGTCAGAAGCTGGCTGGAGGTTGCTGGGTTTGATTTTTTTTTTTTTTACTCTTTTCTCTTTCAGGCTATTGCTTTAAAGGTTTAATTTTAAACTTGGCAAGAGTGCCCGGCCAGCGTTAGTCAGGGATCAGCCTTTCCCCGAGACAAACACTCACAGTTGACTCACTGATGGTCTTTTGAAAGCAAATCTTAGCACACACGCACTAATTGGAGCCTTTTTAGCGCCGGTCTGTTAAGCAGTCCCAAAGGCGACAGGCACCGGCGCCCCGGTGGGAGCCGGGCAGCTCCTGCCCGCAGCACCCAGCCGCTCGGCCGGGGAGCCAGAGCCGGCCTTGGACAGCAAACGAGGTGAGAAACTCGCTTGAAAAATAGGGGGCAACAAAACTAAGGACTGTTACAGCACACGCACACGGCGGGGTCCTGACCTTGACCCAGGCTGCTTTGGGTTCTCGCTGCGGGAATATTGCTGCAGAGACGCCGGGCACGCGGGCTCCGCTCCCCGGTGCCACTGCTCCCCAGTGCCACCGCACCCCGGTGCCACCACTCCCCGGTGCCACCGCACCCCACCGCACCGGCACCGGGGAATGCAAAAATGGGTCTTGGAATTTCTAAGAAGTTCTGGGGCTTTTTCCGCTCTCGCATCTTAGCAGGCTTAGGAATGCAGATTCTTGTTTCTAAAGGTTGATCGGGATTTCCTTCATAAACCTCTTTTACAGAGGTTAATAACTGGGATAAAGATTTCTTTTAGCTCCAAACTTACTGGCACGTAAGGCAATCTCTGGGCAGTTAGCTGTTACAGCGAACAACGCCATGAAAAACGGGCTGGAAATCTGGATCCTGCGGAAGGAATGAGTGAAATTTTGGGTTCGTTATATACCGAGAATTCTAGAAGTCGAGTGAATTCTTTTTGAAACGCACCCTCGCGCAGCTTGTGATTCGCAGTCCTGCCATCCCAAGAGTAGCTCCACATCACCAATGGACCGGTCCCCTACAATTTATCCCCTGAGCTGATGGGGAAAAATGAAAACGCTGTTCCAGGGGCCACGCGACATTCCCCTGGCGTTACTTCTGCTCAAGTTGCTTCTGCGCAGAATAAAGCCTCCCTGCGGAGGAGCACCCTTACCAACACGATGCCCAGAGCAGGATGGACAGACGGACGGATACTGGGCGCTGCCCTCTGCTCCCCAGGTCCAAAGCTCAGCCTGAGTTTAAAACTGAGAACTAAACAAAGTATTTTCCTACACACAGTCCTGTCATCACTTCCATCCCGGTCAGCACTGGGTAAGGCAGATTTGGAATTACAGCCACGGGGTTTATTCCTCATCTAGATGAGATTCCTCAGAAGGACATTTTAAAGGAAATAAGGTGGGATTAGAAATCTTCCTCCCCATATTGCAAAACCAGACCTATAATCATTATCCAACTCCTGTTTCCACTGGTTCTCTCCCGGGAAGCTCTGGATTATGGCAGATTTATGGCAGCGTCCGGCTGCCAGGAGAGGAGAACTGTGCCTCTGGTTTGCAGTGAGTCAGCTTTCCTTCGTAATTTTGAGGGCAACCACATACAAAAGAAAGATCCTGAAGCTTATAACGCAGAACACAAAAAGACACCATTCCACGTAATATAACAATGCCGACAGCGTGTTTATTTTTGATGAGCGTTGTAAAATTGTGTTCTAAACTGCCTGAACTACAGTGGAAAAAAGCTGTTCGGTTACCTGCGGTAGAACAGAGAGCATCCACCTGAGCAGAGGCGCCGGTATTTCTCAGCAAGGCAATGTTATAATGAGCTATGCTTCATTTCAGCACATCTACCTGACATAGCGGGAGCATCGCAGACCTCATAAAATTACAGCTGGTTTGTGCAGACACCCGGCAAAATTCTTAAAATGCTGCACGATGGCACTATTTGTAATAAGCAGTTTCGGGCAGCCCAGGCTGCGTGTAGCAGGTAAGCAACAGCGGGTCTTCTCCTGCAGCCCCCCCTCCAGCCTCCCCTTTCTCCGCATTTTTATAGTCTTTTGTTCAATTTATCACAGATGAGCCCTGATGCTTATGGTAATTGCAGTTTTATTTATCTAAATACTAACCAGATAAAGGATGCGAAAATAGAACAAAGCAGGAAAGGTTTTCCGAGAGAAAAAAAAACCTTATTTTTATTCTTGTGAATTAGGTACCAGTGATGCATCCCTGTAAATCGATACTGCTCTGGCAGGAGAGCTCGCACATCCACAGTCACCCAGCCCACGCCTGACGCTGGCCTGAGGACACCGCAGGCAGCGACTTCGCGGAAATGTGACTCTTTTACCCCAGAGCCCTTGTTTGCATCTTTAGAATCACTTTGTGATGATGCTGCCGCTTTCCTAAAAGCACATTTAGGTACAAAAAGGTTAAAAAAAAAAAACAACTTAAAAAGAGAAGGATTCCTGATGCTCAAAGAAAACCCAGCAGCCCGATGCGCTGCGCTAGGAATCCGCCTTTTCTGGTTTTCCATTATTTCATTTCTGTGCAAGTTGACTAGACAGACCGGGCTGGTTTGAAACCTCCCAGTGACGTCAATGGGCCGGCGAAAACCAGAGCTCTGCGAGACGGCGGCATCGCACCCCGCCTGCCCCGCGCTGCGCCGCTCGCAGGGTGACAGCGCAGGCAGCCGCCATCCATCACGCGCTCCCGGCACCGCACCCAAGCGGAGCCGCTTCAGCATTTGCAACGGCAAACGCTCCCCGCTACCGGGAGAAGGTTTTCTCTTTGTTCAGGACAATTAACAATGAAAACGGTATTAAAAACTGCAGATGGCAAATGTGCTAAAGCGCTGAAGCTCTTCATCACATTCTGGAAGTTTAATTTTTTTTGAAGAAAAAATAAAATTCCAAAGTAACAAAATTGTTGCTCGGCTTATAAAGGGATTTAATAATCATTTTACAGGATATATTCCTCCCCACCCCTCAGTTACTTGTGGGGTTCTATTGTTTTTTATGTACCTCTCACTATAAATTACAGAGAATAAAATGACTGCAAGCCTTTAATAGCAGTTTATCTTTTTTAGCATTTTTTTAAGGAAAGCTTATGAAAACGTGTTAATACCATCAATCTAACCGTTAAACATGAAAACAAGCCCAGTAAGAAACCACCCCGTGATATTTGATCTGATGAATTACTGCTGTGTGCTCTGAAGCCACACGTACTCATTTCACAGCAGCTTCGGTTTATGAAGGAATCGTCCCAGTTCAGCCAGCCCTTCTCGTCTCAGATATTAAATGTGGCTGCGCGAGCACGGTACGGCACAGGGCAGCTCTGCGCGGCGCTTGTCCGAAGAACCAGACACCATCTCCTAAGCCACCGTGGAGCATGTGAGGGGGAGACACTGGGAGGAAAGTGGTGGAAATGTGGTGGTGAGGACACGGCCGCAATAGCTGGGAAGTGGGGGGGATCATGTAGGAAGAAATACAATTATCTTAACTCTCTGCAGCACTATTAAAAATAATCTCTCAAGCTTATACACACTGGTGATGAGGGCAGTATAAAAGTCAGAGACACAGAAGCACGCTTAGAGGTTGAAGAGCAGGGAAGCTGATCAGCAGACCTTTGCAAACCAGTGGAGCACCCAATCGTATCATTCCTCATTAAGATGAAGACCACTGCCTTCCCCTCTAAAAGCATTCAAGCAGAACCTGGACTCATATAAGAAAGTCGGCGTGTGGCTTCCTGGTCATCCCTGACGCCACCTAAACCAAAGGGTCTCACTGGAGACCTACCAAAGCCAGGCTGGGGAGCGGCATCTCCTGAGCTTCCAGGGCAGCTCCTCCACCCGGGCTCATCCCGGTCTGTCGATGGGACCGACACAGCGAGTGGTGTCTGCACCAAGTAAGGACTGAGACCTCTGCGTCTGAGACAAGTCAACAAGAAGGGGGAGGAAAAGACTCAACAAATAACTTCATGTGCATGACAAATATAGATATACATCAACTTGGCTAAAGAGTTTCCCATCCAAAGAAAGTTACATAGATTATTTCACTGGAATTTAAGATAATGAGATAAATATGATAACATAAATATGACAAGAGTAGCCTCAAATGCTCTAACTCTTATCTTCTGCCTTGCAAGACCAGCTTGATAATAGCCAGAAACGACTTGATAAGATACAGCATGGAGAGAAGGGAAAGGTCACTAAATACCAAGCACCATTCCTCCACCGGCGTCCCTCCGTAACCGCCTTTTCAAGCCGCGAAAGCAAACGCTGCATTGCTCAGACCCAATTGAATCCCCATTATTTTATTGTTAAAATTCCCCTTTCAGCCAGGCATTGTCTTCGCTGCAGACACATTTCAACAGCGTATTCTTTACGCTTCCTACAGCCGTTTGTGAGCACAAGAGAAATATTTGGCTTTCTCTTTCTAAATTGTGCCCACAGATTTCTGAGTTATGTCTCTCAAACCTACCCTCTGCATATAAATCATTTCTTTGTTGAAGACACCACCTATTTATAGAAGGCTAGGGAATTAATACATGAAGACAACCAAAATGTTTGAAGTACGTCTAAAGTTAAAGCTAAACCCCACAAAAGCAAGATAACTTGAAGGTAGAGCAGATTTTTACCCACGATACTGGAGGGTATTAACTCCCAGACCAAAACTTGAGTACTTCAAAACTCAATTTAAAAATCACCATCAGTATATATAGTACTGCATTACGGAAAATACTTCCAGCCTCATATCCAACTGCAAACATCTCCGCGTGAATCAAGTGATTCGGAAGAGTTAACGTCAGGATGGCTGGTTCGCATCTTCTGGTTATCACCCCGATGATAAATATGTTTATATTTCAGTACTGACACAAACATACGTGGAAAGCACCTGTCACTCTGTCCGCAGTTATCTGCGGGCTGTGGAGCACCTCTAGGAAACCCTGGTCTTGTCACCCAGAAGCAGAGACCTGGGGTTCTGTGCCACCACTTCATCATCTCACAGAATCATAGAATGTTGGGAAGGTTGGAAGGGACCTTTAAAGACCACTTCCACCCCCCTGCCCTGGGCAGGGACACCTCCCACCAGCCCAGGTTGCTCCAAGCCCCGTCCAACCTGGCCTTGAACACCTCCAGGGATGGGGCATCTACCACCTCTCTGGGCAACCTGGGCCAGTGCCTCACCACCATCACTGTAAAACATTTCTTCCTTATATCTAGTCTAAATCTCCCCTTTTTCAGTTTAAAGCCATCACCCCTTGTGCTATCATGACAGGCGCTGCTAAAAAGGGCCCGTCTCATGACAGAGCTTCTGCTCCCCCATCGACACAACGCAGCTGCTGTTCAGTCCCTCCAGCCCTTGTGCAGGGGACAGACCTGAGTTTTAAAATGTCCCTATCAAGCGCCGACCACAACGTTTCCCATTTCTCCACCATACACAGACAAGAACAGAGAGGCTGGTGCAGTCCCAGCTGCAGACAACTCTTTTCCGTTTCCCCAAAACCACGTCTCGAAAGCCCCAGCCCGGCCAGAGCGTCCCTCGGCACAGCGCAGAGCAGGACCGATGCCCCACATCATCCACGTGTGGATGGGGGCCACCACCTCCTCTCTCGATCCTGGTGGAGAACACAGTGCTCTGAACCTAAAGGCTGTCCAGGCTGCCCCAAGCTGCACCGTTTAAACAGCTTCTCTGAAATACATCGTTAGCGTCTGGTTTTAACGACCCCTTTGCAATACGGAGAAGTTGCTTGTTCCCTTGCATACCCACCTGGCAGGGAATGGTTACTTGGTTGATCTGTTTATTTTAATTAATACGTTTTGGATAGCTCAGGCCAGAGAACAGTTACGCTTCCACCAATGTCTACAATACTTTTTTTTTAAATTTAAATTTAGTTAAAGAGTTTGCTTATGCATGATGGGATGGAGGAAAGAAGAAGAGGACCAAGAATTTATTAAAGAGGAACAAAATGCCTGAAGATACATAGATACATAGTGCAAATGGCAAACAGTAATTAACGGATCTCATCTCCAACGCATGTTCTTAACGAGCAACCAGGTGATTACAAAGGTCGTGATTAGTAAGACTCTGTCTGAAACTGTAAGCAGGCCAGCATGGACTGAAGAATAGGCTTCCAGCTGCCTCCAGCTCTGGAGCCCCCAACATAGGAAAGACTTGGATATGTTGGAGTGGGGCCAGAGGAGGCCCCGGAGCTGCTGCGAGGGCTGGAGCCCCTCTGCTGGGAGGACAGGCTGGGAGAGTTGGGGGGGTTCAGCCTGGAGAAGAGAAGGCTCCGGGGAGACCTCAGAGCCCCTTCCAGTGCCTAAAGGGGCTACAGGAGAGCTGGGGAGGGACTTTTTACAAGGGCATGGAGTGATAGGACGAGGGGGAATGGCTTCAAACTGGAAGAGGGCAGGTTTAGATGAGATATTAGGAAGAAATTTTTCCCTGTGAGGGTGGTGAGCCCCTGGCGCAGGTTGCCCCGAGAAGCTGTGGCTGCCCCATCCCTGGAGGTGTTCAAGGCCAGGTTGGACGGGGCTTGGAGCAACCTGGGCTGGTGGGAGGTGTCTCTGCCCAGGGCAGGGTGTGGAACTGGATGATCTTCAAGGTCCCTTCCAACCTAAACCATTCTATGATTCTATGATTCTATCCTTCATTTCCACCTGTGCACAGGTGAAGTGAATTTTTCTAGGACAACCCCTGTCCCCTCGTTTGTGAATCAATCCTCTGGCACAGCTCTCTTTCAGCTGTACAGTTTTAAATCACCTGAAATTTCGCTGATACATCATTCGCCTCTGACGGCCCCACTCGTCTCTGGGACCCATCTCTGACCACGCTCCCTCTCAGGATTATGGTGCTGTTGAGCATTTATTCCAGTTCTACACTTCCTAGAGCTAAAATTACTTATGTCGCTCTTGCAACTACAGAAATGGATTTCTCCTGTCTCTGACCGAAGCGTTTATTTCTGTGACACCCTCTGCTCCGCACAGGCGTTACCACCGTCCATGACTAACGCACGCGGTCTCTCCTCTTCCTTCCATTTGTAATTCTGGCAAATCGACTCACGCTTCCCTCCCCTCTCCTCCTGATCCAATATTCCTCTCTCTTAGCTTACCAGGGTTCCTCTCCAGAGGAACTTCCTACATCCAACCAACAACTCCCCCTGCCAAAACGTCAAGGGGAAGCCATGGTAATCATTTCAAGATAGGTCTAATACGGGTTCTGCTAAGGCACAGCAACACCTGCCTCTGCGTCAGGGGCAGCCACATGATTCCTCACTTATCTCAGTCCTTCAGATCTGGCACGTCGCTGGGTGAAGGCACATCTTCCTTCCTGAGCTGGCCCAGCCTGACCTGCCGGTGCCGGACCGCAGCCCCCATGGCCAGGTGCCTTCAGAGCTTGCTCGCGCACAAAAGCAATTTTGCAGGGGCAATGTTGTACAGATTTTGACACCCCCGTGGCCACTGCTTGTTGAGATCCTGCTGGGATCTTCAACGCACACGCCTGGATGTCACAGCTGAACTGTCCTCTACCACTGCAGACGAACGGGCGCGTGTGGAGAAAGGCAAGCTGAAGTATTGCAGTACAAAGATGATGAACGCCGGTATGGTGCTTGCCTGAAACTATGAGACTGTGCAATGCATTGCACAGCAATTGTACGTTTGACACCATGATGACATGGTCCTTACTTCTCTGCAGGCTTTACACCTGCTCGGGAGTGACCACAGGAGTGGAACAGAGCGAGCACGGTAAGGACAGGAGGACGGGAGAGGTGGCACAGTCGCCAATGCACCCACCCCAGCAACACGTGCTGGACCTCCTCGGCTGGGCAGGAACCCTTTGTCCCCCTGAGCACACAGCAGGCAAGGTGACACGTGCCACCAGGTCTGCCCAGCAGAAAGGCAGAGGGTGTCTGCCCAGCCAGCAGCAGGAGGGAGACCGACAGACTCACAGAATGGTGGGGGTGGGAAGGGCCCTCTGGAGCTCCCCCAGTGCCACCTCCTGCCAGAGCAGGGGCACCTCCAGCAGTGGCACAGGACGGCGTCCAGGCGGGTTTGGAATGGCTCCAGAGGGGGAGACTCCCCCACCTCTCTGGGCAGCCTGTGCCAGTGCTCTGCCACCCGCACAGGAGAGAAGGCCCTCCTCAGGTTCAGATGGAACTTCCTATGCTCAGGTTTGTGCCCGTTCCCTCTTGTCCTGTCACTGGGCACCACTGGAAGAAGACTGTTCCCATCCCCCTGGCACCCTCCCTTGAAGGATTGATAAGCGTTGATAAGATCCCCACTCAGTCTTCTCTTCTCCAGACTAAAGAGCCCCAAGTCCCTCAGCCTTTCCCCATCCATCCCACCCCCCAGCGCAGCACGGGAAGAGCAGTCTTTCCCCTCTCAGCTGCCAATTGATGCATCAACGCCTCACCAAGCGCAGAAGACACAGCCCCAATGTTTCTATAATGTAATGACCGTTGAGTTTTTTAATTAAGAACACCTCACACTGATGTGAAGCGGTCCTTGGGAAGGGAGGACAGGCAGCTCCTCGCATGGAGAACTCAAGCAACTGGTGGGACCCTCCTTCCTTCCTTCACCTCTTGCTGCCTCCTTGTTTATAGGGGCCTCGTTTCTTCCTTTCTTAACATTTTCTTTAACCAGAGGTCTTCCGAGAATATAATAATAATGTGCTTTTCCTTTTCTCTAAATATTTACCTTTCCATTCTCCTGTCCCTGAGACACCACACACGGCTCCTCCCGATGAGCAGACCCTGTGCTCTGGAGAAGGAAACCTTCCGTTTGAAGACTCGGAGCCTCAATAGTTTTATTAATATATTGAGCTATAGGTTCATCTCAGAGCCTAATGCAGAGTTAAACGATTATAACCAATAATAAGATTACATAGAATAAATGCTATGTAAGACCAGAATATGTATGTGTATAGGTAAGATTACAGAATGAAGTATTTGAATATCATCTAGAATATAAAATTCTCTCTATGTTTTATATTCTTACAACATGCTGTATGGACTACATAGAATACCTGCAACTATAGGACCATATATATGACACCATCCAATGACTTCATACCGTAACTCCAACAGCGGACCTTTTCCTACCCAAAGGAAAGCCGTTTGGGCGCAGTCTACGGCAGAGGACCCGCGGTTCCCGCTGTGGGACACACGGCTGAAGGTTCCCTCACACCTCCCTCTGCCCCAACACCACCAGATTAGAGCGGCGGCAGCAGCACCGGCTCCGTCCGCTTATTAAAATCCAACAGGAGTTGACAACAGGCTCGAGAAGGTACAGAGGTAACACCGTGAAACACGTTTTAGTGCCTCATTACTTTTTAAAATGAAAATGTATGTTCATGCACACCTGATAACAAAAATAATTAAGCACAATACAAAATCTCCCACCCTTTTCACCCCCTCCCCCCACCCCTAATTACTAGGCAGCATGAGGGTGCGTTGTGGGATCAAAATCTGATCGGGAAAGAGAGAGGAAAAGAAAATATTCAGCAAGCACCGTGACAGTTTTCCAGCTTGAGGAACACGTATAACCTTATCAATACGGCTGTTTAGCAGCTGCTTTTTCCAAGTGTAAAATCACACACTTTCAAACTCTGTTGCCCACCAAAACTGCTCTGATCCAGACAAACCCAAGTAATACTTACCAAATCCACGAATGACGGCGATTAGGTAAAAAGTTAACATTTAACATCTTCCAAGATGATACTTCTCTTCTACTCGTCCGAAAATATTCAGTACATTTTCCGTTTATTCCAAACTTCTGTCTTTCTGAAGTTCTATCAGTGGCACGTAGATGCTTCCAGGAGTTTTTATTCTTTGTGATTACATGTCAACTCCCATTGCAGGCTGGATGTCACTTTATATACGAATGCAAATGACTTGGCAATCAAAATGTGAGGGTGCCTGTGGAACAGCCTCTACGGACTCCCATATTTCTTCATTTATATCAGAAGAAGAAAAAAAATAATCTATTTCTGGCAAAGCCCTGACTGCAGTTTCCTGCTCTCATTTGTATAATCCCTTCCAGTGATCCTGAGACAGGGTGGGGGGGGGGAAAAGCAAACCTTTTCCAAACTGGAGAAACATCCCCATGTTCCTGTTTATCCTCTCCAGGTCATATCCCTCGTTCCTTCACCACCTTCACAGATGAATCAAAGTTTTCTGACGCTGCAGAACCTCCGCTCCCGGGTCCCTCCTGCGTAACCCGCTCCGCACCGTGGATGCGAGGGATGAGGTTCCTGGGGTGACACGGGTGCAGGCAGCTCCGGGGGGGACCCGAGTCCCCGTCCAGGTGAGGGGCTACAGACCAGGAGGGAGCACGTCTCTACGGCCAAAGGCCAGGTTTATCCATCCCACCATACTAGAAGAAACAGCCAGGCTTTCGCAGGGTTGCCAGCTCCCTGCACGGGGTCATTCTGCCCAAACGCGCTCTGCGTTACTCCCGTCGCTCAGGGACGGGTCTGGGTTTCTGGACGGGATCCCGAGCTGCCTCTCCAGCCCTCCCTCCGCCCGGCTGGAGGGAGAGGGGCTCTGCCTGCAGGAAAATCCTCCCAGCAGGTACGGCCGCAGCTGCGACTTCACCCAGAGCCTTTGAGGGAGAGCAGATTTGTGTGTCTCTGCATAAAATGGAATTTTACAAGATTTACATCTAAATCCCGCCGCTAAACATCAAACCCAGCGCTGCTCCCTGGTGCATCGAGACGTCAGGGGGTGGCTGGTGGGAAGACAGCCGCCACGGAGCCGCGCGGGGAGCAGCTCCCGAAATAAGGGCTTTCGGCAGCCGCGCAGCCCCGGGGCTCGCACTGCCAGCCCCCCACGCCACGCACCGGGGCTGCCGCCGGCGCTCGGCGAGGATGCGCCGCCGCCGGGGCTGGGGACGCAGGGCCGGGCAGGGGATGTAGGGACAAAGGGGGGTGGGGTGGATAAATACAGGAGGATTTCAAGCGCTTCCAGCAGCAACAGCGTGACGGTTCGGGAACGCTGAAAGGGGACCTGCCCACGCGTCCCTGCCCGGCAGCATCTCCGTCCGCCCCAAGGAGGGGGCAAGGACGGGGGTTACGCTAATGAGGCTGCGCTTCCTTCTGCTGGGGAAACACAAAGTTCGCTGTCAAGAAATGCGCAGTACCTATGAGCAAATTTTCCGTTTACTGGATTATTTTTTTTCCTGCCAGTGAAGTCTGGAGACATTTCACCTTGACAACCAAAAGGAAGGGATTTTATCACCAGCTGAAATCAAGGGCATAAGCAAACATGCATAAATGGGCTTCCTATAGGTGATGTATAAATGGGCTTCCTATAGGTGATGTATAAATGGGCTATACATTTCACCAGAGTCATAAGTGATGCATAACGTTCCCCGCCCACAGAGAGGAGGGCACCCAGAGCAGCACGAGGGGACGGCATGGGGATGGCACACCACGGCTCCAGGAGTCTGTCCATAAACCCAGACCTGAAACCTGCCGGCTCACCCTGCCCCACAGTTAAATCCGAACTGGAAAGGGGAATGAGTAACTGTTTTATTAATTAAGATCCGTCAGGGTGGTGAGGCACTGGCAGAGATTGCCCCAAGAAGCTGTGGCTGCCCCATCCCTGGAGGTGTTCAAGGCCAGGTTGGACGGGGCTTGGAGCAACCTGGGCTGGTGGGAGGTGTCCCTGCCCAGGGCAGGGGAATGGAACTGGGTGGTCTTTAAGGTCCCTTCCAACCTAAACCATTCTATGATTCTATGATCTGAAATCCAATTTCAAAATACGCAGGAAGGGGCAGAGTGGCAATGTCATCCCATGCCAAGTCACAACTCAAGAGTTTGCACCGACATGGCCAAAGCTAAGGAAAAACCCAAACTGGAAGAACTATGTGCTTCTCTTCTGTAACTGTTAGATGAAACATCAAACCATCTTTTATTCTACTGACATTAAAAACCATTTTATTAAAATGTAGGTACAAATTAAAAGTATAATATAAAAAGGGATCGTGCCTGTGAAGATGGAGTATGGATAATCCATGCACAAGCAGTTTGTGCCTCGCATTTGCCTTGCTGCGTCCCCACTTTTGCCAATTTGTTTTGAAAAGAGCCAGTTTTACACGCAGTGGTGAATAATTTTGCTTTCAAATCAGCGTAGACCACGGAATTATTCACCTTATACATGAAAAAGGCCCACAAACATACACGGATGGAGATAAATATACAGCTACACAGACACATGCGCATCTTCAACCCCGCAGCCCGCAGATCGTACTGCTGGTACAACAGGTAGAGGCACAAATGGCCATTTTTACGCGCAGCCCAGAGAGACATCAATTCTGCTGTTACTGCCTTCAAAAAGGGAATTTTCATTTTCAAAAGTGATGTTTGTTACACTGGAAATGCGTGTTGGTTTGGACATAGTTGAAAACTCAGCTCGGAAGATATTTCTGCTATTTCTTAATGATGCGGGAATGTCTAGATCACCCCCGTTTCGGGTGCCCCCCGTTTCTTTTGTGCAGCAAAGCCCGGCACCGCGGGCTGCTTCTACACCGGCTTGACACTTGCAGCCAGGCTAGCGAAACCCAGCGTCTCCAACCCACTGATGTACCTCATACGGTTTTCATAAATGAAAAACACTGTGTGGGAGAGTTAAATCAAGCAACTCTCCCCATGGGGCAGGCTGAAATTGAATTTGCTGTCAAATAAGAGAAATTCAGCTCACATAATGAGCTTAACCCAAGCCTCCGGGCCGTTCCCAATGGCCGTGCCAACGTTGTGGGCTCAGGGAGCAACAAACCACCATCACCCCTAAAAATCTCCCACCCATCACTCTGCTGGTTTCTCATCCAATCTGCACCCAACATGTTGAAAACTCTCATGATTTCATGTGACTCAAAGAAATTCTGTTTTAATTTCCTCCTCTTGCCCTACATGATCTACATAATAAATGTAGATCATGCCCTACATGATAAATTCAACAAGGGCAAGAGTAGGGTACTGCATCTGGGGAGGAATAACCCCATGCATCAGTACAGGTTGGGGGCTGACCTCCTGGAGGGCAGCTCTGTGGAAAGGGACCTGGGAGTCCTGGTGGACACCAGGATGCCCATGAGCCAGCAATGTGCCCTGGTGGCCATGAAGGCCAATGGCATCCTGGAGGGCATCAAGAAGAGTGTGGCCAGCAGGGTGAGGGAGGTCATCCTCCCCCTCTGCTCTGCCCTGGGGACGCCACATCTGGAGCACTGTGTCCAGTTCTGGGCTCCCCGGGTCAAGAAGGACAGGGAACTGCTGGAGAGGGTCCAGCAAAGGGCTACAAAGATGATGAGGGGATTGGAGCATCTCTCTGATGAGGAAAGGCTGAGGGACTTGGGGCTTTTTAGTCTGGAGAAGAGAAGGCTGAGGGGGGATCTTATCAACGCTTATCAATCCTTCAAGGGAGGGTGCCAGGGGGATGGGAACAGTCTTTTTCCAGTGGTGCCCAGTGACAGGAC
The DNA here is from genome assembly GCA_008711295.1 of Anarhynchus alexandrinus. Classification (NCBI taxonomy): domain Eukaryota; kingdom Metazoa; phylum Chordata; class Aves; order Charadriiformes; family Charadriidae; genus Anarhynchus; species Anarhynchus alexandrinus. The sequence goes on from VUYV01000272.1 coordinate 163,024, forward strand.
AAGAGGGAACGGGCACAAATGTGACCATAGGAGGTTCCATCTCAACCTGAGGAGGGACTTCTCTCCTGTGCGGGTGGCAGAGCACTGGCACAGGCTGCCCAGAGAGGTGGGGGAGTCTCCCCCTCTGGAGCCATTCCAAACCCGCCTGGACGCCGTCCTGTGCAACTGCTGGAGGTGCCCCTGCTCTGGCAGGGGGTGGCACTGGGGGAGCTCCAGAGGGCCCTTCCGACCCCCACCAGTCTGGGACTCTGTGATTCTGTGATCCTGCCCTTTTAGCTTTTCCCCCGCTCCCAGGACGGTACATTGAAAAATTACCAGGTTTAAAATGGCTGTGCCCTCCATCCCTCACACTGGGGATAAAACACCAGCACGTCCCTCTCAAACAGAAAGGCTGCCACCACGTTGGCCTTCAACATTATTCTCATTCTTCTTGGTGAAAAAGACAAAATGAATTCACCACTAACTCGCTAACAGACGTTTTCATGCGCTATTGCTTCTTTTCTCTCCCACCACGCTGAGATTCTGCATTTTCTCTCCCCGCGCCCATTTGTGTGGTATCTCCCTTCACGTTTCCAACCTTTCCCTTCGTCGAGCATCCCCAACTTGATGTGGATAATTGCAGGGAACATGGCAGTAATCAAACGGTGGCTGGGTGGGAAGGATAATAAGTCACTCTCCTGTTTTTTTCTCCCATAGCTTCTCAGACAGTTGAATAATTATCCTCCACTAAAGACCCAAATGAAAGACTAGCAATTGCAGTATCAACATGACAGAAATGAATATAACTCTCAGGGCTATGATCAGAACCCGCTTCTACCTCACTTCTGGGTCTAAGCACCGCCGAGTGCCCTGCCTCCTACTCCCACACACTTCAAAAAATCGCCAAATCGCTCATTTTGATCTTTATCCGTTGGGTGCCACATCTACATGTTTAATATGTTTATTAATTAGAGGACACAATGGCTTTGCAAGCCCTACTAATGACGAGTCCTAGTCCCATCAGTCCATCCTGGCAGCCCCAATACCGACGCTCCGCCAGGGAAACGCCAAACATTGGGTGAAAAAAATCCCACAGACTCTTCAAAACCTTTCGCTAGAAAACCAGCACGTCGCGTTTTTCCATGTTTTTCGGCAAAGTTACATAACGCAGCTCTTGCGCAGCGCGCCTGTTGTTATCGTGCCGGCTTGAAACACTCCAGGCCCTTCAGCACTTCGTTACCTTTATTCCCTCAATCAACAGCAGGTCGCTGTGACGGCTCAGGAATGTTCTCTGTCCTCGAAAGGCACAGACGCAGCAGCCTGAGCAAAATCAGCTGATGTTTTGGATATCTTGAGAGAAACCAGAAGCGCCAGCGCATTTGTAAAAATACGCACATCTGACGCTATCTCTTGCCAGATTAAAGGCCATATACTAATGCGAGAGCATCTTGGGGGGTTTTCACCCCAGATAAATAAATAAAATACTAAAATTTATTTTAGTAACTAAAACTACTAAAATACTAAACATGTTCAGAGGAATATTTTGTCTCCCTCCTAGTTGTTAATAGTGGAATAATCGGGATAACATGCAAACATCCCGGCTTATAACGGAAAAGCACGAAACCCACTCAGAAACGAACTTCTGCTCTAACGCTGCTCCCCGGTATTTTCTTCGCTGTTTTGCAGAGCGTTATCGACCCTTTCGCAAATGTTTATACTGTTGGGTTGGGTTTTTTTTTGTCACATGCCGCTGCCACGGGCTGCTTTGCGGAGCACAAAGCTATCTATTGATTTGGAAAGGATGCGATTGCCTGTGCACCAAACCAACCGCTCAGCCACGCAGAAGCTTTTCATTCATCCTTTCTTTCCGACCACGCTGATTCAGAATGATGAAATACTGATTTGCAATTCAAATTCCCTTCTTTCTCTTAAGTAGGCTGCCCAAGGACTGACCCAAGAGCTGCAGGAACATTACCTTATCAACCCTTGCATTAAACACCAGCGTTCTCCGTGTCATACTGAAAAATATACTTATTAAGAAATGCAGTCGTAAATCTGTCATGGTTTGGGCAGGGCTGCCCTCAAACCAGGGCAAAAACATACACTCGTTCAAAATAATTAGCTCTTTTTTTTTAAGATCACCGATTTTTCTTGAAGTTTGGAGTGCTATTCACCAAATAATAAGCTATACCTGCTCTAAGCTGACTTGAAACCTGCGGGGAATTTGGTGTGCCAGGAGATTACCTGCTCCAAACCCCGACCTGGATCTCCTGCAGATTCTTCCGCGCATACGCCAAAGACCCCGCAGGAACACAAGTCTAAGCCGAGTGTTGGACTGCAGCAAGTAGGAAGCATCATTACAGGTATGTGTTCATCAGGGACAGGCTGACAGAAATCTCTTGCCAATGCAGATGACACTGTTTAATTGTCAACTCCCCTATTCAGGGCTGTTTTTTCCCCCTCTCTGCGGCTGGTGCATCCCCTACACCGGTGTGACGGGTGTTTAAGAGGTGCTGAACGTGAATGATGGGCTCCCTCTCATCGTCTTACGCTCACGTTGAACTCGGTCTGCGGAGCTCTGGATAAATACAGGCGGGAGATGGCACAAACACTTCATGTTTTCCAAAAGTGGTATCACTAAGAGTCATTTGGCAGCAGGAAACTTCAGTTTCTGGAGTGATACTATCAATATACCCTGAGTCTCTCCTCCACAAATGCAAAAACAAAGTGCCCCCCAGAATGATTCACCTTTTCAAAACAGATACATCTCACCAACACCTTCCTTCCCCTCTTCCCATAAATAAAACTGTATTTTCAAACAGGTAACATTCAAGCCAAGCGACTTAACGCAGGAGAGAAGGTGTTTCAAAGCAAACTCTTCACACAAAGAGAGCTAAATTTAGATTGGATATTAGGAAAAATTTCTTCACTGAAAGGGTTATCAAGCATTGGAACGGGCTGCCCAGGGAAGTGGTGGAGTCGCCATCCCTGGAGGTGTTTAACAGAGGGGCAGACACGGTGCTGAGGGATATGGGTTAGTGGTGGTGTGGGCAGTGTTGGGTTAACGGTTGGACTCGATGATCTTAAAGGTCTCTTCCAACCAAAATGATTCTACAATTCTATGATTTTAAATCCCAGAGATGGTGTTTGCCTTCAGAACAGAGCACAACCTTTTCCCTTGGAGAACCCCCCAAATCTCTCTGCCCGCTGCCGCTGGGCGCCGCACAGGGCGAAGCCTTCACCGTGCATCCCCTCCTGTGCTGCAGAGCATGCGTCGGCACCCACGACCCGGCTCGGACACCGTCCCGCAAACCCGTGAGCCACCGATGATGTACCAGACTCATGTGGGCAATTGGAGAGAGTCAAAAAGAGCCTGTCCAGGAAACAGAGGAAACTAAAAAAAGGGGGAAAAAACTGGAAAATCAGCTCGCTGGTACTCGATCCACCCTGCAACTTCCCAGCGAATGTTTCTGAAAGGTTTCCAACAGAAAATAACATAATGAATCAACAACGGCAGCTGGTTTGTGAATACCGAGCGCCACGTTCTTCATAACCCTCTCCAAGGGGTCTTAGTACTGACTTAGCTTGCAATTAATTAGTGGGAGAGTTTCTCTCTATTTTATGTCAATAGCGTATATGATGACATCTTTAGAATGCACATTTTTGGTGAGAGCGCACCAGAACCTCAAAGCGGGGAATGTGCTGTATGCAGAAGGAGCACCAGCACCAAGCAGGTTTCCAGCTGGATTATATTTTGATCTGCGATTTTACTGCATCTTTAGGGAGCTTTAATTTTATGTTCCACTTTGGCTACTTCCAACCTCTAAAGCTTTCGCAAACCAATTTGTGGCAGAGATGCTGCGGGGGCTGCGAGTTCCCACCGCAGCACGCGAGGTGACTAAACCAAACCCGAGTGTCGTTTATCCGATGGAAACAGAAAACTACCACAAATTTTTCAAAACGAGCTTTATGCCTGAGATGAAATTCATGTGCTCTCGATGCTCCGCTTCTTCGGAGACGCAGTCGCTGTATTACTTCGGTTAAGGAAGAAACCTAACTCTGGAGATTTTCAAGACCTGGATGCAGTCCTGAGTAATGTGCTCTGGGCAGTCCTGCTTTGGCAGGGGAGCTGGACTAGATGATCTCTAGAGGTCCCTTCCAACTCTGAAAATTCCGTGATTCCATGATTCCGTGAAACACCGCTGGCTGCTTTCTGGGTGAAATTAACTGAAGTAACAGAGAAAGTGCTGTAATCCCTTGCATATCAGGATAACATCACCTGTAAGCAGACTAATAATTAGAGAGGAGGCATCTCAGGGTGGTTAGGCAGTAACGTATCAAGCATCGTGAGGCTTCCCAAGCTTTCCGAGCCGTGACTCTGGGTCCCCCCTCCATCGGTGGAGCCATCTGGAAAAGCAGATGCCGAACGACCGCCCGACGCCGGCGCGCTCTTCCATCTTCCCACTCCCTACTGCAGGTTGGGAAGAAAATCTGAGCCCCACACCAGGCTGGATGTCTTCTGGATGAGTAACGCACCCCCATGAACACAGCCCTGGGCTCTGACGTGGCCCTGGCGCTTTCAGACTCCAGCATCTAAAGCTGGACTCAAATTTAGGTTCCTACGTAAAGGAGCGGGTTTCTAGACGTGATACAGCACGAGGACCAGGGTGGCGGGCGGGAAGATGCTCAGCAGCAGCGAGCTTTGCTGGCTTCCCTATACCTCACCTACGGCACAGATTTATATGTGAAAAAAATAATTGCCTTTTTAACGTAGGTCATAATATTATGACTTATAACCCTCAACGCTTTTTTTTCTATTTTTTTTTTTTGGCTTCAACCCTTTAAGCTGTAGTTTTGAAGAGCATTAGCTTTCACATCTCCTTGACTGAAGAAGGGGGTATTTTTACATGATGGCATTTTGTGTTAAAACAAGCAGATGACAATTTCGGAGTGCAGTACTTAAGGAGCTATTTCCTGACAGGAGACGAGGGAAAGTAGCAGTTTCCTCAGGCACTCGGATTGCTCCTTTCTGCTCTCTCCCCGTAACGTTAACTCCCCCATCATGCTCTCAATTTCCTTTGAGTACAAATCCATCTGCATGAAAATATTTTAAAATATTTTCTATTGCATCTGATTTCATGACAGGGAAGAAGCCTCAGAACAGATAGGAAAAATTAATCACATTCTCCATCTGTTTCCTCACTTGTAAGAAAGTATTTTGACATCCACCCCTGGCCATGGCCATGGTGATCCCAAGTGAACCCCCCATGAGAAGAGGCTTCCAAATTGTTGCAAATTTACCACTTAGCACTTGTTTGGACATGGAATGGCCATCACCAGCTCCTAAGAGCAGGCTGGTCCCAGCAAATGTACCCAGCTCCAGGTGTCATATCCTCACCACAGTCAAACCGAAAGTGAGAACACAGGTCCTGCGTGTCTTGCAGCAACTGTGGGCAACCATCTGGGGCAGGACAGAGCCAATGATCTTACCTACAAGTCGAGGAGCAAGGCTCTTCGTCTACCTTTAACAAATACTACAACAAATATATACCAAGATAAGACAGAATCACAGAATCCCAGACTGGTGGGGGTCGGAAGGGCCCTCTGGAGCTCCCCCAGTGCCACCCCCTGCCAGAGCAGGGGCACCTCCAGCAGTGGCACAGGACGGCGTCCAGGCGGGTTTGGAATGGCTCCAGAGGGGGAGACTCCCCCACCTCTCTGGGCAGCCTCTGCCAGTGCTCTGCCACCCGCACAGGAGAGAAGGCCCTCCTCGGGTTCAGATGGAACTTCCTATGGTCAAGTTTGTGCCCGTTCCCTCTTGTCCTGTCACTGGGCCCCACTGGAAGACAACTGTTCCCATCCCCCTGGCACCCTCCCTTGAAGGATTGATGAGCGTTGGTAAGATCCCCCCTCAGCCTTCTCTTCTCCAGACTAAAAAGCTCCAAGTCCCTCAGCCTTTCCTCATAAGAGAGATGCTCCAATCCCCTCATCATCTTTGTAGCCCTTTGCTGGTCCCTCTCCAGCAGTTCCCTGTCCTTCTTGACCCGGGGAGCCCAGAACTGGACACAGTACTCCAGATGTGGCCTCACCAGGGCAGAGCAGAGGGGGAGGATGACCTCCCTCGACCTGCTGGCCACACTCTTCTTGATGCCCTCCAGGATGCCATTGGCCTTCTTGGCCACCAGGGCACGTTGCTGGCTCATGGGCATCCTGGTGTCCACCAGGACTCCCAGGTCCCTTTCCACAGAGCTACAGTATACATACACAGTATCTTAAACCCTGAAAAGCAGGGAATCTTCAGTTTCTCAGACCCCTTCTGAAAACTAAAAAAAGCTAATATGCTATTGCAAAACTTATCAACGTTAAGATTTTAATACCTCATTTCCTTGGCAGATGGAAACTTAGAATCATAGAATCATCTGGGTTGGGAAAGACCTTTAAGATCATCGAGTCCAACCGTTAACCCAACACTGCCAAGCCCACCACTGTCTCTCACCACCACATCTGCCCATCTTTTAAATACCTCCAGGGATGGTGACTCCACCACCTCTCTGGGCAGCCTGTTCCAATGTTCGATAACCCTTTCGGTGAAGATTTTTTTCTAATATCCAATCTAAAGCTCCCCTGGCACAACTTGAGGCCATTTCCTCTTATCCTAAACTTCCCTCTCAGTGATATTTCTGTAACCAAGAAGTAACTTATATTGACAATAGTTATTTTTTCATATTGAAATCACTCTCATTTTAACTTCCAGCAGCAGAACAATATGCGTGCCTCTACCTCTATGCATTCATCCAAGCCAGAAGCTTTTGGCATGCTAAAACTGTGACAAATCAGAACAATAATAATTTTTAAATAATTTGAAACCAGTGAATGTGCCATCATTATCCCAGAACATTTCCAGAGTTAGCTATACGAAGTAAGTCATGCTTTGTCACTAAATGGCTCTCCCAAAGCGCAGCACACGGTGAAATACATACAGCACATGGCAGTAATTCGCTCTGAACCAGGTCCGAGGCGGGTGAGCTCCAGGGTGGCTTAGACCTGCCGTGGGCACTTCTACCTCATCTCGTGCTCCCGGCACAGCTGGGCTCTGCTTTTAAATCTCCTTCACTTGGGGGCATGACAGACGTGGGGGTGGTTTTCTCCTTTTTTGCTGTCTTGGCTGAGCCGTAGGTCTGTTCCTGTAAAACTGCAAACCCTGAAGCACAGGGAGCATGGGAACCCCACGCAAATCCTTCGGTGGCCAAGCAAGGTCAAACAAGAGAATATCAACTATAGGTCAACAAAAAGGTTAACGAACATCAAGGAACACGCTGGGAAGCTATATCAAAGAGATAACAGCTTCACGGCCACAACATTTAGTGGTTTTATACAATCTTCATCTTTTACAAATACTTGTGCTATCCTGTGGCCTTTAAACTAACGCACGTATGAGCCAGTCGGGTATTTAAACATCCATCCGAACACTCTCCATCAGGATCACCCCGCAAAGGGATCTCAAAGGCAGTGCAGCAGCAACACAGATGAGCTGAAATGGGACTGAATAAAAATGATGTATTCTTTGCAAACCTGCTCTTCCCGTGTATTTAGCAACACGTCCTGTCACTTACGTGACTAACTATTGTATTTTGTTCTCACGGAGTACACAGGACCATTATTCTCAAGGTACGTACATCAGGAATCCATCTCCCCCTTCTTCCCATCTTCCCTGGTGGGAAATCAGCTTTGCGAAACAGAAACAATGGACATACAAAAACACAGAGGGAAAGGACTTCTTAAAGTCATTATTTATTTTTTTTTATTTTCCAAGTTTATTGTCCGGGTTGATCCAAATTAGAGAACAGGTATACCCAGCTGGAATTTAAGGGAATATCTACTTTTGTTCCAGGCAGAGGCTTTCAAAGACAGTGTCATGAGGATCGGCTTCACGGGAGCACGTGTACCCATCTGTCATTTAGGGTGCGCTGCAGGGGTTTCTATCACGTAGCTTTTGCCCACACAACGCTCCTTTTCCTGCCATTATTACCAGCAGTGGAAAAGCATCTAATTCCCAGGGTAGGGCAGCCGCGGGCGATGCCGGCGTGTGTTACAGCACCCACCCACCTCTCCCGCCGTCGCTGGGGGCGCCACTTCTCCCAGGGGATTAGACTTGGGATTTAACAGTCCCCAAAGCATCATTCTCTGCGTACTAGGTGAAAATTGCCGAGTTTCGCCAGCAAAGGCTTTGCAGGAAACCGGGGATCTCGCTTTTCAGGAGTGCGAGCTCTGCCAAAGCCCCGCAGAAAACATACATCTATTTTACTGAAGTTTGGCATTATAGCAACATTTTGAAAGAGAAATGACATTGCACACAATTTCATACATACGTATTAATTTCAAATAGGCAAAGCTGATTAATGTAGCTTCACCGTGCAGTCCAACGCTACAGGTAGAAACACACAGTTTCTAAAGACTCCGGGGCTAAACGGAGGTATTTCGGTCCTGTCTAGTCCAGGACCTGGGAAGAAGGACAGACTTGTTCTGCACAAAGTCTCTTGGCAGAGAGGTGCCCTTAGAAGAGCCTTTCCCACCCTCTTCAGTGATGTTTTCTATGGACTGCTCTTGCCTGGCTTTCTGGGTGACCTACAGTATATGATGAAAAATTACTATTCCCAGAACAGATTTCATGAAGAGGTTTAAGTGACTTACTCATCTATCTCAGAATAGTCCACGTCGCAGCCCGGCATCGTGAGTGTATATATTTAACTGTGATTCCTTATCACGTACGTTCCCTCCCCTCTAAATATCACTATCTCAGGAACAGGGAGAAGGCACGCTCTTCCTAAATCACAGAATCACAGAATCATGGAATTTTCAGAGTTGGAAGGGACCTCTAGAGATCATCTAGTCCAACTCCCCTCCAACTTTTGGGGAACCAGCTTCTCC
>VUYV01000272.1:171950-192860 GCA_008711295.1 Anarhynchus alexandrinus
CCCCCCCCCCCCCCCCCAAAAAAAAAAACCCTTGGACTTTGGCATCCGGACTCTTTCCAATTTATTTGCCCATTACTACGATTTTCAACCCCTATTTTATTGCTCCCATTTCCCTGACAAAACCAAATTTCAGAGAAAAGGGCAAGAAATCGGGAAGCATCTCCCCTCTTGCGCTCCTCAGCCCTTTTTCACCTGGCACGTGCTAAAGGCAGACTTTTGTACACCTGACGGTAGCGACACACAGAAATGCCAAAAATGTGTCTACTCAAACTATGTTGGCTTTCTTTATCTAATACGGAAAGCAAAAGCCACACGTAAAAGTAGAGCTGTAATATAAAACAGTGGGTGTATTATTTTAACCGTAAAGGATGCTCCTATAGCACTGCATATTCTTCCAAGAGCAATTATGCCACCTGCACGACAGAAACCCCGCTGAGCCGGGGTGACAAAGCCTGAGACACCCGAATTAGGTGTCTTGACACTACACCGCTTTTTTTTTTTTTTACGCACCCAAACAGCGATTTGAGAAATACGCTCCCAGTTTCAGGCAAACACCAGCCCAGATGTTTTTAGAAAAAGGCTCCGCGCGGGCCACCGTTACCTCCCGACACTCTTCTCTCCCAGGAGCCTAGTTATGGCATTTTCTTACAGGAAACATTTGATGCAAGGCAAGTGCAGTGCATTTGTTTCCTTGGAAACAAACCCTTTCAACCTCCATCGCACACAATCTTAAGCAAAAGAAAACTCGGTAATTAGGCCCAAGGTCTAGCTATTTCGAGCCAGCAAGATGTTAAATCGCAACTATTTTATGAGGTATAGAACACAATGAAAGCGCACTTATCTCAATTATTGGAGTAGTAAGTCTTCAGATCAACCAAAACAATAAACCCATTGAATTACGCTGAGCAATGTAATTGCTCGCCCATTTAAAAGAATTTGGCAGATTTGGAGTTAGCTATACTCCGCCCCAGGGTTAAAAGAAAACCTTTAAGCGACAAACAAAACTGAAACAGTCAAGAGGTAACATTTATTCATTTAGTAGCCGTTAAAACCTTGAATAACCATCAACACTCTGCTGTTAGCGCCTGTTGTAAACAACATTTGGCCACAAAGGCTGAAGCACTATCACCACCACCACCTGCATGGACCTCCTCAGTATGAAGCACTATCGTTAGCACGACTTTTAGCCAAATACTGTTTGCTCTACAATCAACTACTGTATAAAACTCAACATAATATTGCTTGCTTGATTGGCTTAGCTATAGATTTTTTGTAGTCAGGAGTTACAATCCTTTCTCACGCCCCAGGAAGATGCTGGACCAGCAGGGATCCACTTGTACAAGTGTCGGCATGGTGGCTGCAGCCAATGGGATCAAGAAACGCACGTATCCTGGTCTTCACAACACCCACTTTCCAAATCTTTATATTCATTAATATAAAGAAATGGACTCAATTTGTGCCACGGGAGGTTTAGGATGGATATTAGGAAAAATTTCTTCATGGAAAGGGTTGTCAAGCCCTGGCACAGGCTGCCCAGGGAAGTGGTGGAGTCGCCATCCCTGGAGGGATTTAAAAGACGGGCAGACGCGGTGCTGAGGGACATGGGTTAGTGGTACCATGGAAGTGTTAGGTTAATGGTTGGACTCCATGATCTTAAAGGTCTTTTCCAACCAAAATGATTCCATTCTACGATATAACTGTCCAGGAATTGGAATACAGAATAGCATAAAGAGTAAACTGCTCTGGATGTTCACCAGCACCACCTTCCCCAGCAGAACCGAAGGTAAACGCTTTTATTTGTTCCTGCAGTCCCAGTGCACCGCTCTGAACAAACACATCCACAGCCTGAAAATAGTTCAAGAACCAAAATCCTGTAGTCAGAGAAAGCAGCTACATTCTTTCACTGGAAATATAAATATGGCCTGAGGAACGTAGTTAAAAGGAACCGGGTAGTTTAGTCTAAAATAGAGTGGCCGATTCTATTCTGCCTATGATTCCTTGATGTTTTTCCTGTAGAAAATATCGATATCATTTCAATTAAAAAGACGCTAATTGAATTCGGCAAAACAAATATCCGAAAAGATACATGGAAAAGAATTTCATTAAATTCTACTGTGAAATCATATTTTTTCCTAAAAAGGAGTTTTAAAGAACTGCTGAATTATTTATTCCATAAATCTGTAGTTTTATATCATTCTCTAACTCTATTGTTATTTTTTAGACTTTTAGAAATTATAGGGTATTTTTTGCTATGCACTAAACATATTATAACATATCAAAACATTATTTCTGTGAAATTCTACTACTAGGCTACTTGGGGGAATGGATCGTTAAAAACAAGATTTACAAAATTATAACTTCGTGTTTCATACAGCCAAACTGAACCCGGGAGCGAAACTGTTTCACAGCCCTTCACTTGTATTTGCCGTTCTCTGGAGATTCTCTCCCTTGCTTCTGATAGATTTTCCTTTTCCTTGTATAAATGTTTTAAAATGAGAAAGATTTATTCTCTGACCATCACGTCTTTTTTATTAAACATTACACTGCAGGGTTTTTTCCACAATAAATAGAGTGATTTTCAATAAAAGGAAGCGTCATGACACTCGTGAGTTGAATCAGTTGAACAAATAGAGGTAAATCACAGGGAAGGGAATTTGAATGCTTTTATGGATAAAGATTATTGTGCTTAATGTTGAATATGTGCTTAAATTTCTTGCTGAAACAGGGTTTTAATCTCTTCATGACCAAAGCACTGCCCCGAGAAGAACCACAGCTACTGAGAAGAGTCAATGCAGAGATGAATCTCCAATCACCACTTGAAAATGTAAAGCTCTGTACTGAAATACTGTATTTTCTTATGTGTGTAGATTATAATTTAAAAGGAAATTAACGTGCTGTAATTTGAACATTTACCCTTAAATGATTCGTACAAAATCTGAAGCAGATACTCTGTTAGACTGGAGTGGGCATCCTATGGTAGGGTCAGCTACAGGGCAAGTACTGTGGGAAAACAGAGAATATTAAGCAATGGGAGGCAGGGAAGGCAAGAGGAGAAAAAGGGACTTCAGGCTGTATTTCACTTCATGTCATCACACACAAATAGATGTGTGTATGGAGACACTGCTGCTGAGTCAGCAAGGTAAGACTTGTGTTTTGGATTCGGGAGGTACGTGTGTTTTCACAGATGACCCCCGCATATTGCCACAAACAGCAGTAAATCTGGTATTTCCATTAACCGGGAATTAGTTCTGCCATGTATTTAGGACAATATATAAACAGCCTTTTGGGCAGAAAACATCATAACGAGGAAAAGAAGATGATGAACATCCTATTGAAGAGCCTACTGTAGTCTACTTGGAGAAGTTACGGAATCTACTGCTTCTGTATGTCAGAAATTGTTTCTGATGAGTAAAACTACCATAATATACAAGTTAACACAGACAGCCTTGAAGGAAATCTGCTCATCTTTCTGATGGAGAGCCAGGAGAACATCTTCTCTTACTTCTACAGAAGCTTGTCCTATTAAAGACCAGGATTTAGAATTACATTGACATTACAAATGTAAAAGGTAGGGCCAGGCTGAGCAAGGTTCCCTACCCTGTGGACTGAAGTGACAACCGGCAAGATAAGCATGACTTGCTTTTCTATCTAAGTTGACTTGAGAAGAATACATTCTCTCCCTGCTCCACTCAGGTGTGCTTTGTGCCCTCCTTCCAAAGAAAGGGCTGGGGGACTCCAACAGAGACTACATGCAGCCTTCCATCTTCTGCGTTCTTGGTGCTTCTCTATTATTCATACAGCAATTGAAGAACAGTGTGTCATGGCAGAACCGTTACCCGTGTTTTCATGATCAAAAGCAAATAGACAACCCTGAACTGCGACAAAACCACGCGGCTTTAGCACGGTCTGCAATCATCATAAACAGGCATTCGTGAAACGCCCTTCTCCGTTCGTCTTACAATACTCTTGCATGTACGGCGTGTCGGGATCTCACTGCTTGAAGCAAGAAGTGGTAGTTAACTCAAAAGCAATGACCTTTTCAAATGTCAAGGTGTGAGCGGTTGGGTGTTGTGCGTAACACCCCCGGCCCTACACTCCCAACCGCAGGGGGGCTGGCCAGCAGAAACACAAATTATTGCTGCAGTACGCAATATAGCGCTACTTTTCCCCAAAGAGCAGGTTAGATATTAAATTCTCTCTCTATTCTGAAAGCAACTGACACAACAGCAGAAAATTCAGAGATGGATCTAGTCGCCTAAATGAGGCAATTCACGGCTGATAAATGACACTTCTCTGCCTGCCTAAGAAATGCTTCATTAGAAGTGCAGCTCAACCCCTACTGTTCAGAGAGAAAAGATCCACTTACTTAGAGTTGCGTTGGATCCTAATATCATGCCTCTGTCTCTTCAGCTCCTCCTAAACAACGGCTGTCTACAGCTCTACATGCTGCAAAGAGACAATCTACCTGCTGAGACAGAAAATTGCCCCAGTTGTCACCGAAAATACATATACTGGGGAGCAGCTGGTGTGAAAACTGTCTTGTTTTGAATGATGGGAAGCCGAGCTTCTTAATGTTTTTCATTCCTCCAATCTCCAGGGTATATCGGATTCTGTTCTGCAAGAGATGACTTAACGTTACGGGTGACATAGAAGGTAGGTCACGTTATATGTCAAATAAAGCCATCAATATGCATAAATGTAGTGGAGGGCGATAGGGACCATGGAGCCATCCCTCGTTCGGAGCACAACAAGAAGAGCAGCCCATGTCAAGAAGACGAAGCAACTACAGTTGCCTCTGTTCTTGCATCGTATTACAAAGTCGCCAAGGATACCGGCCAATTTTTCCGTGGTGAGTCAAAAACTCCACCAAAATCTCAAAACGTGAACATCTGAAAACCTCAATCCAGGACACCTCTGAGGCTTCACAACTCAAAAGAGCATTTCCAGCGGTGAACAGTCTCAGTGTGAGATGTATTCGTTCCTGAACTTTGGAGAACGGAAACTTGGACTGAACCTGATTTTTCTTGAAGTCCCCCATGTGAGAAGCACATCTGGAAGACTTTAGCCTCTTGTGTTGGTATGTTTAGACATAAGAATTGGACAAAATGGTTTCTAGGCCAGTGAATACGTTGTGGTTTTTTTTTTTTATTTGAAGAACAACTGAGAACCATTATGTCTGATATTAGCTGAAAATTGTATCTAGTTAATAGAATCAGAAACAAACAAGTTGAAAGTCATTTCTGCTAAAGAAAACAGTAACATATAGATTAATGTTCGTCTAATTGTACATGACAGTAATTCTACCGAGGGGGCTTCGAGTGACATTAACAAGGCTGAGTGGGTTATTAATCTCACAGTAGCCCCTCCGTGGGATTTCGGCTTCACATGAATAATTCAGCTTGTTTTAAAAAAAAACAGCTTAATATGTATTTTATTCCATCTTTTTCATTATGAATTTTCTCCTCCCTGCGCTCACTGCTTTCAAAACTGAAGAGAGTAATTTATTGTGCTTTCAGCTGTATTCGTCTCACGGCGCACCAATTTTTAACTCTTTCTCTATCTGAGGGAAGCCGGTATGCCTAATTGCCTTTAACGTCAATGAGATCTTGTTAGATTATCTGGAAATCTGTCCCAGAAAGACCACGATATATCACCAATAGTTGGGAGATCTGGCTGAAGGTAACCACTAGAATATACTCATATTTTGCTAACAAAGAATTAAACATCATTTTAATTAATTAAAACCACACCAATCAGCATGAGTAGGGCACGCTGGAGCAATGATAATACTGGTTAATAAAAAACCAGTTCTACCTTTGAAAATTTCACTCAAGCCCAACTTCACCACCACCCACATGAAACAGGTCCTTCTGTGCAATACATACACTAATCATTTTAAAGCCCCATTTTCGCTAATTGTCCTGGTAGCTTATCATGAAGTTCATTGCGAATTTTTTCACAAAGCTAAAAATTTAGTATAAATATAATGCTGCCAAACTGTAGTGCTTTAATACTGAAATGCAATGGGAGTTTTAAAAAGATGACTAAGATCCTAAAAAGGATTTCAATTCAGAAGAATCAACTCCAAGAAAACGATCCACACATCTGCCAATTTGCAATTTCTCATCCACCAGTAAGGTTATTCACTTGCTTAATATTCTATTTTTTGCATCCATCCATCCATGATGCCCACAGTCTTACTGACCACGGCACCTAGTTCCCACCCCAACCTGTTGGGATCCACAAATTAGGCTTCTCCAATCCACAGGAAACCTTAACACACCAATCCCGGTGGATTTGGCAGCTACCCACGCTTGGGACAGAGATGCAGTTTCCTAACAAGGAATCCCAAGCCTGGAGCTGGAGACCTACTGGTCAGGCCGGTATGCCCCAACTGTCCCTTGGGAAAGAGGTCCACAAAGAGCTGGAGGCAGCAAGAGGTGCTTTCCTCGTGGACCACCTGCACACATCTCCCCTTCACACGGGGCAACCAAGGCACCGGAGGTCAGCTTGCCCAAGCCGCATGGCCAACGATGGCAAGCTTCAAAACAGGGATCAGCTCACTCCATCCTAATCAGCTGTGCCTCGAAAACTAGAAAGGCAATTTTCTATAGCCACACTTTAACAATATTAAAAGGTATTTTAAGTTAAATCTTGAAAAAAAAAAATCTTAAGTCAAACCAATGCAATAATAAACTGTAACCTTTTCTATTTTTTGTTTGTGACAATTTATTGGCATTAACATTCATTATTTCAAACATGAGTAATACAAAAATATGAAAATCACATACCAGGAAAGCATCAAAATGACAGCAGCAGCAAATACATAACTCTTGAAAATTAGACTCGACTCTCCATAATGAAGTAGAGCTCTTTTCCATCGCAGCAAAGTCACACGTAAACTAATAATTTAATGTGAACTGGAAGGTGTGAGATAAAATAAGAATTAAACAACACTTTCATACTTGCAGTAAACTTTACACGTTACACGCAAGCATAAATTTAACAGACAGAACATCTGGGACTGCACAAGGATGCGAGCTGATGTAAGGTGTGGAACTGGTTTGTCAGAATAAAAATTAACCCTCCTAATGGGTGTGGGCTGCATATAAAATTCACCAAATATCTATGAAAGAACACAGCCAGGACTTAAGGCACCCCTATTTAGTAACAGCTACGTAATATATAAGAGCCCATAAGATGCTGATATGAGTTAAGACAGTCAAAAAAGAAGTGGTGGAAATTCATTTGACTTAGCCTCACCAAAAGAAGCGCTGTTCAAGCTGACAAAGCTATTCTGGGGTCTTCACAGGACTTCAGCCTTCCTGAACGCGGGCAACCTCTGTTTCGCCTTGGCCAGACGTCAGAGATCAGAGCCATGATATTCAGAAATACAAAAAATACTTTTCTAAACTGAAGGAGTTTGCCTTTTTCTGTCCCTGTGTCTTGGTTTGAGGTAAAACAGAATCGAGTCCAGCAGCCGGACCTGAGCTCGATTTAGATGCTCGAGTTGGATGGAGGAGCGATCCAGCTGCAGCACCCAGAGCACAGCCCCAGCTACCCGTGTCCTACTGCTTTGGAAGTAAATTTTAAAAAAAAAAATAAAATTCCAAAGTAAGTTAATTCCTTAAAAAAAAAAAAATTGAAAAGTTTACCTTATAGTAACAAAATATTTTCCAAATCAGCACCTAATGAGAGTTATGAAATGAGTAAAACTAAAGACTTTATCAGTGTACAGTGAAAACAGGCAATCCAGTGATTTTCTGGGAAGCCATGAATGTATCCTACTCTAGTGGAAATGAACAGCAATTCCCAGCATCCTCTTGCATATTAAAGTAATACGCATCATCGTCCTTAACCTTTCCCAAATGTCCCTGCTGCTCTCGGATTCACGGCACTGCATTGTTATTCCGAGCAAGATACAAAAATTCAGAGTTCTTTTACTGTTCGTATTTATTTTTCATAAGCATACACAGATCATATAAGAAGAAAGAGCGGACCTGACTTGAGCAAGGATTCAGTACATCGAGCTAATTCAAAAGGGACTCAAATTAAAGCCTACAGATCTCTGAAACAATTTCTTCTGGCTTTGACTGCTGTATTTGATGCCTAATCAGTAAATTCTGAGGTCGGAACACTATGGGATTTTACAAAAGAAGTTTTTTCTCTGCAGAACCATATCCCTTTCATCTCTGTTACTGCAACAAAAATAAAGCAGTAGAAAACATGGTCAAGGATGGTAAGGCCAGACTAGTGCTTAGACATCCCCCCGTCAAGAAAAAATCAAACTTTTATTTACATACCCCACTGCTCTTCAGAAAAAAACAAGGATCAATGTCCTTAGAAGTTTTAATTTTAAAGGTAGGAGTGTTGCTAGTCATGTTAAGCAATGGCCGGTGGCGGTTTGGCCAAAAAGAAACGGCGCTGGTCTTCAACTTGGTCTTCAGCAGAGACAAAGCAAAGGAAGCTGTTGGGAAGAGCATGGGCGAAGCAGATGTTGGAAAATCTCTACCTCCCAATTGCCAGGAGAACCACCAGCCAATTTTCCAAGGAGAGAGATTCAAATCGGAAGAACTGGGAATCATTAACCCCTCAGCCCAAAGGAGGAGCAGCGGTGGGCGCTAACGCCGAGGTCCGGGCGATGGGGAGGGGAGACACAGAGCTACAGAGGTGCCACAAGTAGTTAAGGCGAGCGAGCTTCAGGGGAACGAATACCTGACGCTTCCTCCTCCCATTTGACACGTACCTCCGAGCACTTCATTCGCTCAGCAGAAGACATCTGAAACAACCAGTCCCAACCCCAAAAGAGAAGTGTGTCGAAGTGGTGGGCGGTGCGTTAGGAGGGGAGGTTTGCTGAGGCAATCCAGCCCGCGGCTGAGTTCAACATCCCCTTTCCAATCACATTTTGTCCTATCAATTAATGCCATTTAACATAGATTCATAATTATTCGTCATTATGGCTACTCCCATTACATTCGGTACATTTGACAGCACTAGCCGGCGGCAAGACGATGAGCTCGTGTGTCCAGCGCAACCCCTAACGCCGCCCTCGAGCAGAGAGAGCAGCCAGATCCATCCTACAAAAACCATTCAATAAAATCTTTGCATCTTTGTTTACCGCCTCTGAAGTTTTAAAAAAGTGACTGGTACAACCTCACCAGCATAAACAACGGCTGAAAAGGCGCCATTTGCACCCCATCAGTCAAGGGACGCGCAGTCTAAACATTTTAAACACAGTGTTCACCGAGAAACCCACAGTGACATCTGCGTGGGCGTTTTAATACGCTTGGTAAATAGAATGCGTTCAAAAGATCTCTCCAAATGCCTCCAACAGAGACTGCCGAACGGGGAATTCGCTGATGGGAAGCGGCTTCTGAGATTCGGTGGGATTCCACCAGGAAACCATAAAACCTGTATTACAGTGCCTACCCCCGCAGCTACCTGCGGAGACGGAGCTCTCTGATAAAAATACACTGTTGAGCAGTGGCGGTGGACAGATTTACCCAGGAGTCTCCAGTGAAAATCTGAACTGGGTTTTTTGGGTTCTTTTTTTTTTAAAGAAATCCTTCAGAGCCGATGTCTGTTTTCGCCTCATTCGAATCAAAAGAAATGCAAAACAAAATAAGCAGCTGGAGTGTATTGGAATTAATACTACGGTGATAAAACCACAAGGAACTCAACTGCCAAAATGAGGGCTCCAGCCTCAACGCACATCAAGGAGCTTCCAGAAGAGACAGCAGAATACGCCTTCAGTTTTTGTACGTAGGTGCTGTAATTACTTTTCCATGAAACTACTGCATTGTCCATGGCACTGCGTTATACAATAAAGATAAAATCTTATGTCTCAATAAAATCAAGATACAGTCATGAATCTTTCTGCTAGTCCGGAGCTCGATATGCGCAACACTCAACTATCAAAACCTGAATTAAAACGAAACATGAAGATGAAAAAGAAACTTCACTTTCTGCAGCTCACCGTTAAATGCAACTCGGTAAGGCAGAAATGTAATCCGTAAGATACTGGGGATGAAACATATGGAAAACTGTAATTCTACTGAATTTTAAGTGATATACAGGAAATCTAAGACCTAAGGAGAGAGGAAGACGACAAGTCCCTGGTCTGATCGAGGGCTGAGCATCACGGACCTGCTCATCACGGGACGTGGGCACTTTGCAAACCTTTCCCCCAGCCATGGCAGTGACTCCAGCTAAGGCAGACTCTTGCGTTTCCTCCGCATATTGCCCAGTGAATGCCTGGCCAGCTCGCGCACGCAGCACCAGCATTACCTGCAGCACCTAAACTGCCTTTCAATCAGCCCAGCTCAGGTACGTCAATGAAGGTGCCAAAAGAGGGAGGGCGGGGGGCGGCTCCAGCCCTCTCCCTCCTGCCGCTGGCTGAGCATTTCCCTCGGCTGAGCTGCACACAAATAGATAGTCATGTCTGTTTTGCAAGTTAATTTTCTACCGGATCGGCTATGGTGTGGTTGACCATGAGGCGGCACTGGGAACGCGGGACCGTCCCTTCCGGCACCGGCGAGGGCTCAGCCTGGCTTACCACGGGTACGAACCTCTGCCATCGTCTACGTGGAGCAGCCCACAGCCGGGAAAGGAGATGTGATAAACTCTGTACCTCGCTTTATTCCAAAAGGAACTCCACCCGTGTCAGGCTTGTGACACTTTCAGAGCTTAAAACATCCTCACGCTGGCCCTTCTTCTGGGGGAAGAGGTGCAAACTGAGTCCCTCACTAGACTGAAACGACTCTGTCCGCTGCCAGAACTGTAATAATTATTAAAATGATGGACTGCTTTTTCAAATAGCAAGGTGACGGCATACTTCCATAGCAATACCCTCTCATTTTTTTGCATGCAGCAGTATTTGACAGCAGTCATTTAATACCCCCTGCAGGATTTTATTTTTCCACTTGACTGCAAATTTCCGAAAACAAGAATTAAATGTATTCCGTTTACTTCCCCCCAAATACTGGAAAATGCTTATGCTAAAAAACTCTCAGTTCATGTATTTCATTTTTAAACCATGCATAACGGGCGATGCGGCAACTGAAGTGTGGCTTTTTCCTTTGAGATGGTTTCCAAAACGTTATATTACCGGTGCAAATCCAGCAAGATTTGGCAATGCGTAAGCATGGCAAGGCCAACGACGGCAGTTCTGGACGTAAGCGTCTATTAAGCCGTCCTTCTGGAGAACACCACGTTACTTGGGTCTGCACGGGGAAGGGAGGCGATGCTCTGGGGGGAGCAACGAGGAGCATTTTGCCTCCCTCTGCAGTCCGGCTGTCAATAGTGCAATCGCCCTTGGGACCACGCAGTTTTCGGAGCTCTGCTGGGAGCCAACAGACGACATCTGGGGCCAGGGAGAAATTCTCCTACCAGCTCAAACCCCCAGGGAGCGACACGGAGAAGAGACTTACATTCCTCTGTACAGCGATCAACCATAGGATCATCCAGAAGCTACAAGGACAAGTGCCCTGCGACTGCAGAGAGGACACCGATGACATCTTTAGCGCCGTCTTCTTTCTTCCTGCAGCAAAATACAGATGCCCTTTACAGCATGTTTTAAGTTTGTCACAGGGTGCTGGGAAACGCAGTGGCGGTCCGTGGGCACTTCTGGGTTGTCTCTGCAAAGGACTCAATGTGATGACTCAAGTGCTCTCTTCCGGCTCTGCTGCCGATCAAGACTACACCAGCGAGGCGTCTTCGCCACGATGGGATTCCTGCTCGTGCGCTCTGCTACCGTGGCTAACGCAAGAAGGAAAACCGCCTGCCTTGAAAGAAAAATGACATGATGCAGCTCCAGCATCAGGTCACCGAAGGACGCAGGAAGAATACCAAGTCACAATCACCGACCCGATAGCCACACGTGCTGATTGAGAGGAAGAGTTGCCACCAGCCAAGCACAATGTCAACTCTGAATTAAAAGTTGTTGGGGAAACTACAGGCTAAGAACCATTAAAATGCCGTTGCCATGAGCTACAGAAGTTATTTTCACATAGACTGCAGCCCAGGTGGCAGAAAGAAGGCTTTTAAAAAGATATTAATTTCTAGGAACCAACATATAAAATT
Source organism: Anarhynchus alexandrinus (assembly GCA_008711295.1). Taxonomy (NCBI): domain Eukaryota; kingdom Metazoa; phylum Chordata; class Aves; order Charadriiformes; family Charadriidae; genus Anarhynchus; species Anarhynchus alexandrinus. The sequence goes on from VUYV01000272.1 coordinate 184,032, forward strand.
TATTTATATCCCCTTACTAGAGGCAAATCTAATACAAAAGTAAAAAGACAGTGGAGGACATTCTGATACCCTCACTGGCAACTCAGATAACAGCATTAGGTCTCAAGCAAAACAAAATGTTTCATTTTTTTTATTACAGTCTGATTTGCTCCAGGTTACACATTAACCTGCCGCATTTGTGAGGCAACAGCATTGTGCCGCGTGTGGGAGTCAGCAAATTAAATTGTAAAGCTTCTCTGAAACCAGTCCTCTCACAAAGAAATTAAAATAACATAAACGATTAAAGCGGATGAGATTTTTCTGTATTTTTCCAGCAAGGTATCAGTTACCACCTGAATACAGATCTCTTTGATAACATTTTTAATTTGGAAAGATCCTCTAAATAATTACATATTCTTATATTAGATGGTAATTTTTATATAAAATTTAGCTTCATATGTAATAGGAGGAATATATTATTCATCTTGCTTTTTATGCATAAGTTAAAACTATCGGGATTTACTGTGCTTTGCCTCCCAGATATAAGGTGGAAACAGGAGTGGGGGTGCGCTATCCTGTAGCCCAGGGATTCCCCAGCCACGGGGCTCGGGGACACCAAGAAACACCTTGGATGGAGGAAACCCCAGGAAGCCTACCTGAATGGATCGGTACGGAAAGTAATCGATTTTTTGACTATTTTTTACCAAGAGTCACTCCTTCATTGCCTGCTGAAAATCTTGCATTTGACATACACCCAACTGAAACGTTTGCAACAAAGAATGACGCTGGTTACGGCTGAGATGTGGAACATTACAGTGTGTAATACCTGTACACCACTTCCATCTGCTTTCTGCTTCACCGCCGTACTTCCCCCTTTTCTCCTCTATTTTCTTCTCCTATTCCGCAGAGGTCTTGTAAGAAGATTTTTCCTAGGGGCAATATGCAGGAACTTGCAAATGTTAACAGCTGGTGTTGAGTAAGAAATCAGATTATTCCAGAGCTGCAAGGGATCTACATTTTGTCCTGGGATATGTCCTGATATATTGAGCTGGACAATATGCAAGAAAAGACTCTAATCCATATGGGCGACACAAATCACAGACTCACGTAATAGTTTAGGTTAGAAGGGATCTCTGAAAGACTCTCACCCAAACACTGCTGCAAGCAGGTCCAGGTTTGCCTTGTCAAATTTTGAGCATCTCCAGAGATGGTGATCCCACTGCCGCTCTGGCCCCTGTCCCAGCATTCGACCACCCTCCCAGTAAAAGCATTTTTACGTTACAGCAAGTCAGAGTTTCCCATGTTGTAAGAAGAGGCTGGCTCTGTCTTCTCTACACCCTCCCATCGGACATCTAGAGGCAGCAATGAGATCTCCCCTTCCCCTTCTCTCCCTCAGGCTGAACAAACCCAGTTTCCTCCAGCCTCTGCTGATACACCATGTCACAGAATCATAGAATGGTTTAGGTTGGAAGGGACCTTGAAGATCATCCAGTCCCACCCCCCTGCCCTGGGCAGGGACACCTCCCACCAGCCCAGGTTGCTCCAAGCCCCGTCCAACCTGGCCTTGAACACCTCCAGGGATGGGGCAGCCACAGCTTCTCGGGGCAACCTGCGCCAGGGGCTCACCACCCGCACACGGCAGAATTTCTTCCCGATGTCTAATCTAAATCTCCCCTCTACGTCGACCTGCCGGCAACGTTATCGATCACCCGGGTACAGGCTGGCTTCCCTCGCTCCAAGGGCAGACTCTTGGCTCAAACTCAACTTCGAACCAGGACCCCCAACCCAGCTGCTAAACTGCTTTCCACCCACTCAGCACCCGGCCGGGACCGTCACATGGGGTAAGCTGATGTAACTGGCAGCATTATCACATTCCCATAGTAGTTAGCCTAGATGTCTTTAATTATTTTCTTCTACTAATAGGTGATTAAATCGACGCTATTTTGCTTTTGCTTGGAATTTGGTTTTCATTCCAGAAATTGTTGTTGTTTTTAAAAATATACTTATCATTCCCATCAGCTCTTTATGAACAAACAACAGACTTTTAAAATATTCACTACATCATCGGAATTGATTTTAATTTGAACTGAAGCATAGGGATAATTTATGTTATCAAAACACATGCATTTTTCATGAGGAAAGTACGCATCTTGAAAAACAGTAACTTTAACAAATACTAATGGCTTAGTGACCATCCACATCCCAGTTATAAAAAATGCATACCCGTCAAAAACACAATAGGCAGATTTTGTTTTAAAAAATATAGTTGACTCTTCTAGTGCCACCACCAGGTATTTCCAAGAAGGATGTATGAATAATGTATCAAGTATGAAGGGAAGAGCTTATTTGCCCCTTGAATATAGCAAATAATCAGGTTGATCCAAAAAATAAAATTTACAAGGCTTAGCATGCAACACGTCGCTTACGGTGCCACTGACAGAGACACACGCTCCACGAGAAACCCCTACGCACGGACTGCAGTAGCTGCCCATAGCTCCACACCTGCCACGTTCTTTGTTCGCGGCTTTGGTACCTGATCGTCAGATGAGATGGTGATTTGGCAAACTCTCGTGAATGAACGTGTCTCAACGTACATGATTTGTCCCATGACCTCAGGTCAATACCATAAAAATCAGGGAAAAGTCATCCGTTCATCTGACTCCTGTAAAGCATGTGGAATTCTTTCTGATATAGATAAATACTATTTATGTACAAAAAAAGAAAACAGGAGGTATATGTTCCCTCTGTATGTACTAGCAATGCACTCAAGTTAAATCTTTATTGCTTTTGGCATGAATTATTAATCAACCCAAATGTAGGGACCGTAGGTTAGCTCCGACCACCGACCTGCTGAGCCTGGACAAATTCCGACTTATTGCGTATTAGGCAGATTTTTTCCTTCCTTCACCTCTCTGGGAAGTGAAGATCCACAGGATCGGGAACTGAAATCTACTGCTCACTGACCCCGTTTCATCCCATGGATGGAGAGCGCAGACAGGCGCATGGACAACGGCCTGAAGGTGTACAAAAAAGGGCGGCAGCAGCTGTGGCAGTGGCTCGATCTAAAACTTAGGGCTATCGAACATCTGGATGACTCAATAGTCCATTGATGTGCTCCTTAACAGGTGGTGTTGCTATTCAGAAGAAAATCTGAGGAAGACAGAAGATCCTTTAGAGCTTAGAAAGAATTTATATTTTAGAAAAAAGATATCAACTAGTCGTTCTCTAAAAATCTCTCTTATTCAATATGTAAACAATGAAAACTCTCTGCATTTACTCGAGTATTTGTTAAAAATAAAGAAAATACGGCAAACGCTTTGTCGCAGGAGATGCTTTTCCCTCCCCCCGCGTTTACTGAGTTCACATGGGGCAGCTGGAGGGAGGGACCGACAAACCCCAAATCCAGCAAATCTGCCCTCAGTTGTGCGTGCAAACGCGTGTGAGTCATGTCTGAAGTGATGTCAGAGCAATACATATTCATTAATCGGGTCAGAAGCATGAGCAATGAGTGCTGCTAATGAGATAGGATTAGTGAAGTTCATCACGATGCCTTCCGAGGGGATGCGCAAACACGCAAAAATACCCAGAAACCAGGAACGTCCCAGGAATACCTACTGATTAATTAAACAGATGCATAAATTAAATGACATTCTACAAAACTAATATTATTTTGATTGGGGGAATTTATTTATTTATTCGGATATTTTAAAAAACTCGATGCTTTTAAACTACAGCTGAAAGAGACGGATCTAAAAGGGTTAATTATTTCACAGGAGTAAACTTGCAGTTTATGAAATTTATTCCCTATAGCTGTAACACAACAAATTAAAACTTGAAATTCAGATCTCTGGTGTTACTTCTAAAAGGATGTGATGCATTTCTTCAGGAAAGAGGCATTTTGTTCAGAGTAATAAATTAGAATGGTACTTTTATAACTCAAAGTTAACGCATTTTTATTGGTAAGAACCGCACTAACCAGGTAGGAGAAAATAAAACCTTCAAAGAAGGTATTGTCGAAACACATCCTCGATGGGGGCGACAACAAGTATCAGGCTCAAACACTCGTCGATATGATTTCTCCCTTACACATCACAGCTCCGTAACTCTCATTCTTTGCTCCTGGCGTTTCCTATCGACAAATCTGCCCCGTCCACCGCTCGCTTTTGGACGAGCCCATCAGACCACAGTACATAAAAGAAGAGGAATTTCTTCATAAACAGGTTTTTCCTCAACCCGCTGACAATTGCAGATTATAAAGCATCCCCCGAAAAACTTTGGAAAATTAACCCCAAACTGGTCCCTGAGGAGCATTATTAATGTTTTGTCACTTAAGCCACGCCATACCCCGGCGGCAGCAGGAGCTCACCGCTAGCGCTGACGCTGCCCGTCGGGGCCGCGTACGCACCGACGGCTTCCTCTGCGCCGTTTATTCTATCGGATTTATAAAACCCACTTAAAAACTTGTCTAAACTCTCCATTGCTAACGACCCCTTATACCACCAACTGAAAATCTTGACAAGATGTACAGGCCGTCAGTTAGGACGTGTTTTTTCTTTTTGGATTTCAGAGGCGTATACGTGAAATGGGCGAGCACAGAGGATTCTATGAACGAGCTGCACACACCGTACACTATTCCCCTGTATTTCCTGGGCTTTCTCAATTTACTGTCGCAGAAGGAGAGCACCCTCTAACTCTTAAAATATTCTTTCTGAAGTAACCCAAAAATAACCCCCCGACTTCTACTGAAGTGGGAATAGCAATTGATACACTTATACATGAAAGGTTTTGCTTTGAATAAATAAAAAAAAAACCAAACCAAGCTCCAGGTGGGCTTTTTAGCAGCACGGGGCTTGTGGGGAGGGGGCTGGAATTAAAGTTATTGACCCCACGGGTCGGTGTGGTGCGGAGACGTCAAGCCTGAGCTCTGCTCTGCGGCTTTGCAGGGATATCGAATGACATCTTTTTCAGAGAAGATGAAAGCGTTTCAGCGACAGATTAAAAACTTCACTGAAGGCCTCAATAAAAAAACGTATCTTTTTCACCTAACATTTCTAATCACGTAATTCTGCTCAGCCTGATAATGGATAAATTTCATTTTTACATAGAAAATTAGTTACCTCTCTGTATATCACAATATTCAACCCAGACCTTTTTCATAACGAACAACAGGAATACGTTTAACCTTGTGAAAAACTGATCTACTGGGGCAATGCAGCCACCACCATGACAAATACGGTTCTGCTGTACCTTAATTTGTTTTAGATAGCATCAAAATGATGTTCATAACATAGAGAAAACCCAGAAATGACAACTCAGCTGCAACGCGTTGACTCGCTCCCATGGCAAAGCAGCTCCTCTCTCTCCCATGGCGAGCAATGGTCCCACCACCACGGTTCAAGCCACGCCAGCACCAGGCATGGGGAGCACTCCGGAACAATTCATTACAGCGACAGCGATCGGACCTCAGCAAACACCGCGTCTCCTGGTCTCTAAACTAACGTCCCAGGTCCTCTGAAGCTCCTGCGAGAGGGAGGTACGGAGAACTCCACCCGGCCCTTCTGCATCCTGCGAATGGAGCTGGAGGCTCCACTTGGTGGCATTCCAGGCAAAGCACGACTCAGCTCCCCCCACACAAAGGGCCAAAAATAAAATAAAATAAAAAATTAAAAGGAGATCCAGTCACCTGCATTGGCATCACCCTAACTAAACCCACTAAAATCTTGACCAACAGAATCCCAGACTGGTCAGGGTTGGAAGGGCCCTCTGGAGCTCCCCCAGTGCCACCCCCTGCCAGAGCAGGGGCACCTCCAGCAGTGGCACAGGACGGCGTCCAGGCGGGTTTGGAATGGCTCCAGAGGGGGAGACTCCCCCACCTCTCTGGGCAGCCTGTGCCAGTGCTCTGCCACCCGCACAGGAGAGAAGGCCCTCCTCAGGTTCAGATGGAACTTCCTATGTTCCAGTTTGTGCCTGTTCCCTCTTGTCCTGTCACTGGGCACCACTGAGAAGAGTCTGGCCCCGTCCTCTTGCCACCCACCCTTTAGATATTGCTCAGCATTGATGAGATCCCCTCCAGCCTGCTCCAGGATGAACAGCCCCAGGGCTCTCAGCCTGTCCTCAGCAGAGAGATGCTCCAGAGCATCTTTGTAGCCCTCCACTGGACTCTCTCCAGTAGTTCCCTGTCTTTCGTGAACTGGAACAAACAATTCACACCCAAACCCAAAATCTTGCACCAGCTCCTGCAACTCCAGCACAAGTTACAAGAAAGAATAACAGCAGGACCTGGATGGCGACAGATGCTATGAAATAACAATGTCCACAAATCACCTTCCTGAAACTAAAAAGCACAAAGCTGGTTCAGCTGGCGATGCGGCACGCTGCTGGGACAAGCAGCAGACCGTGCAGCCACAGGTGCCGTCTTTACTCGGTCAGAAGAGAGGTTGCAACCCATGGGAAGAAGGTTCAGGTGATGGAAGGGTTTTGTCTGCACCAGCTTCCGGAGGGGAGTCGGAGAACATGCTTCCCAAGTCCACCAAGAATTACGTAAAAACATTGGAAAACATTAGGCAGAAAACTCTCACTAAATTAGGGGTACACCTAACGGTATTGAACAGGCTCCCATCACAAATCCAGCACAAATAATTCTTTATGCTTCTTTCCCTTGCAAAGGGCTGATTAATTCAGGACCTAATTTTTCTGTGATTCTATTCAGGCAACTTCTAGAATAAACACGAAGGAGAAACATGATGAGAGTATCTGGTGCTACCGAAAGGTCCTTCCCAAGCACCACCAGATTCAACACACAGTATTGACAAGGGTAACGGCAGTGATAACGTTCTAAATTCCCAGCCTGAAGATTTTCTTGTGCTCTTCCTCTTCTCTCCATTTCTCGTGGTGGGCAGAGGTTCGGTTCTCCCTGTCCTTGTTTTGATACCAGAAGGAAACAAACACATTAATATGGAGCCCAGAAGTGGCAGTGTGGGCTGAGCTCGTTAGCCGCAGCGACAGCCGCACAAACGAGCAGCGGGAACATCTTGCTATCTAAGGCTGATGCCTCCAGTGACTCAACGTGAACTAACTCATCAGCCCAAAGCAAGCTTGGATCCCACTACAGAGAATCTTTTGGGTCGTTCCCATAAACTATTTGTATACTTTCTTTTAGAAAAAAACCCAAATCGAACCATGAAACCGTATTGTTTAACTCAGTATTATATTCTCTGGCCATCTCCAAGCACTGCACTTCACGTTCTCTGTCCCCACCACAAACTTTCTGATTTTTCCTGCCTGCCGCAGTGCTGATTTTTGCCGTTCTGCTTCCCGAGCTCCAGGGGCAAGCTCGGCTTTCCGCTATACGTCAGCAGCTCTTCTTTTTGATGCCAACAGTGTACTAAAAGAAGAATCTGGGAAGAGAATCTCTACACGAGTCTCATCTTTCAGCTTTAAATACCTGCCCTGTCATCCTGCCACCCCTGCCCCAGACGACAGTGTTCTGTCTCCTACTAATATACATTTTCTGGCAGCCCACACACTAACGTATCTTCTCTCTTCGTCTGTGCTCATCTGTACACCCGTCTTGGCTTTCATCTGTTATTACATATTCAGCTTTTTCCTGTATCGTATCACTCCTGCCTTCCTCTTGCTCTATCTGATCACTCTACTGCGTAAAGTAATTTCCGCTCGCTTTTCTGATTTCCAAAATTAAACACGCAGCCGGAATATTACTGGTTATATTCTGATAACTGGTGTCGAGCATTGTATAAATAGAATCATAGAATCACAGAATCACAGAATGGTTTGGGTTGGAAGGGACCTTGAAGACCATCCAGTCCCACACCCTGTCCTGGGCAGGGACACCTCCCACCAGCCCAGGTTGCTCCAAGCCCTGTCCAACCTGGCCTTGAACACCTCCAGGGATGGGGCAGCCACAGCTTCTCGGGGCAACCTGTTAATAACAACGTCATAGGTCCAACTAGACTCATCGGAATCGGTCTTCATATCACAAGAGTTGTGGATGATGGCAAATTTATTGTACTTTCTCCTCTGAAGAACCACGTACTGTTAAAATGCCACCCAGCCTCCACCCGAGGGTCTGTCTTGGCCCCATGTCAAGGACAGGCAGAAGAAATTTTTGCTCTTGACACCTGCTTCCTGGGAAGAGGTTTAGAAAAAGAAGCTTAATATTAAGCACAATTTCCCCAAGAGATCAGAGCCATTGCATCTGGCCCAATGTGTGGATAGACTGGATGGCACACGTGCCGGATGGCAAAAAATGGTGATGTTCACCTGCTGGAGTAAGTCTTCAAGTTAAAGCAGGGATTGCCTACACAAATTTGACTGCAGGTAGAAACTGCTTCAATCAAATGACTCCAAGTTACATAAAATGACACTTTGTGATAGCAGAGTCTAAAAAGCGAAAAAGACACCCTGGGATGAAAAAAAGAATACAAAAAAAAAATCTTTGTTTTGGTTCACCAGCCTCATCGTTTCATAGAATCATAGAATCATAGAATGGTTTAGGTTGGAAAGGACCTTGAAGATCATCGAGTTCCAACCCGCCTGCCATAGGCAGGGACACCTCCCACCACACCAGGCTGCCCAAGGCCACCTCCAGCCTGGCCTTGAACACCTCCAGGGATGGGGCCTCAACAACCTCTCGGGGCAACCTGGGACAGTGCCTCACCACCCTCAAAGGGAAAAACTTCTTCCTCATGTTCAATCTAAACCTGCCCTCTTCCAGTTTGAAGCCATTCCCCCTCGTCCTATCACTCCATGCCCCAGTAAAAAGTCCCTCCCCAGCTCTCCTGGAGCCCCTTTAGGGACTGGAAGGCCGCAATAAGATCTCCCCGGAGCCTT
>VUYV01000272.1:192880-228097 GCA_008711295.1 Anarhynchus alexandrinus
GCCCTGCTGGCCACACTTCTTCTGATGCAGCCCAGGATGCGGTTGGCCTTCTGGGCTGTGATGGCACATTGCCGGCTCATGTTGAGCTTCTCGTCAATCAGCACCCCCAGGTCCTTCTCCCCAGGGCTGCTCTCCAGCCATTCCCTGCCCAGCCTGGAGTTGTGCTTGGGATTGCCCTGACCCAGATGTAGGACCTTGCACTTGGCCTTGTTGAACCGCATGAGGTTGGCATGGGCCCACCTCTCCAGCCTGTCCAGGTCCCTCATGGCTAAAAGGAGGAGGTTTGTACATCCCTGTTTAGGGACGCTGGCAGGGGAATCCCCAGCAAGTTATCATCCTCACTCTGCACGGAGACGAGCTTAAAACGAGTAGAAAATAATGACATGCAATCTGGAAGCCTGCAATTGTTTTGAAGCTGACAAGGACATGGCATTCTTTCTTAAATGCCCCTTTTCTTACCTTAATGGACTTATTTTCCTTCAGACTGACATTTTTTTTGCAAGCTCTCTTCAATTAGTATGAAATTTAATTGATGAAATGTTTAACATACTATCAAGGTACTTATTCATCTAACACTAAATATTTAACATCTCTTGCGTTAATGAAGGGAACCAGACCACGAAATGACACAGTACAGAAAGCAAATGTTTTTGTGACAGTGCGAACAGGAATAATATTGTATTTGTGTGTACACTGCTAGAAATAATTGAGATATAAACATAACGAACAATGGAGAGCAGAATGGGAAACAGCATTTGTCAGGAAGGTCAGCTCTGGACTGTATTATGTTCAATTTTAAAAAGGGAGATACGAAAGAATCACTGTATTCCAAAATGTGAAAAATGGATGAAATTGCATAAAAGAAAAAAAAAAAAACCTTTAAAGAGTATTTACCTAAGTATAAAAATCAATTTCTACGTAATATTTTCAGGGTGAATTTCCGGTTTTACAATTAAGAGGCACTCATTTAATCAGAGGTGAGCACCATTACTTTATAAGGACACATCTGTCTGAAGCCCAATCTGTGGACGGCCCCAGCGCAGATTAGTGTGATGAACGTGAGAAGAGCTTACAGACGGCCGCTCAAACAATTATTTAGCAATCCTAATGGGGGGAAGCTGGAGCGATAGGGTCACTGCAGGTCACTTGGAAGGACCGCTGAGGTTTTCTATGACTAGTTTGGACTGGAGGGTCCTGGTGCCTCGGGCCGGGTGCCCCCAGCTCCTCAGCATCAGGGGATGGGAACAGAATTAGGGTAGTCCCGTTGCCCAGCTCCTTCCCCTTCACCGATGGGCCACCACCTGATGCTCACTAAGTCGTTTTCGAAGATGCAGAAGCAAACAGCCACAAAACAGAAAAAAAAAACCCAAACCGCACCTCCTTTCTAGTCTCCATACTAAGAGAGCCGTTTAGATGCAGTGTTGGGGCATATGGTGTAGGGGAGAACTTTGTAGAGTAGGGTAGATGGTAGTACCCAATGATCCCAAGGGTCTCTTCCAACCTAGACAATTCTATGATTCTATGATTCTAAAATGTGGACTTTTTTTGTCTTCCATGTTCCATTATCCAGAACTCTGTGTAGACACTGGAGAGGAAAGGTTCAGACCTTGCTCAAGGTCACGGACTCCAACGCCTCACCAGCACAAGCAACCAGAACGTGCAACCCCGTTCACCCACCGACGTGCAATTTAAACTCAACTAAATTCTTCCACGTTTCAGCTTACATTGTCGGGTCTTAACAATTCATTCTCGCCTGTTGGATTAAATAAAGCTCGCTTCCTTAGCTTTGGACCTGTACCCGAGTCAGCATTTAACTCCTGCTCACTGCATGGCAGCCTCGCTTTCTCCTTTCTGTCTAACAAGCTTCTTAGCATTTGGTTATATTCTTCTTGCAATTTTCTAATGCAAAGCCCCTTTTATCAGCGATTAGTTTGACTCTACACACCCGATTACACAAAACGTAGCTTTCTTTCACGGAATCACAGAATACCCTAGATTGGAAAAGACCTGTAAGATCATCCAGTCCAATCATTAACCCAACACTGACATCCCACCACTAAACCATGTCCCTGAGCGCTATATCTACACCACCCTTAAATACCTCCAGGGATGGGGACTCCACCTCTGCCCTGGGTAACGCATCCCAATGCCCGATGACCCTTTCAATGAAAGAAATTCTTCCTAATATCCACTCTAAACTTCCGCTGGCGCAACTTGAAGCCGTTTCCTCTTGTTCTGTCCCGTTACTTGACAGAATAGGTCGACTCCCACCTCTCTGCAACCCCCTTTCAGATGGTGGTAGAGAACAATAAGGTCTCCCCTGAGCCTCCTCTTCTCCAGTCTGAACAACCCCAGTTCCCTCAGCCGTTCCTCATCAGACGTGTGCTCCAGACCCCTCACCAGTTTCGTTGCCCTTCTCTGGACACACTCCAGCGCCTCAATGTCCTTCTTGTGGCGAGGGGCCCAAAACTGAACACAGTACTCAAGACGCGGCCTCACCCTGTAGGAGATGGTTCCTTCCAGCACCATGAAGATCTCCAACCGCTGGGATGCTGCACCAGTGCACAGAGAAATCCAGCAGAATCTTTTGGTTTGCAACCCATTACTTGATTTCTTGCTTTTCAGAAGTCTGCATTTTGCCAGGCATCCCTTTAGGTTTCACCTTTTGACTTACGATAACTTAATGCCAAAACTTCACACAGTGGTGGGAACAGAGGAAGATGAGGAGGGCCGAGGAGGGGGGAGGCAGAGCTGGACTCCAGAATTAATTATCAGGCACAACCCTGCCTGCGGCTCGTACATAACGTAATGCAAAGCCCACTCCTTGAATTTACCTTTCTTGAAACGACCCTCTTAAATACATTATTCCTTAAATACAATTTTCCTCGCACTTTAGCAGCAAAAAAATATTCCAGTGATAACAAAGCTTGTTTATATCAAGAGATCTGGAATAGAAACTTCTTGAATTTAGTTTATCTGGACGACATACCTTGGTGTTCGGTGACCTTACAAGTTTTTGACAGAGAAGACTCTGTAAAGTATATAATTTATCTCCTGACAAATAATGTCAACCGCTCGAATACACACTGGAGTTAGAAAAATGAGCTATTGTTTTGAATACATTAAAAAAAGGAAACGAAACTAAAGATTATTACGTGAACCCAATGTGCCTAACAAAGGCAACAAATGATTGAATCATGCTTTTCCTTGGCTCCAACATCCACACCGGCACTTCCAATAAGCAATGCTGCCTGATCCCTTCAAGAATTTCCACGAACCCCCCGTTCAAAATGCAGTCTGATTATTTATAATATAATTTGCATAGGAAGTACATTTGAAAACAGAAATAAACCTTTAAATATTTAGTGGTATCTGGTATCACCAGCACACGTTTTCCCCCAGGAAACGGAAAGTGTTGTCCACAGAATTAATTTAATCAAAACCTAATTAGCATTCAATTGTAATTCTTCAAAATCTTAAGCGTGTTTGCGTCAACAGCATAACGTCCACGTTACAGTAATTTATCAAAGTAATTTTGACAGCCATTTTATATACTAAAAAATATTTTCCATGGCCAAGAACCACCTTTAGGATGTCTGGATTTTTTTATTTCAGATTTTTTTTTTAAAGTCTGAAATTATAAAAGTTTTCAAAAGTCTATGAGATGCAATCCAGATAACCCAGGACAAAGGGAGGAAAAATCTAAGAGCAGAAAGGATTTTTTGCATTTAACTTGTAATAATAATCACTAACAGCAAAGTGTTATGCAGAAAATGCCGAAATTCGATGAGATTTTCCTTATCGGACAGTCCACCGCGCCCCGTCTGGCCCCGGGGCGTTATAGGAGCCGTATGGGAGGGCAGTTCGGGGTGGGAGGCGGTGGGGGGGAGAGGGGGCAGCGGCAGAGACGGAGAGAATGGAGCTCTCCTCTCCGTTTCTCAACCAGGTAAGAGATCACTGTCATCCGACTTATTCCGAGACGAGAGAACGGAGAATCACAGCGTCACAGAACGGTCAGGGTTGGAAGGGACCTCTGGAGATCATCCAGTCCAACCCCCCGGCGAGAGAAGTCCGGTGATTATCTCGCAGTGAAATGCAGCCCTGTATTTTTCAACCGTGACGAGACCGTACCTTTTTACATTTCTTGTACACAGCATTTGCTGCACCACTCAACCTCGTTATCCAGCAGAAGCCTGGCGATTTCTCTCTTTTTTTTTTTTTTTGCATTTTATGCTAAATATTTTTAGATTGCCATGAAATTCCAGCAACTCACATCTAGATGACACATGGACTTGCTCATGAAGAAAGGTGCTATATATACATTTGCATTTTTATTGTAAAGCTTAAAATCTCCACTTGCCCTGAATAAGCATAAATATTACATACGGCTGTTGAATTTGAAAACCTATACGAACAACTGGAGAAATAAATTCACGCAATACTTCATGGCAAGAAACATCACAAACCACTTGCACTACTGAAACCCGCTATTTGTAAAAAATCTGACACAGAACTAAGTAACTTATGCCTTTAATTACATCATTTGTAATGAAGGCTCAACTATGTATAAACATAGGATGACATTATTTTTTAAATTATAGCCCTTAGTATGCAGAAAAAATGTTTATTCTGAATCACTATCTTTACATACAACCCCTTTTTCTTTTATTTTGTGAATGAATATAGTACTTAGGAGAAAGCAGCACAGTGGAACAGTCCTCAGCACAAGAAGGACACCGAGCTGTTGGAGCGGGGCCAGAGGAGGCCCTGGAGATGCTGCGAGGGCTGGAGCCCCTCTGCTGGGAGGACAGGCTGGGAGAGTTGGGGGGGTTCAGCCTGGAGAAGAGAAGGCTCCGGGGAGACCTCAGAGCCCCTTCCAGTGCCTAAAGGGGCTCCAGGAGAGCTGGGGAGGGACTCTGGATCAGGGAGGGGAGCCATGGGGTGAGGGGGAATGGCTTCAAACTGGAAGAGGGGAGATTTAGATGAGATATTAGGAAGAAACTCTTGCCTGTGAGGGTGGTGAGCCCCTGGCACAGGTTGCCCAGAGAAGCTGTGGCTGCCCCATCCCTGAAGGTGTTCAAGGCCAGGTTGGACGGGGCTTGGAGCAACCTGGGCTGGTGGGAGGTGTCCCTGCCCAGGGCAGGGGGGTGGATGAGCTTTAAGGTCCCTTCCAACCCCAACCATTCTGTGATTCTATGAGGAATGATGAGCCCTGCTCCCTTTGCAGGATTGTGCTAATGCACACTAAGCCCAAATAGTGTCATCATTTCATTCAAATTACGGAGCAAGCTGTCGTTTTCTGCTGTGGTACAAACTTACTGGTAAAGAAAACTTGAGTGAGCACTTCGGAAGAATGACGCTTGCTTAGCACACACCTCCACAAGTCATTTGGGGTCAACAATCAGTTAACAATACCCTGATGAGGCTCCAGCTTCATGTCATGTTCGTTAGGCTTGAGAAAGGATCTCCTGACCACGTAACTCCGGGCTGCCTCAATGAAAACACGTTCCCTCTGCACCCAGCGAAACACGCGTCCCTCAGAGGATGCTGACACGTCCCCAGGTACGATGACTCTCCTCCATCCCTTTCAGTGGACCAGGCAATTGGCATCCCACAGGAACAGATTTGCTCATTGAATGTTTTATGTATGGTCAAGTAAAAAAAACCCATCCATTAAAACAGAAGAGTCCTCTCCAATTCAGTCAGCAATGAGATGGAGCAACAGAGTGACTGTGGACACTGGCTGCACCTCTCCCACTGCACTAAGCAGTACGTTCTACAACAAGTGGGAGAACACAAGCAAACAATATGCTTTCTATTCCGTTTATTAAAGAGCAGAGACCACGGCTATTGTATCAACAAGTTCAGCAGCAGCTATTCCGATCTCTTCATTCAGGGCTGCCTTCCCCACAGGGGAAAGGAAAAGAATAAGATTTTCCTAACATTTGGAGGGGGGAAAACCTACAAAAAATAAAATGACATCATTTGCTTCTTTATCAGATCACCCTTCAAGCTCTTCTCCTTTTTGTCTTCCTTTGCCATCTCTTTTAAACTCCCATCTCCACAGTGCTGTGACCTATTTCCATAAACTGTGCTCCGGATTAGGAGAGGAGGCGTATGGAAACCGTACCGGATGAGCTGCTACCAAACCCACACCTTTACCCGAGGCACGGGAAAGGGAAACCTGCACGGGAGCGACTGGTTCACGACAGAAAGTGCCGGAGAGTTCCAGTGCTGAGCAAAAACTGGCTTACAATAAAATTTAAAAAAGCATCTTATGAAGAAAGGCTGAGGGACTTGGGGCTCTTTAGTCTGGAGAAGAGAAGACTGAGGGGGGATCTTATCAATGCTTATCAATCCTTAAAGGGAGGGTGCCAGGGGGATGGGAACAGTCTTGTTTCAGTGGTGCCCAGTGACAGGACAAGAGGTAATGGGCACAAACTTGACCATAGGAGGTTCCATCTCAACCTGAGGAGGGCCTTCTCTCCTGTGCAGGTGGCAGAGCACTGGCACAGGCTGCCCAGAGAGGTGGGGGAGTCTCCCACTCTGGAGCCATTCCAAACCCGCCTGGACGCCGTCCTGTGCCACTGCTGGAGGTGCCCCTGCTCTGGCAGGGGGTGGCACTGGGGGAGCTCCAGAGGGCCCTTCCCACCCCCACCAGTCTGGGATTCTGTAATCCAAGCAGTTAAAGATACAGAGAATACAGCTTAATAAAACGTCTCTTTGCTTAGAGAAATAAATATTGCCATTAGAGGTTGGAGCATCAAAACCATTTATGAAACAATGAAGGACCCCATTCTCATTTCATTTCACAAGAGGAATATCAGAAGTGACTTAAAAAAAGATCTCCAGCTACTTCAGCGTTGCACACTCACAAGATGAGTAACTACATATTTTATATTAGAAGGAGGAGTCCACCTTCAGCTCTTACTAAACAAGACCGTACCTGCGAGGACTGACCACATGGCAAACACTGAGGTTCACTTTGGTGCCAAACCCAAACCACGAGGAACTCACGGCACTGCAGCCACCGGGAGGAACACGATCCGCTTCCGCTAGAAGCAGCGGAGGGTGTGCTTCGGAGTGATGAAGTATTTCAGTTCCATTTTGTACGTGACCTGGATGCGAATGCTCACCTGCATCTAACAGCAGGAACGGGAATGACCAACGGCCAACGCTACGAAGCGTTGCTGGGTGCTGAACTCCCCGTGCCACTCACAGCAACCACAGGTTAGTTATCCCTTTGTTAACCCATTAACACAGAACCCTACTAAACGCTAACCGTCAGAAGGAGATGGCCTATTCCGCTGCCCTGCTTTTCATTACCAGTTAATGATGCACTTCAGCGACTTTTTAATATGAAAAAGTGCTGTGCAAATGATGCAAGTCCTCTTTTTTTTTTTAAAAAAAGGTCTATTTCAAAGATTTTCTTTGACATAAAAAGAAAATTAATGATATTACAACACAGTATTGATTACATAAGCAATTTTAATTAAAACTGCAAAGTGATTTTAAACCGGACTAGAAGCTTGTTCAAGGGAAAGAAACAATAGTTATTTTCTTAAGAAAAAATAATAGCTCTAAATGTCCATGTTTCCATAGAGACAACCTCTATCCTTTTGTGCTTACTAATCTATCTTGGTCGATCAATACTTTATGGTAATTGTTTCCATGGTAATTGCAACTATAATAATCCCCCTTTTCAGCATAAAAGGAGTGTATAAACACAAAACCAAAACAACTTGGGAAACACAGACTGTGTCTGCAACAGTGACAGCGGAACACACTCCTTTGTCTCGATGAAAAGAAATTAAAAATTTGTGCTTAATTAACCCAGCTGGAGTTCACAGCTTCGGTGAAGTTTCGTAGGGAATCTGAGGATGAGGATGCAAAGTCGGTTCTGCCCAGAGCTGGGCTCAACCTGACGCAGGAGAGGTCAGCAAAAATAAACCTGAGAACCTTTGGGGCCGATTTCCCGCGGTGGGAAGGAGCAGCAGGAGGCTGCGGGCATCACTGCCACCCCACAGCGCTCCGGTCGCATCCTGGCACCCGGCTGACACCGACGGGGACAAGAATGAGGCGGTGCCCATCCAGAACATCAGGGACAAAAGAAACAGCAAAGAACGAACCATTAGTGACAAAATAAATAATCAGAGAAACGGAGGGGGGGGGGGATGCATCCAACCTCATCATCCAGGAGACACGCAGAAATACTGAGCATCACCCACGGGGCACCACAGAGAACAGCCCCGAGTCCTTTACCTTAGTCATTAACTTCCAGGAACGACTGCTTAAATGTTCATTATCATTCAACTAAAACTAACAGTAAAATAAGTATCTTATCAATGCTTAACAATACTTAAAGGGAGGGTGCCAGGGGGATGGGAACAGTCTTCTTCCAGTGGTGCCCAGTGACAGGACAAGAGGGAACGGGCACAAACTTGAGCATAGGAAGTTCCATCTCAACCTGAGGAGGGCCTTCTCTCCTGTGCGGGTGGCAGAGCACTGGCACAGGCTGCCCAGAGAGGTGGGGGAGTCTCCCCCTCTGGAGCCATTCCAAACCCGCCTGGACGCCGTCCTGTGCCACTGCTGGAGGTGCCCCTGCTCTGGCAGGGGGTGGCACTGGGGGAGCTCCAGAGGGCCCTTCCCACCCCCACCAGTCTGGGATTGTGGGATTCTGTGAACATAAAGTGACAATGCAAACGTCACGCTTCACACGGGTCAGGATTTCAGCTCCAGGTAACAGCAGAAACCCCCTCCAAAAGAGCCCCGTAAAGTCAGATCTTCACTAAAATTCTTTTGTGGTTTTCAACTTTTGCAAAGAAAGAGACATCACTCCCAAAGTAGTATTTCCGCATAGTTAAATCTCAAAGCAGTAGGGTAAAGGTAACATCAGGTAAAACAAATTTCATCAATGTAAAGATTAGCAATTAGCAGCTAGCTAAAAAGGAAATTACCTAGAATACTTAAGGAAAATACTCCCCCTCGAATTAGGACCAATTTAGCAATTTCTGATAGCTTTCCATGTGAACCAAGGAGAGCAACAGTATAGAAATTAATTATGTTGATTATGTACTTGATTACAGTGGATTAAAAAGCATTATACAAGTGCTGTTCCCATGGCAGTGGGAACTGTGTCAGCGTTCGCTTCACAAACCTCTGCCATGAAAATGCGGCAGCTCTGAAACTCCAGGTTGGCCGGATCCTTCTCCGCCTCTTTTAACAGGTCAAATTTATTTTTCCGGTTAAAACACCCAGAAAAATGGAAGACGTGGCACTGGGCTGAGCTCACTGCTTCAGCTGTGCATCAGGTCCGCTATATTTAAACAAGCAAAACCCGAATATAAAGCAGTCACCCGCCAAAGTTGACGTTTGCCAGCGTGTGTTGGCTCATCTGTATTTGCAACGCCAACGGCTCCGAAAAGAGCTCGACCCGTCGCTGTTAGGGGAGGATGGCACAGAAACCTGAGCCTAACAAGTATATTTCAATTTTATTTTTTTTTTTTAGTCATGGAAAAAAGACAAAGGAAAAACAAAGCGCACTTGGCGGGATGAAGAGCAGAAAGGGTCTATTAGTTTACGCACTGTTCTGCATTACACAAAATTCCCCAAACCAGCCCAGAGGTTTAAAGCCTACGCTAACCTGAGCTCGCGCCAGGGATTCCCTGGTGGCATCACCGGTGGCATCACCGGTGGGGGCTTTTTGGTCTCTCAGTTGGCAGCCAGAGTGCAGAGGGATGGGGGGAGCAGCATCCCCGTCCCCTCCCAACCACAAACCGCAGGCTGGCTGTCCCCGACCACAGCACGATAGAAGAAAGTCAATAACACATCTGTAGGAGCCACCCGAGCCCTCAGTGCCACCTCTCCCCGTGCCGGCAGGTAACCCAAGGATAGGTTGGACCCCATGCGCCAAGCAGGGAGCCAGCAGCTTTGCATTTTACATGACTTTAAAATGATGCCGAATGCTTTAAATCAATAGCTAATCTGTAAAAATGCAAAGGCAAAGCAAACTTCAGGGGGAAAATCCTGAAGGCACACAAAAGGCTAATTCTGCTCGAACAACAGGTCACCTGCTTCGGCACTGAAGTTCCCCAGGAAGCCCCGAAGACGAGGAGCTGCCAAGTGCAATCCATCAGCCGGCGCGGGGTTACGGTGCAGCCCGCTGTCAGGGCTCACCCTTCTCAACCCTTCCCGCAATGTGCCCAACACAACATTCGGACCGAAAAAAAAACCAACACAAAAAACCGCGGGCAGGAAGGAAATTGTAAGCCATTTTCGTGAATAACTTCATGCACATTTTATGAGCCTTTCTCTTGAGACGATATACTAAAATTGGCACACAATTTGTTTTCTCAATTGCTTCTGCGATTGAGAGGCATTTTTCTGAATCAGTTGCAACCTGGTTGTGGGGCAGGGTGGAAATATTTGAGTTGTTTGCCACTTCAGTATTTTATATGTTATATATATACACACACACCTATTTATACGTATATACATAGATATATTCAGTATTTTATATGTTGTAATAGTTCAGTTGTAACAGCCAGTTCAGTATTTTATGTTATATATATACATGCACATATTTATATGTATATACATAGATATATTCTGTATTTTATATGTTGTAATAGTTCAGTTGTAACAGCCAGTTCAGTATTTTATGTTATATATATACATGCACATATTTATATGTATATACATAGATATCTTCGGTATTTTATATGTTGTAATAGTTCAGTTGTAACAGCCAGTTCAGTATTTTATGTTATATATATGTACACACATATTTATATGTATATACACAGATATATGTATTTTATGTACATATATACATAAACACACCTATATAAAAAAGTACCTGCCTGCTTACTAGCCTGTAATTCTGCTGACTTCTTTGGGAAGGAGCTCTTCATCACACAGGCATAAAGAAGGAGACTACCTAATTGGCTGGCGATTAGAAACTTTTTCCAAAAACGCAGGGAGTTTGTAAAGATGCTAAATACACAAAAGCAATGAAAACACGTATTTCACATACATTACGAAAACACCAAATCTGTATTTAACCAAGTGTAGCCTAGTACTTGAATTATTTATGGCAAAGCTCCTTTGAGAAGTCATTGAAATACCCAAGGAAATAGAATAAAACATTGACGTTTAGTTCTTTTAGTGCCCATGGGTCAGAATACAAGAGAGCGCATGAATCCTTAAAAATAAAGGTTAAATACATAAAAAGCACCATTCAAGACTGTGGCAATGCCACTGTGGCATTTCCCGTATTCGGAACGGGTGGTGCGCTGGAGGAGTCGTACTTCACCCTGCTGAAGGCCTGATCCTGCTCCCACCGGTGCCAAAGGGACTTCTGTCACCGACTTTAATGGCAGCAAAATCATCCCTTGAATGTTTAATAGACCCCTCTGTGCTACGGGGCCGGACAAACACGCAGGGGTCCTTTGCTGATATCATTTCATTCTAAAATTAAATGCTTTCATTCAGAATTCTTAAAATCTAAATTAAAACTAACTCTTCTGCATTATTAATTTTTAATTAAAAGATCCTTTTAAAAGCTTTTAAAGAAACTCAGAAGTTTTCTGCATGAAATCCAGAAAAGGGAAGGAAAAACCTGGACCCTTTTAGGTGGAAAGCACTATTTCTTTGATGAGAAGAACCAGGACCCGGCTCCAGCAGGGAGAGGAGACAGCACGGGGGGATGGAGATGCAACTTCGCTGCGTGCGACCTGCCGTCCAAAGCGGACTTTTTTTGAAAGGTGGAAGCCAGGGGAAAAACTACAGCTACGAATGACAAATAAAAATACCCAATGGGTCCGTTCCGTAGTAAAAAAATAGTTGGTCTAGCTGTACGCTTCACTCCGCTCCAAAATGCAATAAAAATAGCACAGGGTGATAGTTTTGTAACCGTGCTGGAAGCCCTCAGTTGTTCCATTTTTACAAATTTATACAATCACGTTACACTTAAAAAGCCAGCCAAGAAATTGTATGGGTTTTTATCTTAAATTGTTGATTTAAGAGGGAAGAACTCCTGTAAAAGTCCACTTCAATGACGGAGAATCTACCACAGCAAGCTATTTCAGCGAGCTCTGGTTTATATTAACATTATCTTGTTCAGATTCAATTAGAGAGATGTTCCCCATGCATTTTCACGGAGAATCATAATGCTTTCAGCCCCACTTTGACAGCCCGAAACTATTAAAAAACCCAAACCCACAACGAAATTCTGAAGTACATATGCTTGTCTTCTTAAAGTTCTCATTATTAAAGTGCATTTCTCTTCCTCCTCCTCAGGTGGCAGATGGAGTAGCACAAATCACACTTCAACATATCCTTGGGAAATAACTGGAATAAAAATAGCTCATTTTTAAAGCTGCAGATATCAGAAATATGAGAAATATGGCTGAATACATGTACCATACTGACAGCCATGCAGCAGTGAAAACGTAATTTAAGAACTGATGACAAACGGCGTACGGCCGTATACGCGTATAGAATAGCAATAAATACTTTTCTTATCCCACTGGAAAATCAGCCTTTGTGTGAAAACGGACAGTACGACAGTGCATGACGGTGCACCGTGTAGAGTAAGGTGAAGATTACTGACTCCCGCCATGCCTCAGGTCATGGGAAACGCTCAACATCCTAAAACATACGTTATATTTTAGGGAAGAGTTTGTCCTAGCTGAAAACCTACACTGTAAATATACAACGTCGATAGAGAATAAGAGAAACTTCCAACCCAAGATGTTTACCTAAAAGCTAACTACGAAGAACTGCTATCTTTATCAAATATCATATCTAATCTAGATACAGCTAGAGAACGTTGGCAGCTCAGAAAACTCTTGAGGTTGGGACTCGCTTCCCATGCTGATGACCAAGAAGTCACCAAGGCTCTTCTGCCATTTAACGTCCTGCTGCTCAACACAAGGACCTCAAACATGTTCCAGTTGCACCGAGGATGTTCCTTACTTATAAACAGTCTCCTGCCGGGTTGCAACAGGACTGGAAGTAATCGCTTCGGACAATAATACAGAATACAAATGCCAGGATGCATTAGGCCAACCCAGAGAAGAGAATCAGTGTAGGAGCCACTTATTTTGCTCTTCAGAAAGTTGCTCGGTGAGCTCATTCCTCGCGTCTTCTCCTCCCGCTTCCTCCCCGCGGTTCACCCCCAACGTCACCGTCAGGATTTTGCAAAGTGCAAGGGAGGTGATGTAAAACTCATCAACGGCTTCTAGTGAAGATAATTTATGGATAGAGGAAACTTTGATCCGAGGACACAGAACAAGAGCACTGGCAGTGCCTTTGATGCAGATGATCGATTGTTTTTGGCAATGCTGTCTTGGTTGCGCTGTTAGTTAAGGGATTTACCTTTCTTCTCAGGTTGAAATGTCTTTTACCAAGTGAAATTTGGATTCCTTTTATGTCAATTATTTTGTGTTGAATATATTGACTCAAGTCTTTGTTGTGGGTGTTGCCGGGAGTGAGAAGTTTTTCTAGATCTCCTTCCTTTGAAGACTGTTTCGATATTAAGTATGAGTAAGCTAAAGATGAAGATGAGTCAGACCTATCACTCATTGAAGAGGCAGCGAGAGGGGCTTTGAACTATTAGGAAGCCCTCAAGTGCACTGGGAAAAACTTACCCAAATGCTTCTTTCAGCTGGGAGAATCGCTTCCAAAGCAGCCTGATGGAACACGGTAGAGAACTCCTTGCATGACTTACTGCATCTTCTCAACATACGTTCAATGGAAGAAAATGCAACTTTAGCTTAAAAGGGAGCATGCAAATTATTACACAACCCTCAATATTTAATACAAAAGTGGTATCTGGTCTCTAGACTTGAAAAGCTCACAGGAGTTAAAAGAAATCTTAATTTCTCTAGCATTTCTGCTGAATTTATTCCCTGAAGTCAAGCAAAATTTTCCTCGATTTCTCTCAATAGTACAAAAAAAAGTCTGAAAGTTATTCAAAACTTGTAGGTCATTTGTCTCTCGCTACATACTAGAGACAAAAATGCTCAACATCAACTTTACTATCTGACAATTTATTTAAAGCAGGAAAGAGCTCAATTAATAATATTTATCTATGAACATAAATAACTCATTCTTTTTCAAAAGAAGGTCAAATGTCAAAAATAGCAATTAATCTTCCTGTTCATTGATTTTGTTAACTATCAGTAAACTTTGAATTTTCAGGGGGAAAAAAGCCCCACATTCCTTGCAAGAGGGTTGCAGATCCTGCAAACCTCCAGGGAGGCAATGGCAGCCTGGGAGCACACCTGGGATTCCCTTGGAATGATTCCCCTTCCTCTCCCATGCCGTGTTGCATATGACCTCCTGTCAAACAACCCCTTTACAAACAAAGAAGGATTTACTTTTCCGGCATTACAAATGTGATGATTCCCTTATAATCCTGTTTTTTGGTTTTTTTTTTTTCATATCGCTCCAGGGGAAACTGAAACAGAACTGACAGGTCTTGGTATAAACATTAAAAAAAAAACAACACACACCCCAAAAAATTCAATTGTGACAGTTCTTGTGACGAACCCTAACCCACCAGCACACGAGTGACACACGTGAAAGCCCTCAGGCGCAATCTGTTTTCTGCTGGAGTCTCCCAGAGAGGAAAACCACCACCAGCGTGGCACGGAGGTGTCCGAGGAAGAGGAGGCTGAGCGTGCCTTCAGCCCTGCCCTGCCTTGCCAGGCGCCGGCGGCCCCGCCGGGCGCGATGCCCCACTTTCTCCCGCGCAGAGGGATTTCCCACGGGGCTCTCTTGCACGGCGGCACTCGGCGAGGTCCGTGCCTTCGGCTGCTCTCTCGGGGCGCCCTGTTCCTAACCCCTTCCCGGCTTTTAGACGCGAAACCGCACAGAACGCCCGCTGCAGTATAAAACATCGGCAGGATGGGGAAAGAGGAGGAAGGTCAGGCCGTGGCGCCCGAGCCCGGTGCCGGCGCTTGACGTCAGCCCCGCTGACCCCCTGCCCTGCTTTGTCTCCCTCCTGCCTCGCTCCTCCTCCAGCCTCCATCCCTTTTGTCCTTCCCCTCAACGCCTTTCCCTCTTCGCTGGCATTACTTCATCCCTTTCTTTTACATCTGCTGCCCTCCCTTCCCCAGCGTTTTTATTTACAGGTCCAACGCGGCCGTAAAAATCACTTTAACAGCATTTCCAGCGCACTAATTCTGCGTTACAGCACAGGCAGCTCTGGCTTTCACCAGTTTTATGCAGCGGAGGGTAGGACCAAATAAGTGCGAGGTCGCTGAATCCACAGGGTTGCTGCCCAAAGGGATGCTGAGAAGAGACCTGCCTGGTCCCCATCCCACCGCCCTCCTCTCCCTGACCCCCCACCCCGCGGCCCCCGGCGGAGCCCGCTCACGCCTGTAACGCACAACCATTCTTGGCACCTAAAAGAATTCCCTTTCTGAAAGCTAAACCCGTTCCTCGAGCCCCTGGATTGGTTTGCAATTCCGATCTTAATTCTCGGCGTGTTTTTATAAAGCCAGAAAGTAGCTGAGCGCGGGTAGTTAATCTATATGTAAATGAACAGTATGCATATGGTACCGCTCTGCTGTAAGGACCCTCGCACGGGAAAGCGGAGCCGCTTCAGCTTTGTTCCCCAAATGTTCCAACTGCTATTTTCACGGGATGACGTCCTTAGTGTCATGGTTACAACAATGCTGCAGAAAAAAAAGCATCGCTCTCGCCTCTCCCCGCCGATAAAAGGGCTCGCTGGGAACAGCTGAGCCGCCGCCGTCTCCCGTCCCCTCTGGGTGTCCCCCCCCCGCCCCCCGGGGCTGTCCCCCTGCCCGGGGTGGCCGCCCCGCAGGGATGTCACCAGCGGTGCCAGGGGTCCCCAGCCGGCTCCTGTTTGAACGGCACAGGCAGGAAGAGAAGGTCAATTCGCACCATCGCTGTTGCTCAGCGCAGCAGCATTTAACAACGGGGTGTACCGGTACACAGCCCCCATTTCCTCATTATATTTTAATGGTCTTTGTTTATTAAAAAAAGTTAGTCAGCACTTGCGAAGGCTCCTCCGCTGACTCCGGGCGGTGCTAATTATTCTGTGATTTTTCAAAGTCCCCATTTCGTGCAAGAAAGAACGAGCACGCGGTATTCCCGGCTGTACGGACACTCAGTCATCTCTGTAAGCTCCAGGAGAGGTCTTTGAACCTCTTTTCCCGAGAGGTGTAATTTCAGCCTGTTCTACAGACTATTTTTCCCCATTTACAAATACAAAGCAACTAATTTTTCATTTTACCAAAACATTACCAAGCTTAATAACCAAATAACAGATTTCGAGTACAGATTAGCAAACCTCATTCAGGCAGAAATCTCATCAGCTGGGCTTCACTGTATTTTTTTTTCTCCCCACAATATTTGCTTATATCTTGACTCTGTTATATGCAATTTTAAATCTTCATTTGAATTGCAAAAGATATCCCCTCTTCTGTTACCTGTTGGCCTTTCCTGAGAAGGAGATTACTCTGCTCAATCTTTCTCTTATTACGGAATTTTCTCATTTTTAACATTACCAAATACTACTGTAATTTCACTATTATCTGTTTTCAAATCAGAATTGAAGGAGAGGTTGGTTTGGGGTGGGTTGTTATTTGGGGGTTATTTTTGAGTTAACGACTCCCACCTGTGTCGTTCATGGTAGAAGGCAATAATTAAATTGCAGAATTTCAAACCTTTTCTTGACATAACGGTTGCTTTCCCATTATCAGACTACCATCTTCCCCTCCACCACTATTCTTAAAATGATGAGCAAGTGACAGCCATTAAATGTCAGCGCAGAAAACTGGCAGATCGATGGCGAACGACTTGAGACTGAATAGGCTTCAGTGAGTCTGGCCACCCCCTCCGACACAGCATCGACAGAGTTAAAAGCAATTATTTTTCAAGCTAAGTTTGAAAAGGGCAAAACCCACACCAGTTTGGTTGCGGCTGGTTTTTGACTTTCCCCCCACCCTTTATTTGTTGTTTTTTTTTTTAATCAATCAGCTAAAAGCCTGACACATGTTAGTGTTCAAAGAAGATCATTCTTTGGCACGATAGCCCAATGAAAAACCCCTCAATTTCCATTAAAACCTGCTCGCATTTCAAAGTTTCAGCCAGCCAACAGGACTTGACATACTTGAAGTACGTCATGAGATCCTTTGAGTCCTACCTGCGAATCCGATTCATGAAATACACAGGTATATTTACCTGACTTGAACGTTTTCCAAGATTTTTTTTTAATAACTTTTTTTCTTTCTTGATTTCCTCTTAACAGTTTCTTTATCAATAAAGCAGCGTATGCATTGAGGAAAGTAAGACTGCCTACTGATAGAAAACCAAGAAAAGTCAGATTTGTCGAAGAGAACCCATCCTAACATCGCTACGCAGCATCCACATCCCTCCAAACCCGAACAGTGACTACAAAAACACGTCTTAAGACTCACTCCAGCAGAATCAGATCCTCTGCAAGGAAAATACCTGCCAGAAATGAATGCTGTTAGACTGGAAGTCTTACCACAAGGTACGACCTACTGATTTCTGATGATTATCCTGCTGCTTTCAGCATCTGAATAAATTCTGGCACTCCACAAAGTGACTTGAAAGTCCGAGCACGCAAACACTTCAAACTGCAAGACACGATGGAAATTTCCCCCTGAAGAAATACCTTTTTTTTTATATATAAAATAATTGTTTTATTGGGAGGCACTTATTTTCCTCTATTAGCCTCTGCTGATTGCAGTCCCCCAACGAGAAGGAGGTTTTCTCTGGACGCACTACCCACCTTGGGATAACTCAACGGAGAATGCAGTATTGATTTCTTGCAGTATTTATTTCTTGCAGTATTTATTTCTTACAGCATTTGCATCTTAACAGTAGTACCTGGGTGCTGGCACCTCACTTAGTGCGTATATAACCACGGAACGCAGAAGAGGCACAGGAATCCCAATTTTCAGAATGCTTATTTGACCCCATTCCATCCTCTTTCTTGTTTTAGCCAAGTTTCAGTACCTTTCCCTTGGAACTTCTCGTTAAACTTTCACTGTCCCCAAGTACTTTGGGCTTCTGGGGTTTATTTGCAGCTGCAGACCTCAAACACGGCCCGACTCTCTTGGGATCACGGCTTCCACTTTCTCTCTTCCCAGGAACAATGGCAGCCTTAATTTCTTCATCGGGCTATGTAAAATTTAAAAGCTATTCAAGTTTTCATTTCAATGTCTCACAAAACTATTCCAAAGCCTAAGGGAGGTGAAAAGGAAGAGTACTGTTTCGATTTAAATATCAAAAAGGCACAAAATGTATGTATTTAAAGGTCAAAACCCCCAATGCTCTCTCTTCTAAAGCACTGCAAATAACACTAAAAATCCTTTTTTGTGTGTATGTGGTTTTAGGTGTCTTAAGTGTTCTCCCTCTGCCTATGGTAAGAATTCTTGCTTAATGAAGAAGGGGACATTCAGAAATTGCTCCCAATAGAGAATCCACTTCAGCGAAAGGGAAGAAATCATAATTCATCCTCCAAAACAAATAAATGCCCTGAATTAGTTCTCGTTATTGCTAACCCAGAGAAATATGCAATCATTTGCTATTGTTCTTGATTTGTTTGCATTAAACTTTACTATATATGCAGACAACAGTCTCCTGCCAACCTGAAAATTATCTCATTTTAGAAATGAGGATCTCAATTCACAACCAGCAAAGACGTAAGGACAGACCAGAGCAGAAAGGGTTCCCGTTACCGGGACAGCAATTTCATAGCCCTCACTCACTCTTCGAAACAAAGCAGAATCTCCCAGGAAGAGGAGAGAATTCACTCCATTTATAAATTCATTGGGTCAGCTCATCATGAACATGAAATAAGAAGGCTAATTGTACCGAAGGACTCCCCACGGCAGAGGAGATGGATTATTTGACGCTCGTTGGTCCGTCTCCTGTGCCATGATGTCGTACGAGGGGAAACCAACGGAGCTGGGAATGACATGAGGGGGCATCTTGGGAGAGATGCAACTCCCTCCTTCTTGGCTGCAGGAACCTGAGCTTCTTTATTAAGAGCGCACCCATCAAACACTGCATTGCCAAGGGCAAGCACTCTCTCATGGCAAACCCTTCCTCTGTAATATACTATGCTATAACATATTCTTTCAATTCTTCACAATATAAATGACATTTAGGCTTGTAAGAAGAGATGCTGACAGCTAAAAGACACAATCTTTGTTATAATTCTTGAAAATGTTAGGTAACTTTCACAACATACTTAATTAGTAAAAAAAATAAATAAATATGATTTCTTAGTGAAAATTGGATGATTTTATCTTACTGAACAAAGTCCTAGGTGAGGGAACGTGGAACACGTCACACGAAGCAAAGCAGCTATAAACCTAAGAGTAAGTGACAGAAAATAACGTTCATAATAAAACATGTAGAACACGAGTGTCACTGATACAAAAGAAGGATGGCTTGACTGGGGTTCACAGTACTAGTCCTACTAAATTAAAAATAAAACAATCAAGAAATACACTACGAGGCTGGTACCTAAGTGGTTACGGTCATCCAGGCTGCCAATTGCCACACAAGATGCATTATAAGCAAAATAAAAGCTTATTAAGGGTGTAATGTTGCTGTATTTCAAACCCTGGGAAGGTATATCCAATTCTGGCCAGAACAGCTGGCAGCAGAGTAAGGGATTATCTGCAAAATTATAATTAACCTTGTATAAAGTGTTCCTGGCTAACATAAAGAGCTGCCTTTTATTCTATTCTTTAAGAGGGGAAGAGACTCAAGAATTAGATTAACAATACAAAGATGTAGACTTTAGTCAGAGAGGCAGCTATGAAATGAAATCCTGCCCGTGGAAATCCCGGTGTTTTCTGACACCGGAGGGCTGGACTTTCCGCCCTACGCACGTCCCCACCCACCCGCACCACCCTCTGAAACAACAACAGCCAAAAAAAAAGGAATGAAAAAAAATACTGTTCCGGCATGGATGGTAAACCAAATATAAACGCACATTATTCAGCTCCTCAATGAGATTATATAGAAACAGCCACTGCACTCTAACAGTATTTTCATCTCTGCAGTTCAGATGCGAATGAAATTTGGGGATAGAGGCAATAACTGAAATCATTCACCAGTAATGAAAATAGGCGAAAACTCCCGCGGGAGAGTTCCACCATTCGCCAGTTTCTCAACGCACTGAAAAATGTGTACTTACAGCATAATTATCGTGATTTCACAGAACACCATTTAAATAATTTAAACAGAGCAAACTCATTCTCACCGAAGTGCTGGACAAGACAGAGTTACAATGGATATTTTTCAAAAAAAATCATTCCTATTGCCTAAACAACCCGGGTGTCATTTAGGGGGGAACAAGACGGCAGATTTCCTCTTTGGGGGGTTCCTTTTTGTTTCTTTTGTTTTTTAATAATGGTACCTACTGCACTCTACCTTGACAAGCATCCCTTTCATGCCTCACCACCCCATGGCTTTTCCTCCTCTCTATGCCTCCTACAGACACATCCACTGACATGCATTTCAATGTATAAAGGCTTCCACCAGACACTCTGCTCCTCCTCACTCCTACTGACCCAGTTTAAAGGTGGCAGCTCCAGCAGCAGCCATGAAATAGGGACCGTATTGTTTCCATGGCCCCTTGATTAACTGCCATAGTAACCAGGTAGTAGTGGGTTTGTAGACGACTACTTCATCTTCTTCTTATTTCAGTTATTATTCTTGAGGTGAGAGTATAAAGGCAATTCACGACACTAATTTCCATATCCTGTATCATGCAAAAAACCTTCTAGTTAATTGTAAGCGAGGAAGAAGAAATTTGGGTGATGGACAACACCATGGAAGGCACATGGATACTCACTGACCCCACTCGGAGAAACAGGTGCTGTGGTTTCTACCACTACTGCTTGAAGCAGAAGATAAAGGTATCTCCTGCTGGAAGGGACCATGATCAATGTCCAACAATCGGTGTCGCCAGGTGTACGCCCACGTTCCTGTTCCCACTGGAAGTTGACTTTTGAAGCAACTCTCCCAGCAGTCCCCGTTACTGGTGTTTTGGTTGCAGTCTGGGGCAGTCTTGAGGTACACAAACTTGAGCTTTTCAGGTGTAACTGAACTGGAAGGTGCACCCCCGATGCACCCAGGGCTCTCCAGCCTCCAACAGGCACTCAGCTTACGGAACCAGCCCAAAGTAAAAACCCTGAGGACAAATCTCTGTGGACACTGGTTCCTCACCACTGTTTTCCTCTCCACATTGCTCTTATTGAGCCTCCTATTCCCGTTATTCGCAAACATGGACAAAACTTGACTATACCAATGGTAGCTCTTCCTATAGTCATCAAGGTGGCAGACCTTAAAGACCAAACTAAGTCAGCCCATGTACCTCTGTCTGTTATGGAATAAGAGTATTTTTCTCTCATGGAAAACCTAAAAAGCTGGTAACAGTTTCCCTACTGTTAGTCCCCAGCAGATGTTGCACCGTCTCGTTCAAGTAGGGCTTTTTTTTCCCTCTCTACCCTTAAAAAAATTTTCCCAGATCATCTCCTTCCTCTGGAGAGAGGGCTTCGGTCTCACCAGGGAAAGGGGACGCACACCGTGGAGGGGCTGCCCATGGAATCTGGCTTTTCCAACAATACAGATGATAAATACTTGGAGGAGGGAGGTGGGAGAGATGACAGCTGCACCTCTATGTAAAGAGAGCCCGCTGAAGAGACCTGGAGGGTTTGAGATTGGCATGGGGTGCCCTGGAGCTCAAGAAATCCGCCTGGGGAACCATCACATTGAAGATGGGAAGGTTATCCCGGGAACACCTCTGACACGTTTAACACCACCACGGACTTTAGGGGTGACTAAAAAGGGATCTGCGACCTGCGCTGCCTTACGTAACTGCAATCATCAATCTTTCCGCAATGATTTTCCACTCTGACCTATGGCTCAAAGCAACAGATACATACATAAGGTGACTTACACCTTCACAGGGAGTACGGAGGGACAGACTTACTGCAATGACTAAGAAGCCGCTGTACTCTGCACACGGTAACTGCAAGACCAGCAGTGCATCAAACAAAGAGATTTTCACGGAAAAGAACTTAGGTAAAAGCTGTAATTTAAATGCTACACTACAGTCCTCTGTTTTCACTGCGTTATATACCCTTGCCGGCTTCTTTTCAGTGCAGATACAGCCTTTATACCTTACCATCATTGGTACCAACATACGTCGACTAGGCAGAAGGGGGGAGGTTTAATACAACACCTTACAGTGGAGAACACCATCACACAGCAGTAGCGTTATCAGATGTCTCGTTTCTCTTGGTTTTCTGGAGTAGAATGAGATTTGTACTCACCTACATGCCTGCATAAAAAAGGGACTTTAAGTAGATAAATGAGTAATATTTTTTAAGATGAATGTTCTTTTATGTTCACTCCTGTTATTTTACTATAGACATTACATGGTCACCGAAGTTCTCTTTTGGTGCTGTCATCTACCGTACCTCTTGTATGAACAGAAAGACATCCCTGTGAGGGATTTCAAGAAGTCATCCGGTCTCTTCCCACAGTCCAAAGTAGGTTCAACTAAATCCCAAACTCCCTAGCTTCCCTCAGCAAATGATTCCAGTTGAAGACCTTAGAGCCCGCCCAGGCAACGGAGTTCAGTTCTTCATCATCCCTCCATCAAAGCTTTCTGGAACACCTACAGCCTCATCATCTCCCTTGCTGCAGGACTTGCTAATTATTTTTTGCCTTATCTGCGGCAGACATGGAAAGAAGTTTCCTCCTCCTGAAACTTTCTATACAACTAAAAGAAAGCAATTGCCGCAAGAGTAAATAATATCATTATTTCTTAATCTTTCCTGATAGGCAACGTTTGCTATTTCTGCCGTTTCCTTTCAGATTCTCTCCAATTCTTCTTCTTGAAGTGAGGTCCCTGAACCGGACACAATCCTGCAGCTCCATCACTACTCGCAGCAGGGCAGAGCATCTCGTAACTGCCTCGTTTACTCAGAACAGTAATATCGAGCACTGTGTTCAAAGCCTGAAAAAAGCATCAGCTGTAGCCTGACTTGCAGTCTGACAATACTGCATTTAGCCAGCTCCAGACCGCTGGGAAAATTACTAGAAACACAACCCTTTGCTTTGTTGCTATTCTATGTATAGATTAAAAACAACCATAAAAGCCAATCCCTTTCTGATTAATATCTTCCCTTGCTTCTTTCCGTCTACCAGACTCTTTCACAGAAAAATTCTGTAACATCTCATAAAAATCACACGTGAAAAGGCACGCGATTTGCTCCGAGGACCTTTCCTCAGGCTTCTCTAGTGTTATATTTGCCTTTCTGGACATAGAGGTTACAAGCAAAAATATCGCTCAGCCCGCCAAATGTATTGGAAGAACATGAAAATTTTTATTGTAACAGATTACAATGCACAAAACAATATGCTCTGGTGCTGTAGGCAAAAGTATCTATCCACTCTGTTGGCCTAATATCAATAATTCAATATTAAAGCAGCTCAGCTTTTCAGCACAAGTACCGGCTTTTCAGTGGAAGTATTCTTCAAGTGTGACGTCTCGGCACAGACCTGACACGCAGATCATAACCATGAAATTGGCTAAAAATATTCTAAAATCAATTTTAACAATTACAGTTGAGAAGACGCATAGGGATTAATGAGTTACAATTTGTCTTATGAATATCTCCTCAAGTAAACAAGCTGCAACACGAGCACATGCTATTGTGATCGCTTGTTCTGTGGCGCTGCTATTCCTACAAGAAAGCAACTGTGAATCATCTGAACAGTCACGCTTCTCAAAGGGAAAAACTCATCCATGAATACGGTTAAATAAAAAAAAAAAAAACAACACCAAACTCTCGTGACTCTCTGCTTCCAGAATGCCCCATCGCTTTGGGGTGGGCAATGGAGGCTCATCAGGATTCATCAGAGCTTCCTCGTCTTCCTTGGCCAGAGGAGGTGACACTGGGTGACATGGGGTGTTCCACACGGAATCACGGAATTTTCAGAGTTGGAAGGGACCTCTAGAGATCATCCAGTCCAACCCCCCTGCCAAAGCAGGACTGCCCAGAGCACATCACTCAGGACTGCATCCAGGCGGGGCTTGAAAACCTCCAGAGAAGGGCACTCCCCCACCTCCCTGGGCAGCCTGTGCCACTGCTCTGCCACCCCAACCGGAAAGAAGTTTTTCCGTGTAGTTGAACGGAACCTCCTATGTTCCAACTTGTGCCCAGTGCCCCTCGTCCTGTCACTGGGAACCACTGGAAAGAGTCTGGCTCCATCCTCCTTCAACCCACCCTTTAGATACTTGTACGCCATAATAAGGTCTCCCCTCAGCCTTCTCTTCTCCAGGCTAAAGAGTCCCAGCTCTCTCAGCCTTTCCTCATAAGGGAGATGCTCCAATCCCTCAATCATCTTGGTTGCCCTATGCTGGACTCTCTCCAGCAGTTCCCTGTCCCTCTTGAACTGGGGAGCCCAGAACTGGATGCAGTATTGCAGTTGTGGCCTCACCAGTGCAGAGTAGAGGGGGAGAATGACCTCCCTCGACCTACTGGCCACACTCTTCCCTATGCAGCCCAGGATTCCATTGGCCTTCGTGGTGACAAGGGCACATTGATGGCTCATGGATAATTTACTATCTACCAGGACTCCCAGATCCTTCTCCTCAGAACTGCTTCCCAGCAGGTCCACCCCTAACCTATACTGGTGCCCAGCATTCTTCTTCCCCAGGTGCAGGACCTTGCACTTGCTCTTGTTGAACCTCATTAGGTTCTTCCCTGCCCAGGTCTCCAGCCTGTCCAGGTCACGCTGGATGGTAGCGCGGCTCTCTGGACTGTCACGATCAGCTTCACCCAGCAGAGGCAGCTGACAGTTCTGCAGAGCGCTGCTTCAAGACAAGTCTTTCCTCACCTGCCTGGTATCTGCAAACACCGCAGCCCCGGGGCAGCCGTGACAAACAACACCGGGATGGTCACTCCACCGAGAAGAGGAAATCCTCTACGCTGGGTATCGGTCAGCAGCCAAGATGAGGCAGAAGTCTCCAATACACTGTACTTGCATCCTGTCCCTCTCTTTTCTCATCGTGTATGGTGAACTAATTTCCACCGGAGCCTGGTGGAAATTGCTAATTGTGATTATGTCAAAGTGAGCTTCCACCAAATCTTTTTTCCATGGTTTGGACTGGATGTCAACAAACCAGGTACGCTTGATGCCCACAAATCCTGACCACTAAACCATGTCCTACAGATATGAATCATTTGTATCTGCGATATGTTATTAATTCCATCAGTGAAAAACTACTAAAATTCAGAAAAGAATTAATGGGATGACTACGAAACTCCAGAAGAAGTGTACAAATGAGATACATCATAGAAACTGCATGTCACCTCTCACGCTGTGTTGTGTTAAAAGCATGCCAACAGGCACCGAAAACAACCCCAGCAAAACGAGGCAGCAGTTCGGTTAATTTGTGTTGGAAGCAGAACAAAGAATTGTGGTTTATGGTGCAACCTTCTCTTTTTCAGCCTCATTTTTACTAGAGGTCATCAACTGCCCACAATCACACAGCAACTCAAATTTTGGACTGGCCAAATTTCCAATTCTTATTTCAACAAGGAAACTGAAATCATTTTCGCTTTTACTCCATCTGACACTCCATTGGTATTTTCAGCCCTCACGAGTTAATGCATTAACTGAAGGACTGTTTATACTGAAAAGCAAATTCTTTTGCAAAACTCATAAAATCCAGCTCCCCGCAATCCAGCGGTGCCCTGTCAGGGACTGCGGTTTTAACCGTGGTTGTTTTATACACAGATATTTGGAGAATGGAGAAACAAAGTATACACACTGCATGACTTAACAGCACGATCCACAGGACAACAGAGAGCTTATTAAGGGACGAAAAATCAATTAAAAATAGTAGATGAATCTAAATTGCAATTGGTGTAACTACTGGATTTGGTCTGCTACTGCTTCAATCGCAGCACGGTGCCCTGCAATACCGGTCTGCCAACAAAAAAAACTAACCCACAAACAAAACCTGGGATGAATTCAGCTTAAAAAGTAAGTTTAATCTCTTCTCATGGATCCGATTTGTACTTCAGGATAATCTCTTGGTGACAGCCAAATGAAACCATCAGGGCAGGAGAAGGGGACGGATGAGAAGACACCATGTACTGCCCAGGTCCTCCCCGGAGGATGGTTTCCTGCTCCCCAGAGAGCTTCCCCATAACAGAGCTTCCCGAGCCCCCTGTCCAACACACTGCGGCTTCAATACTGCTGGAAAACGTATGCGGTGTATCGGGAAGAGCAGAGACTTCAATACTGTAAATCTATCAACAGATCCTAGAAACGACATGACAGATCTGGAACGATGATGTATGAAGTGGTGGAAAAGTGGTCAATAGTAAAACGCCTTGCGAAACATTAGCGTTCTCACCGAGGAAAGATTAAGGCTGATGAGGCAGAAATTACATTTCCTTATGTAGGTGGCAACATATGGGACTTGTCAAAACACATGCTCCTGCAGATGCACGTGTCCCAGAGCAACGCTGCCTCTCCCATTCTGGGACTTAGCCTGGCTACAGGAGAACTCCGATATTAATTAACCGTAACCTTAAAAATGATGTTGCAGCAGAGTGCGTGGGGTGTCTCAGGGTGCCTTCAGAGCCAGCTGACAGCTTCTCCGCGGCCAAGGGAAGCCTGTGCTTCACGGCAGCAGCACAGGCGGTCAGCCGGGGAGCGGTACCGCTGCTGGGGCTGATGCGGAGGCGGTGGTGGGGAGAAGGGTGTTCCTCACTTCCACCTTCTGGCATGGCATGGCACACAGGAGAACCTCTCCTCTTCCAGCACGTGGCACAGAGCAGGGCTTTGTCCCGCTGCTGGTGGAAGGGACTGTCCTGCACCTCCACAGCCCGTCCTCTCCAGGGGGGTGTACTGGGGAGGGACAGTCCCGTGGGGCTCCTCTCCGTGCCCTGAGCGGGCAGCACAGCAGGCGAGCTGCTGTCCTCCTCCTGCTGCCCCTGCGGGTGGCCGCCTGTTGTGTTGGTGCCTTGGGAGAGCTCCATGCCTGGTATGTCACAGCCCCTCCAGCTGACAGGGAGCTCGGAGCTCTGGCAGCCACGCACCTCCTTCGCGTGGCTGATGCCAGGCTGCTTCCTCGGACAGACGGACAGACGGCATGGCAAGGGGCTCTTCTGGAAAACAGGACTCTGACACACTGCACAGGAGGGGCTCTCTCAGGCTAGAGAAGCAGAAGCAGTGCTGCTTTTAAATTAGAGAAGTAAACGTGACATATCATGTAGGTAACTTCTCCTGGCTCCTTCCTCCTGCTGTCCTGTCTTACCTCTGTCCCTCTGGACGCAGAGCTCACCTGCTGCTAGCACATTCCTCACTGAGCATCCAGAGTGACTACAGGTCTTGCCTCCAGTCTCCAAGGCCCTGAAATTACCCAAGCTCCCCCCCAAGTATCAAAGCATCAACCTGAGTGATAACTCTGCTCCTCACACCCAACCATGACGTTCACCGGCCACGCTTCAAGCTGCGAGATGAAGTCCCACGGGAGCAAAGAGCCATTTCCATTCCTGCTGCACTCCCATCGGTGGTGCAGACCAACGCCACCACTTCCCATTGGGGACACCAGGGACAAAACAACACAGCCTGGCCCCGTGCAGGCTGGCGTTCACACACAATGACTTTGACTACTGCAAATCAAAAGACACAGGTGAAGAGTAAGGAGAACCTCTATCTGGACGCTGGTAAGGCACTTTCTGTACAAAGAGCAACTCAGAAAAACATTCAGCACAGAACATTCCTCTTGGTCTGTCCTCAGAAGACTTAAAGTTGATGACCTGGAGATTAATCTTCTGCATATAACATAAATCCAAGTATAGCAGCAGGAGGCACACGTGTCACACCAATCAAAACGGCTCAACCCAATCAGTTCAGGAAAGGATTACTGCAGTGGAATGAAAAAAAAAATTGTTTTAAAAGCTAAATAAGCTAGCCAGTATCTTAAAGATATGAAGATGTCCCCCATGTTTCTAAAAATTAAATGCAAGATTAGAAACGTGAAGTCAATATATTCCACCTCAGCCTGAATGCCGATTCCTGCCTTTCCTACAAGGTACGGATTGGTAAAAGCAGGAACAAAAAATAGATGCTACAGCTGATTAAAACCTCAGCTAAACAAATTGTCTACAGGAAAATGCATTAGCCCGAGAGATGCAAGACCAGCAGGACACTCAAATGAAATTGGATTCTTTAGATCATACGTCTGAAACATTAGAAATTCCCTTGATTATCAGTAAAATTTAGTGCGATAGGGATACTCCGGGCATAGAAAAACAAACACAATGCTGACACCTGAAATGACAGTCTGTGCTATGGAGACACTAGACAGGTTCGAAAGGAAATTGAAAACAAGCATAAAAGGCCCCACGGGATTAGTATAAAGATTAAAATAAGAAAACAGTCATCTTTTAGGTATGTTATAGCTAGTATATTTATGCAGATTGCCAACATTTGTTTCCAGGTATTAATACAAGAAGGAAAAATCATATTAGAGTGGTAAAAGATAAAAGCATTGCTAGGAATAATGGGATGAAATGCAGAATAAAAGTGTAGGCTACTAGAAGAAGCTTCTAGACCACAATATTTACTAAATACAAATAGCCCGTCACGGAGCTGAAGCTCTGACACTAAGGACAAGTGATTGGAGACCCGTAGGAATACTCATCCCTGCACTCCACAGCTGAGCGGGTTACCAGAAGAGGAAAACGCGCACGTTTTGGGCAGGATCTGTGCCAGATGAGGAGTTCCTCTCGCCGTGCAGACAGCGAGCGCGGAGCACGCCGAGTGCATCGTCCGAGCATCGTTGGGCTTGCGCGCAATAGAACGCTCAATAGCAGATGATCATTGGGTATATGCAAAACACAATTAAACATGGGCTAGACAGTCAAAAATACAATAAATAAATGTTATTATGCTAAATCCTTCAATGTTTATTCCGCTCGTGTGTTCTGTAAACTAAAGGAATTCCTCATTAGTTAGGATTCACAGACTTTAGGTTGAGGGGAAGGAAAACCTCATTAGTGGCATGGCTAATCAAATAACCCTGAGTTGCTTCATAGTTTGTCAATTCTTTTATTTGTACTACATCTATACATCCTATTGAACATAAATACCAAGCTGTAAAGTAGGGTAGGGGATTACTTTCAAAAATAATTTTGTGATCCTGAAAGGATGACTAAAAATGATTAAATATAAAACGGTCTTAAAATGAAAATAGGATCTCGTTCCTATGAGACCTGTGGCAATTCTTCAATAAAGAAATTATCTCATGAAAAATATATTTGCAATAATTCTTGAATAGGAATGGTTGCATTAGGCACCTATTATTCATATATGTTCATGCCTTCTTTTCGTCTGTACCTCCTCCTCCTTACCAAGACCTTACCAAAGTGAATGCCATTTCCAGTAGCACAAGAGACATGCGAATATTATTGATGAAAACTTTAAAACTGCATAAAGATTGGTTCCAGTTTGGGGTACCCAGCTGGAGAATGAGAAGGGTCTCAATATGCAGAATTTTCTGACTTTACTCAAAGCGAAGTCACTGGGAGCTCCGCAGCTCATCAGAATCACACTCAACCACAAATACCCACCACAGCAAACACCTCTGAAATTTGAAGAGTTCAAAACCTAACCCAGGGTGAATCTCCAATTTTGTCATTGTGGCACCAAGCCAAAAAAACTAAAACCAAATAACCCCCCCCCCCAAATTATATTCTTCAGCTATACAACACGGCTACTTGAATACCTTTGTCACAAGGGTTGACAACATGAATTAATCAAAACTACCCCTTGCACCCAGTGGTCTTCCATCCGCACGCTGCAGCAAAGGCTTCTCTTCCCTATGCCCCCGTATATCACACTTACACTTATTAAGCACTAAGAAGTTTTTAATCTTGGTTATTCCTTTCAGTTGAGTCATTACTAGAATACTTGATTGCCTTCCTGAAATGATTAACAGTAGTGACCTTTTCAGAATTTGGAAGGATCTTTTCTGCATGCTAAGTAATACCACAATGGCTTAATTTAAACTGTAGCACAAAACCAATCTACCTAAATAATCTCTGTCAACAATTAATTTAACATTAAGAAAGTCAAATAAAAATGCGTAGTCAATAGCAGTTCTGTTTTTAATTCATTTGCCCTTTTTAATATCCTGCTCAAGGCAAGAATTATTGGTGACAAAACCAGTCACAGTTATCACATCAATTTAACTTCAGTGCACGAAGCCCAACTCACTTCAGCTGCAAGAAGCTGCAGAGATCAATTTTGCAACATCACAAAATTCTCGCCACGACAGCTTCGTGGTTCCTCGCTCCTAGGAGACTCAGTAAGCCCTAGGAAAGACCAGATCACCATAAAAAAAAAAACCCCACACATCTCTATCGCCTCTTCATAGAATCATAGAATGGTTTAGGTTGGAAAGGACCTTGAAGATCATCGAGTTCCAACCCCCCTGCCATAGGCAGGGACACCTCCCACCAGACCAGGCTGCCCAAGGCCACCTCCAGCCTGGCCTTGAACACCTCCAGGGATGGGGCCTCAACAACCTCTCTGGGCAACCTGGGACAGTGCCTCACCACCCTCACAGTGAAAAACTTCTTCCTCATGTTCAATCTAAACCTGCCCTCTTCCAGTTTCAAGCCATTCCCCCTCGTCCTATCACTCCATGCCCCAGTAAAAAGTCCTTCCCCAGCTCTCCTGTAGGCCCCCTTTAGGGACTGGAAGGCCGCAATAAGATCTCCCCGGAGCCTTCTCTTCTCCAGGCTGAACAGCCCCAACTCCTTCAGCCTCTCCTCATAGGAGAGGTGCTCCAGCCCTCGCATCATCAAATAAAAACTCTTATAAACTCTTATAAATAAACAAACAAATAAATAAAATTGTACCCCAAAACCACAATTGCGGCAGCACCTATCAACAAAAAAGTTACTTGAAGGAGACATCTGCCACAAGAAAAGGCCGACTGGAGAGTACTGAACAGCTCTGGAACTTTAAGTCATCGTTCCCATTTCTTTTCACTCAGACACAATTACCTATAATTTCTGGGAACAGTTCTCCCTTATAGTAAGCATATCTACTCAATTGTTACAAGCCACAGGACTCCCACCCCGGGCCTTTATGTCAAATGGGGGATATCAGGTAATTGCCTACACTGGGGTCACACTGAAATGAAAAATAAAAAGTTGTTTCCAATTGCAACCTACTGCTGGTTTTAGAGATTTTTGTATTACTTTAAACCCAAAATGCCTTCCACATGCGTCTACTTGGAAAGGTGACAACGCACCGTTCTATACGTCTCTGAAATTCTTCATTTGGCTTTGAAATCCAAAATTTAAATTTCTGAAAATGCAGATGAAGAGATCCAGGATGAAAATAGGACAGTTGCAGCTCCGAAAAGCCTTTGTATTAATGTCTGCTGTTCTCAGTGGGGGCAAAGTATTCTTGAACATTAACATCTCTGCTTTAATTCTTGTCCCTGTTTGAGATTTACTTTTATCTCTCCTATCTCTTTTTAACCTTTATCTCTGGTAATTGTTCTTCTTAAGTCTTGTTAATTAAGACTGCAAGCTCATCAGGGAGACATCCTCCCCTTTGTTTTCCAGTTCCTTATCACGCCTGGCAGGAGCACAGCATCAAAAATGCATCAGATACTTGGTTCAGCAAAACCATTTCACAGAATTACAGAGTACAGACATGAAGGTCCTGAAGTCCACCTATGTGCTTTTATCAAAATGCTTCTGCTCGTTTAACTTAGTGTTTTATTAACATAATAGGCTTACTGCTTCCAGTGAGAGATTTTAATATTGGCCATTGAAAAAAATCTACCAGAATCACCTCATTCCCTCTTTCAGCCAAGAGCTGATGCCCTTCGAAGGTTCCCAGGCTCACCACAGCGTCCCCCCCAGCACACCGACTTCCCAGCTTGGTCGTTCTTTAGCTAAATGCTCTCGATTTATTCTCTTCCTCTAAGGCCCTGGAAGTTGGCTTTTAGTATATATGACGGGTTCATAAATTAATGACCCTGAATTATGTATTAGATATTTAACCAAATGCTCTACCAAAACCCGCAGTTGCTGTAAATCTAACAAAAATACATTATATATTCTGTTTTTCTCTATATAGACTAAATACTACTTTTTTTTTTTTTCAAAAGATTCCTGAAGGCATCACTAGTTTTTACCTTAAGTGATACCACGATAAAAGGCAGATCTGTTTCAGTTTCTGATCTTCCCTTTCCTTGAACCATTAATATAAGTGAAAGCAAAAATGTAACTCAGCTTGTTATCTTTGCAAAATCAAATACATTAGACAGGGTATTATTTGCCTCAGGCAATGCCATTTCAAGTTTGTATCACTACTACCCAGGACCATTCAGTTTACAAAGAAAAAAAATGTGGATTTGACAATGACTGCTGCCGCTCATTTACAACGCGCAATTGCTCCTTCACCAAGAAATCGGTTTCCACCCCCGTACATCTGAATGAAAAAACCTGTGGTGTTGATTACACAGGAAATATTTTCCCCAAAGTCTTGAAATAATTTGAGTTTATTTCTCTTTACCTTCATAACACATTACCAAGAGAAATCG
Source organism: Anarhynchus alexandrinus (assembly GCA_008711295.1). Classification (NCBI taxonomy): domain Eukaryota; kingdom Metazoa; phylum Chordata; class Aves; order Charadriiformes; family Charadriidae; genus Anarhynchus; species Anarhynchus alexandrinus. The sequence continues at coordinate 225,564 of VUYV01000272.1, forward strand.
GAAATTAACCAGGACCTTTCTTATGAGAGCAATTTTATCTTTAACAACTCGGAAATTAGAATCATAGAATAGACACATAGAATTGCTGAGGTTGGAAGGGACCTTTAAGATCATCGAGTCCAACCATTAACCTACCCTGACAAAACCACTTCCAAACCATGTCCCCAAGTACCGCATCTACCCTTTTTTTTAAACACCTCCAGGGATGGCGAATCCACCCCCTCCCTGGGCAGCCTCTGCCAATGTTTGATAACCCTTCCAGTGAAAAAATGTTTCCTAATATCCAATCTAAACCTCGTCTGACATAACTTGAACCCATTTCCTCTCGTCCTATCACTTGCCACCAGGGAGAAGAGGTCAGCCCCCACCTCTCTAAAACCTCCTTTCAGGTAGTTGTAGAGGGTGAAAAGGTCTCCCCTCAGCCTCCTCTTCTCCAGGCTGAACAACCCCAGTGCCCTCGGTCCTTCCTCGTAAGATTTGTCCTCCAGACCCCTCACCAGCTTTATAGCCCTTCTCTGGACACGCTCCAACACCTCAGTGTCCTACTGAACGCAGTACTCGAGGTGGGGCCTCACCAGTGCCAAGTACACGGGTTAATTAGAGGGTAAATTAGATTTTTAACAATGAAATACAGTGTTTGGATGAGAATCACTAAAAAAAAAAAAAACCCAAACCAAATAAATAACTAAATAACTAAATACCTGGGACTTAAACTGCCAGGTTGATTGCTCCAATTGTCACCAGCTTCAGGGGTGAGTTGCTCTCCCCTTGACTGTGTTTTCGAATGTCCAGTCACTTATCTCAGAGACAACTTCAAAACTTAATGCTATGCTCCTGCTTTTGCAAAATTTGACTGATATGACCAATAGACTGCACCACTTGAAGATCTGTGAATATCTGCCTTATATTATCATGCACACAACTTTAAATCAATTTTTAAAACATCATTTTTGAGCTTGCTTCCATACTTCGTATTTACACAGCGAATAACGCGACCCTCCATACTCTGCTTGACTGTCTCCCACCATATTCTCCTGTTTCATCTCCCAACCCTTCAGCAGAGAAGCAAGGTCACCGTTCCTCCATTTTTATGTTCTTTTTGAGATTTACCTAACCAGTAAGAATAAGCAAAATAACAGAAAGACTGAGTAAAAAGCTTGGTCTGATATTTGAGACTGAATGACGAGAGGTCCAGCGACAGAGGTGACGGTGAGTGAGTGATCTAGATCAGGACGGACAGGAGGACTCTGACACAGAAATGCAATTCTCATCGCAACCCACGGGGAGAATTTGTAATTTCTCCCACATCTATTATTATGATCTTAAATCATCATATTTTTCCAATTTCACTTTGTGAATTAACATAAACTTAAGTCCTTTCAATTCATTCTGAACTATTTTAACCAACCATTAAAACCAAACCCATCTCTCAATAGCCTTGAGGCTATTTTGAGCGAGTACGCTACAAAGGGAACGCGCTGTCAAATACTGTTAGTGGTTAATATTATGTCAATCCTAAACAATACAAATATGCTCTGAATACAATAAAACAACCCATTGGAAAATATTCCTATCCTACAGAGCAGAGTCCTGATATTTTTTACTTATCCTTCTGCAAAGTCCTATTTTACAGAATTTGAGTAACTGAAATTCCAACCCGAAGTACACAGACTACTCTCAAAAAACCTTCAGTGCTTTCCAAGCACAGCTGAAGAAGACTCCCATTCAGTTCACAATGAGCTGACCAACTGAAAGCACTTACAACTTGTTACAGAATTTTTTTTTTCATTGTAAAATAACAACTGACAAGTACAAGCCAAACGGTAATAATTGTCTGCGGCGGGCACGCAGCGTATCGCAGTCCTGAACGCATCCAGCAACGCAAGAGCTTCGTTCTGGGCTACGCTGTAAAAATAGCAAAGCCTGACATTTAAAGATTTTTTTTTTCCCCCTTATGGAGGCAGGTTTCAAGTAGAGTAGTGCAGATTTTCATCAATCCCTTCTTGAAAACAGGGCAAAGCCTTAGGTCTTGGTGATTTAGGAAGGTGTTTTTGTTGTAGGCAGAAAGTGTGAGAAGACATCCTTATGTCTATGGAGATGATTGCTTAACGCTTCTGTAAGCTAGAAGAAAAGGCGGCAGCTGACTGTAGGTCCTAGACTTACACAGATTGCCAAATATTGTACTCCAGAGAAGCCCATTTCAAGATCGTGGTGGTACAAAGTGTGGGCTTCTCAGCACACCAACTTCTCTTTCAATGTGTGTCTTCCAGTGTCACCTTCTCCATCCTGTACCATCCTCTCTCTTTTGTTCCTTCTTTGTCATTATGCCAATGTAATCACCTGTGTCTCATTATCAATATCACGGTGAAGAGATCTCTTGAGACAGCATCACAGCATCCCAGACTGGTGGGGGTGGGAAGGGCCCTCTGGAGCTCCCCCAGTGCCACCCCCTGCCAGAGCAGGGGCACCTCCAGCAGTGGCACAGGACGGCGTCCAGGCGGGTTTGGAATGGCTCCAGAGGGGGAGACTCCCCC
>VUYV01000272.1:228655-290868 GCA_008711295.1 Anarhynchus alexandrinus
AAAAAAAATATATATAATTACTACTTGATTTGAAAACTTTCCTGCTTAAGTCAACCACTAAGGAAATACTTAAATACAGAACGCTATCCAGTTACTCGGATAACCACGAGCAAACCCAGTTCATCTCCGGAGTGCCGCAGTCCACCTATACAACGCGATAACGCAAAGCACTCTGCTTCCAACTGGAAAGCACACGTTTCCCAGCCACAATACTCTGTGATCCCACATCCCTCCCCCCCAAAACCAGAACTTGGGCAACTGGGATAAGGACAGAGCCAAAGACATGATCGCAGAGTAAATTACTACAGTAGCAGCGACTGGGGAAGGCAGCACGGTTGGAGAGGCACAGCACCCAGGGAGCCCCGGACCGCTCCGACGGCCGGGACACAGCGAAGCCGTCGCTCCCATAGGCGCTGCATACCATAAAGGATGCACAATATGGCTGCTGGGAGCTCTGGAGCTGTGACAGCCCTCAGGAAATCAAGCCCTTTGTATACACTGTGAAAGTGCTCGTGATTGTAATAACTGAATACTTACGGAAAGTGAGTCTCCTAAGGACCACCTGCCTCATCTGGTTTTTATACAAATATTCTGAATTCTTACCCATTTCACTTGCTTGAGAGGGGACAGAATAAGGTAAAACGGGCTGAGAACCTCTTAAATGAGCGCTCGCGTGATAACGTATAGGAATTCAATCCTCAGGTGGTCCCACAGTTGTGTATAAACTCCTACAGTGGGACTCCCAGTCACAGCCATTAATAGAAACCATGCAAATCTCCCGCTGAGTGCCACGCCATTTATCCATCAGCAGAGAGGTGTCTCCATCTGTGGTGCAGAAGAACAGCTTGATTTTATGACAGAGGAAGCACTGCTCTAACTCAGTCTCCCCATATTGATGGTCATTTCGCTGCTATTTCTGTTTCTGCGAAAGCTGCAGTGTGAACAGTCTTTGGTGGAAATGGGAACACATTCCAGGTTGTGAGGTAAGGGAATCCCATAGAAACGTGTGTGCCCAGATGAGTAAAATCTACTAATCTAAGGTTATCTGATGCTGCAGGAAGAGATGCCAATAGAGATGGAGATACCTACATCAGAGAAATTCCATTACCCACTCTGTGCTTTTAGCATATTCATAGGAAAACACCAGTATTATAAAATACATCTACGATATTGGGCAGAGAAGGAACTCCAAATGCTGGACGAAGTGCCTGGGGAGAGCTAGAGCACTGAGCCACCAGAAGCAGACGCTTGTCCAAGGCTCTCCAGCATAGCTTCTCAACAACATGAGCCTGTGCGTCTTAAGCAAATACTTCTGCCAGAGTACACTACCTGAGCCTCTTTAAAGCAAATGCTATTGCTATGAAAATTCATGGAAACTTGATTTTTCAGGATAAAATTCTAGTTTTTGAAGATAAGTTAGGGCTAGGAACAGAAGAGTTTCACACTATGAATATTGCTTATTTTCCCAGAAGTTTTACAATGTTGTATGAATAGCATCAGGACCTGGATTTATTTGATTTGACTTTCTTAGCTGGGTAAATTAGTCCCCACATTGCTTTCTGCAACATTTGAACTGTAGTAGTCGGCATGTATGTTTGTAAGTCTTGGGGAAACACGTATTCAAATCTCTTAAGGTTGGTTTAATAAAGATTTGAAAGCTGGCACTGAAGTCTAACTGAAAAGTCGATGGCTGTATTACAAACCGCCTTGAGGCTGGCAGTGCATTCATTAGGTGTCCACAACCGCTCCCAGATGCGGAGACCTTGGAGGGAGTAAGCGTGTAGGTTATTAACATCAGGTCCTCACCTGAGAGGAACAGACAAAACTTCCTCCGAAGCCTGACTCCGAAGGGAGTTTCAGAGGTGATGGTCAAGATGTGGAAGGCTGAGAAGAACTCTGGTTCAGGTCTTCAAGGACTTACCTCTTCCAACGGCATTGGTCTTTAATTCCAGCAGCTGGCTCTCAGAGCTGTAACTGCCTAAGGACAGCCTGACATGCTGCTGACAATCAGCGACTGCCTCAATTGGAATAGATGCAGAGTCATCCCAAAACTGTTTCCCGCAGGATTAGTGTGCTGTCCAGCTCTTCTTCCTCTCCCATTCTCTTCTTTGCTCGGCTCTGTGTTCCCTGTCAACCTCTTCTTGGGTTTCCATGTGTCATATTTGATTTTTTTGTTTCATGCTTTCCCCATCCCCCTCAGAAAAAATACAAAATAAAATAATCCATAGATAAGCCAAGAGGATTGCTTGTCTAAGCAATAGAGGATAGGATGCTTTAATATTTTCATTTTGGTAACTCTTTCCCCCCCATCTTGTCTTCTCTGCTTAAAAAAGAGAAATATTGCAGTGCATAAAACCCGTCAAACAGAACTTCAGTCATTACTGGATGATTAGGTCTATGATAAACATTAACTTTAAACAACAATACATAATTTGACTTGGTATACCATTCTAAGGAACGGAGATCTGGAAATACCCTTGAACCTACAAGGACTGGATGCCTTCCAAACGTTGCCAAGTTCCCTTAGACCTCACTTCTGTGCCGTGAGCTCCAGAATGCACTGGGCTCAGTACAGGTTCTGACCTTCTAATTATCTTAGTAATAATGAATCCAATAAAACGGAAGAGCTAATTTTGCATTATTGCTATGAAAGAAAACTTTCCCTCTAACCTAATGAAGTTGTCCATCATTATGCAATTATTACCTGCACATGTACAATGTCAGCGGGGTTCATTAAAGCTTTTTGAAATGAAGTAGCAGCATAAAATGTTTCTAATTTTCAGATAGCTCTTTATATGGCTCTTTATATACTGAAAAGGCAACAAGCAACTTTGTTTACAAACTGTATTCTGCATATTTTAAGAATGAACAGTAAATACTGTAATACTGTGGTAAAACCTACACGCTAATATCATAAAGGCGGTAATTTCTTAAACATTTTTGTTGTATTTGCCCTTTGTCAACCTGTATCAGTGTAAAAGCTGTGCCTGAGCGGAGAGAAAAATCAATTGATTTCTGTTTTCTTTTTTCCTGATGAAATGAGATTAATGTCTCCTTATGTTTCCTTTCAGGAGGTCGGCTTTCAGAGGGTACAACGTGCTTGCTTTTCCATGCCAACACCTAGACCGCTACCTACGGCAGATATCGATAAACCAGGAATCCAAGAAGTTACTGTACCAAGGCAAATATGCAACGAAGTCGAAATTATTTGGTACGTCCATATGTAGGAACCTACCTGCAGTCCATTTTTATTCAGAACAAGACTCCTTTCCTGAAGTCAGCATCATGATGCATCATACGCCATACGCAGCTGCACAATGAAAAATCATCATAGAATCATAGAATGGTTTAGGTTGGAAAGGACCTTGAAGATCATCGAGTTCCAACCCCCCTGCCATAGGCAGGGACACCTCCCACCACACCAGGCTGCCCAAGGCCACCTCCAGCCTGGCCTTGAACACCTCCAGGGATGGGGCCTCAACAACCTCTCAGGGCAACCTCTGCCAGTGCCTCACCACCCTCAAAGGGAAAAACTTCTTCCTAATGTTCAATCTAAACCTGCCCTCTTCCAGTTTGAAGCCATTCCCCCTCGTCCTATCGCTGCATGCCCCAGTAAAAAGTCCTTCCCCTGCTATCATCTGAGCAAGAACTCAACTCCATGATGCTGGACGCATGCAGCTATTGGAAGTGCAACAAAAACTCTTTCTCCACATGAGTACAGATTGATCCAGGGCAAATTGATAAAATGGTTCCCATTTCATTCCATTAACTGCCGTGCAGATGTTTCGCCTTCACAGCATTTAAATCTGTTTGTGAAGAAAGTTGCAATAAATTGCTCTAGCATGATAAAATGCAACTTGCTGGCTTAGGAAAAAAAAAGCCGAAGGCCTTTAAACAACGTTACATTGAACATCTAAAGGTAAATTCAGTTCTAGTGAGTGCAGACACCCTAATTCTACCCATAAAAGCTCTCCTTTTCCAGTCCAAACAAGTTCTAGATGGTAGCAAAGTAGGCAGCTTCCTAATGTAGCAGATTATTATGGCAACAAAAAAAATGAAATCAAATCCCCGTCCCCAGAGCTGTCTCTGCCAACGAGCGCAAAGCCAGCTGGCGGCCGCTGCTGCAGAGGGGGAAGCTGCTGAGATAAAGAGGCTGGTGGACACGTCTGGCAGAAGGGTCGGTCACTCCCCTTGTCTCACGCTGGCCATTCATCTCAACTCTACCATTCGTGCTAAGGCCCCACCTCTAAAGACACAGAAGTCTCTCTGCGCCACCGGGAAGTTTTGAAACAATTCTTTTTCCTACTCTAATGTTGTTTGTAATGTCAAAAAATACCTCAAATGGTCCATTTTGGGTCCCTCAGCACTGCCCCCTCCTCCTACCTGTATCTCTTTCCTCCCTCCTCAACTCATTTAATGACCGACTTGAATCTACATACTTCTTGTCAGCCTTCTCACCCCAAGTTCTTCTCACATTTATGTCAATCGATTTTATTGGAAAGAGCCCAAACTCAAAGCAATCTGCATCAAACATGATTCTTATTTAAGTGCATGATTCTAGCGACGTGGAAAATGTGACTATACTATAGTGTACCACACCACGAGGAAGGTCTATGTTCATCAGGAGGTACCAGTAGATCAATCAACTGTTTTGTTCAACACAAAAAATATGTTTTTTATTTTACCATAAGAAGAAAATAAATCAGCTAATATATTGCTGTTTCTCTAGAGTGTTACTCTTATATTATTTAATATCTGCTCTGTCCCTCAGCAATACCCATCTGCAGTGTTGAGAGAACAAAAAAATTTGAGAAACTTAAAAACTGAATATTAAGTTTTCTTCCAGTGCTTCCCAGTGGTAGAGGTTTATCTGAAAGAAGAGATTGAATCTATGCATGTATTTCTTGGAAAATAAAACCGTATTTCATATTCATATTTTTTCTATGGGTAGCTATGGCAATATTTTACCCCAAGACATGATCGGTTGCTGTTGCACCAGTCGTCTTCTGTTACTTTAGCATTATGTTTGTGTGTCACTATTTCAGTACATTTCACAAACGCCTATTATTTATTATCACTTATAGCCTTAGAGTGTGCTGAGACAGGAACTCACACACGTCGAGCAATGCTGCCGATTGAGTCAAAAAGCACCGTATTTTCTGCCAGACCAGACAGTATAGCAGAAAAGGCAAGAAGTGAATTGTAAGGTCTGATGAACAACATGGATCCAAACACTCATCCAAGGCAACACCTCCCAAAACTCGGTAAAAGTCACAGCATCCCATGAGCAGAGTTAGGTCTGTTATTTACATTCTGTATATCATACCCGTTCAGGTAGTCCAATCGCAAATTGAGAGCAACTGTAATTTTCATGCTGTAAATTCCCAAATCTGCCCTCTTCTTTCTACTTCTCCAAATCCACGTTTGCAGATCTGCCCATCACAGAATCAGCAGAGCATTTTCTGTGGCACTGCTTTAATTCACCTCTGCCAAGAACATCGTCCGTGTTTTAACCTGAACTAATTTTTGACTATTACAGAATGCCCATACTATCATCATTACGGAAAAACCAAAAACCCGACTTGGCAAACTACCCCCAAACTCGTACCATGGGACAGAGAAACATGGTGTCATTGTGGAACCCACGTGATGTTCTCCTAAGGTAATACAAGAAAAACAGGGAGAACATTGAGGAGAGCTAGCTGTGGTTATTCAGAAACAAAAAAGCTGAAAAAGACTAAGTAAAACCAAATAATGAAGGACCGGTGGATGTATAGATCTGCAGCGAAGCTAATCTACGCTGCATAAATTATCTGGCAGACACATTCGTGGTTTATCAGTCTGTCCTGGCAACCAACTCAAGCACGTAAGAAGCAAACTGTACCTCCTGGAAACGTACAGCGCAAATCTGTAGATGCTATTGCAATGGCGAGTTTCACACATCGACATAGCTTTCAACAAAGCTAAATTCAACAGCAAAGCTTCCTTATGAAACCATTTTGGCACAGAAAACATTAACTTCATAGTTAAGCCTGTGTATGAGAGTTGGAGGCCGTAGATTCTCTAGGCAGGTCCCAGCCACCACAGTAAGCCATGAAATCTCTCTGAATCTATATTCCTCACAGATTAGCACACTGTAAACATTAAAAACTTACTGGAAGGTCTTACAATTTCCAGAAATAGTGTTGATTTCTCTGAGAAGGGAACCACTATCTTTCTCTCCCCCCCCCCCCGAGGAATGGCCAAATCTATCAAATTCAAATTATCATTAATATAATAATCTGTTGTACTTTGCTTGACTCTTTGCTAGCTGGTGAGTATTATAACACCGTGTTTTCCCACGTCAGTGGCTGGGGGAGGAAAGAAGTTTCTCCTTGCTGGCCTCCACGGTCGTAGCCAGGGTTTAGAGGCAAGACACAGAGTGAGAACAGATGTAAAGATTACCCAGCTGGTTCCGCGTTTGTTGTGTGTGCCTACTTCTGTTGTCTGAAGAAGTCTTCCCTCCTCACCTTCATGTCCTTTTGGAATCCTTCCTGCCACTCGCTGCCAGCGCTCAGGAACTCTCCTCGGGACAGATGGCAGAACATAATTGAGGGGAACCTTCTGGGTTTTCCCCATCCTTTCCCCTACCCACTTCAGTTAGTTTCTCCGAAGAGTTTCAGTAGATAACTGAGCAACACGGTGTGACCGATACCAAGCCCAGTTTGAAAGAGAAACTCCAGAAAGCAAGAGAATCATTCTATTTGGCTTGAAAGGCTTGAAATCACATCAACAGTGAGAAACACAAACAGACCAGCTCATGGAAATAAAGACAAGCGTGTTATTCAACACTGGAACTATGGAAATGCATCCTGCTATATATATAGCAGAGTTGAAACGGGTCCAAAAGCGTATCATATGGTACTTTCAGGGAGAGATGTGAGAGACGCTAGCTTTGTCTCAAAAGCAAAAGGCAATTCCTCTAGCCCAAGTATGGCCAGGAGGGCTCAGATGAGGGGCTCTGGTGCATGGGGTGCCAGCGGCGGGCAGAGGCCACCTCACCGCAGTGGGATGCGGTAGGGCTTGGTGCTGAAAGGGACTCCAACACGGATGAGGTCCCACCGGGAGCTCCACTCCACCACAGGAGTTCTGTCCTACGACTTGTACACACCACCATAACATGACCCAATGACTGGAGAAATTCATGGATCTTATAAATTTCTGTTATCCTCAACAATTTCAAGTCTATAGACTGTCTCCAAAAACCTGAATTTTCTGAAACACTATTCCAAATGTGGATCACCACTAGGTAAGTCTTTCTTATTTGGTTCTAGAAGCACAATGATCAGAAAGCAAAACAAAACGTGACACAATTTGATAGCTTCGATTTGCCTACAGTAATTTCTGCAGCTCCAAGTAATTAAACCAAACAGTTGTTATTCACCAGGCTTGGAAAAAACTCAACTGCTACCCTTCTGACTGGATTGTGCCATACTATTTAACTTATTAAATTCCACCACGGAAGACTATTATGTAATGAACACAGATCATGTTTTCAACAAATTAAGGCTAGCATATGATTTAGATTTTACATTGCATTTTAAAAAGCAAATGTGTGTCTGTATTTCAATTGCATTGAAGGATAACCAAAAGAAAAAACTGAGCAAAACTTCCTAGTATACCATTTATACCTTTTGAAAGGCTGAGGGACTTGGGGCTTTTTGTCTGGAGAAGAGAAGACTGAGGGGGGATCTTATCAATGCTTATCAATCCTTCAAGGGATGGTGCCAGGGGGATGGGAACAGTCTTCTTCCAGTGGTGCCCAGTGACAGGACAAGAGGGAACGGGCACAAACTTGAGCATAGGAAGTTCCATCTGAACCTGAGGAGGGCCTTCTCTCCTGTGCGGGTGGCAGAGCACTGGCACAGGCTGCCCAGAGAGGTGGGGGAGTCTCCCCCTCTGGAGCCATTCCAAACCCGCCTGGACGCCGTCCTGTGCCACTGCTGGAGGTGCCCCTGCTCTGGCAGGGGGTGGCACTGGGGGAGCTCCAGAGGGCCCTTCCAACCCTCACCAGTTTGGGAGTCTGTGATTTATGTTCCATACTGTATTTTCTTCAAACTAGATAACAAGTATAAAGAAAAAACAGGCTTAAACCCACTAAATTGATGAAAGCTAAATGTGAATTAATTTGGAAAAAAAAACCACTAAAGACTTTGTTAAGAAAAGACAATAAACATCACATTCTAGAAATCACTTCATTAAAAGGAGAGTGCTCATCACACAGCACAGCCAACAACTGTCTATATGTGAAGAATCTCGGTAAGTGATCTAGCTTGTACAAATATTATTGAATAACTATTTGTAGTCTTCAAGATAAATATTTAAATAAAATAGTATTATAAGCAGCAGCCTGCACTAATATTTACGGTTTTTAGAAGATATTTGGGATCTTGCAAGACATTGCTGAGAAGGACCTTGCTTTGCGTCTAACCCCAATGATACTAACGGTAGTACTTGACCAAAAATAAGATAGCAGACCTGTAGGAAATAAAAGCTGTTTTTAAAACTCTCACTTTGAAAGTCCTCGGGCTAAGGCCAGGGTGAGGGAGAACAGACCGTGAGCGGTGGAGACGGAACATGCTGTTTCTGCGATACCTCTGGCTCATACAAGAAAGCGCTGTGGACCAAATGGATCTCCTCGTCTTCCAGAGATGCTGTCCTCTCGACAGTGACTGCAGAGGAAACTCTGCAACGAGGATGCACTGCATGTTCAAAAATTAGATGGCTACTAACAGGCATCAAAGTCATGTGCGCTACCGCCTGCTCTTTTCCTCACCAAAGCCCCAAAATGCGACCGATAGAAAAGGAACTATCAGAAAGGAAGAAATAGGATAAGGGCTTTTAGGATCTCCAGAACAAAAATGATACATGCAGGAAAAGAAGAATGAGACTTGTGGATTCTGGTGGAGGAAAAAGACTGAAGGCTTAAGAGTTTTTGTACTGTTATTTTATATAAATGAGGCATGTGAAGACTGGACACAGCACCAGGAGCCATGGCAAACTGTTCAGGGGGTTGGGAGCAGGAAGGGATCAGCTTGACAGTGTTTGAAGGCAACTGTGTCGTGTTGGTCATGTACTGTCCTGAGAACTGGAGCCCGAGGAAAAGAAAGATTTGGAGCACAGAAGCATTTGGGTCATGGCCTTATTTAAAAAAAAAAAAATAAAAAATTTTGTTTTCCTTTTTCTTTTTGGATAAGATCTGATGCCTGGATATTGGAGAAGACTGGTGATGACAGATTTCATCAGCATAATCAGGAGAAAGAAGTTGAAATGTATTCAGTTATAAAAGGAAAATGCCTAGAAAAGGCAATTAGTTAAAAAGTAAAAGAGAAGAACAAGGGCAGACAGAAAATTGAAAATAAGGGGCACGGGAGAGTGAACAGAAGACTCATCAAGTAACAACATTGGCAATGATGATAAAGGTGGCGAAAGATCATAATTTATCATACCATAACCCCCAAACTGAGGAATTTGACTGTTTCTATTCTGTTCTATTTATGAAAGTTATAGATTATGTGATATCCGACAGCACGAATTAATTTCCTTGCTTAGTACTGCTGTGCAGTTGGTATTTCCTGTACATTTACTCCCGAGGTAATTCCTTCGCTACCCAGACGCTCCCTCCCAGCCCAACACAAAAAAGCACCTTACGTAAGTGGCATTTTTGCTTAGCCCAGGTGATGATGTTTTCATGCACTGCACAACAAATTTACAACTAATAAGCAAATTCAGTTACACGGCTGAAAGTACACCACCTACAACACACAACAGCTCTACAGACATTCCAATGAAATGTTGCACCACGCTCAAATAGTTTAAATTGCCTCCTGTTTCGTAACATGCTAAGGCAAATTGAAAATATGCCTGGATTTGCTGTATGTTTTGACTGCGTTAAACATGGACTCGCACCCATACGTTCTGGAAACCTGTCCTTGCGAGGGTGATTTTCTTCCTTTCTGCAATAGTCTACTTACCTAAGGTTAAAACACTTATGTGCAGTTCGTAACCACCTGATATTCAAAACTTTAAAAAAAGGGAAGGGGTATGAGACCCTTCCATCATTCCATTAAAAAATGAAGCTAGAGTAATCCCAGCCCCTTTACAAGTTGATTCAAGCAGAGATTATTAGTTACATCTATAAATATGTGCGTGTACATATATATATTTACATTTTTTTTCACCAGACAATACAGATACCCCGTGTGGAGTCTGACCACATTCTGCTCTACTAATTCCCAGCAGTACCGTCTTCCCACAGTACGCGTTTCTCCAAACATGCTCCTGGGGGGAAGACGAGCAGCACCCCACTGTTCCAATGCTGAGAGATACGACAGATGCTCATGGGAATTAATGTGTATAAACCTAAACACTACTGACTACAACCAATTAAAACGTTAGAGGAAGCTAAAGAACACACTGAAACCGTTACAGCACGTAACCAGTTTGGGTGGCTGTTATTACTGTTTGGATTTAAAAAAAAAAAAAAAGGGCAGAAAGTCTGCATGATTCTAGAATTCTAATTTGAATTGAATGCTGCTACGCTCCAAATGCATTTCAGACTGTGTTTAAAAAATATTAAAAAGTCAGTTATCCCAGTTCTACTCAGTACAATTCCCTGGTATCAAAGTTTCCAGTTTTTCCTCTTATTTTTCTTACTGTTTAACAGCACAAAACAAGTGTAAGAGCTACTAATCCCCTCTAAGCAAGTAATTAGTAATTCATTTCAGAAGTAAATACAGCTCTGAAGTATTTCAGCATGACTCAAATCAACCATTTTAAAATAATGGTCTATTTTTTAAAAGCAGCAGACAAGGATGGGCATTTCAGATACCCCAAAACAAGTGGCTCACGCAGACAGAGCTGGGATAGCCTCGTCCGCTCTCCTCGGGTTCCGTCTAGGGAAGAGGAAGGTAATGGATATGGCTGTGTGTCAGCAGGGCTTAATAAATACTCACATTACGGGAAGTTTTCTGGTTTAATTCCCACAGTTAACTAGTGCGTACTTCTAGAGACTTTTGGAATTTAAAAGGTGGACCGTACGCGAGCCACATAGAGTAAATTTAGAAAATGAACCAATGAGATGCTCATAGATTTTCCTGGATTACATATTTGGATTACCGTTTATGGCATGGGTTAACCAGGATAACCGACAGTCAGAGGCAGCTCACAATCAACTGTAATGGCATGCAAATTGACTATTCGGGGTTAGTAAATTGAAGGGAGGGAAAAGAAGACTCTTAGCTGGAGTTTCCTTGAAAAAAAAGGCTGAAAGGAACATTTGTAGCCAGCAAAAACTGTTTAAAAGCCCCTCACAGTGAAGTTAAAGCCCTTTCCAGCATTTAACTCCAAGAGTACCCTGCCCAAATCGCCCGGTCTGTGCTGTCCTGTCGTCTGCAGTCGGAGCTGACAGGGGCAAAGAAAAAAAACCATGTCTTGAAGGTTCTGAAATGAATTCATGTGTTCTACATACAACAACATAACAGCCTGGGAAAGTTACCGGCTGCTGCCTTTGTTCGACAGAGATTAACCATGGCACACATGAATAATGGGCTGGATTTATGCCGGAGAACAGAAGCTGAATGACAATTGTCGAGGCACTGCATTATACATACTTTGGCTGCCTTCTGCTCTATTCATTTAACACTTGCAGGGAGCGCCGTGAATGAATCTCAGCTCGTTTTGCCCTGTTAAAACCACAGCTACACGCGCTGTTTTGTAAACCCGCCCTGATACCCAGCAGATCTTACCATGTATGTGCCACCGTAAAGCGACGACGCTGGCGGATGCTTTTATTGACGAGCAACTTTCTGAAAAAGCACGGAGAGTTCCTCGGTGAACTGCGAGGAGAAATTTTTGGAGACGTAGGTCTGTTCCCAGACAGCTTGGGAAGCTCGAGCTCTAAATGCATTTGTTCTTTGAAAGTCCTTATGTAAATCTCTGACTCTGGAGTAGCAAGTTCCCTAGAAGAATCTTTTGCTGTCATAGCTTAGACGTTATGCGAGCTCTCACCATTCAGAAAACGTAACAAAAACACATCACGCAGGCATCGCCGCAGATTAAAAACGCTGATAAATCGGCAGAGCTTACCCCGCTCATTCACAAGGCTGGGCTCCAAATGGAAAGGCTGCCTGAAGCAACAGCAGCATCAATCGAAGGACGATAAGCCAGGGCTGTCAGAAAACCCTTTATCAGCCCAGCTCTCCCTCTGAAAATGCGCCAGAGTGTTTCTGTGTCAGCAGCCTCCGTGCGGATGCAGCTTGCCTGCCAGCCACACACCGACGCGCGCCGGAGCCATTCAGCCCCGCACACCAGCTCATGAAAAATTCATAACAGCCGGCTCCCGATCAATCCCTTTCCTATAGCCTTTTGGCTTCGCAGACTTCCCAGAAAAACGCCGGATTTTTCAGTGCGCGCTAATAAAATCAAGGAATTCCCTAGTCTGTCACAAGCCGAGTAACCCGATTCATTCAGGCCCAGTACGTTTAATAAAAAGGTCTTCATTCAGAATTAGTTTTACCCATACTGCAGTAGCTCCACCCATGACATGCTTATTGGCTCGATATTATTTTGACAACTGGACTCTGCTCAGCTCTGTCTTGTGTTATGAGCGCGTCGGATTCTCATGCAATTTTAACGAGCCGTCTAACACCACGACATTGTTCCTGGGCATCGCCGAGCGCACCCCGGGCACAGCCGGAGCGCCCCCCGGGACGGCAGCGGCGCTGGCTCCGAGAGAGATGTGCGCAGCGCTCGGGGTGGGCCGGGAAGAAAAGGTCTAGTAGGGTGGGGAAAAAAAAAGAAAAAAAAAAAAGAGAAAAATAAAAGGCAGCAAGGAATAATACTGTGCGAGAACAAAGCATGCAAAAATGCAGAGTCGGCACAGCTGAAGCTGAACGCCGCGGAAGCAGCCTGCTTTGCTGTCCCGGGATCTACGTATGGTCAAAGGGCAAAATCACTGCCCGACGCTGGAGAAGGTAGCGCAGGGTGAGCAAATAGAGGGAAACACCGAAGGGCGGGGGACTCGGCACCTCCCTGCAAAGACAGTATAAATTAATTCCAAGTCATTTAAGCAATGTATGTAATTTAGAAACACAAAAACCCCAAGATTTGTTCTGGACATAAACAACCTCTATGCTTGCAAGGCTAAAAAAAAAAAATAATCTAGGGAATGAAATTAAAGACAAGATTCAATGCTGACAGTAAGAATATAATAAATACTATAGGGAGTGGCAGAGCATCTGGTCAAAAGTAGGTGACCCTTAAATGTAAACACAATAATTCTTTGTAAAGAAGGAGGAGAAAGGAAACAGTACACCCAGGCAGCCTGCGGTGAAAATGCTCTGATCTGCGTGCAAGAGGTTGAGCGTACAGCGTAGGCATCAATTACACAACAAATCCCCCCCCAGTCCCTATCCATTCCGGTGTTCTTTTCACTCATATATCCCAAAACACTTCGCAAAAACATTAGCATGCCTTTGTCAGCATCAAGCAAAAGGCTTGTTACAGAGAGCTTCCCTATAGCAGAGACTATAGAGGGGTTACCAGACATTCTACCTGACCTGCTGCTATGTTCTTCACCATTCACATTTATTTGGGGTTTTTTTGGGTTTTTTTTTTTTTTTAAGTAGAAAGACCTACCTGAGCCTAACCTAAGGATACTGGAAATTGCAGTGTTATCTGATACTGAGAGGTTCACGCGGCAGCAGAACAGGAACATTTAATGCTTTAGGAATTATGACGTCTTAGACTGTGATCTGTTATTCTACATCTCGGCTGTACTGACAGCCAGCGAAAGACAAAGGGAAGCTTGAGAGCTTTGCTGAATGACAAACAAAATCCACACGGATGCTTAGAATCTGGAATTCCAAACGAAAAAAAAAGAACTTTCCAACTCACAAGGGAAGCAAAATGGGATATTGGAGGGGGTCTGTGAGAATAGAGCTGATACTAGAGACACAGTGTTTCCACGCCTTTTCATAAAGCTACTAAAATTGCGAGGAGAATAAAGGGAAATCCACCTTTTAAAAGCACTCTGTGATAAAACACACTGTACAATGGTATGCTCCTCATACTGAGTATGTCCTTTCCTTACCTGAATTCAGACATGTTTCAGAAGCAGTGTCCATTAAGGGAGTGCTTCTTATTATTTGGACGTTCATAAATTAGTAATGAGATGTCAGTCCCACAGTCTGTAGAAGACACTGTGGTAAGATGTGCAAAGGCTGCTGATGGAGCAAAGAAATGCAAGAAAGGCTGAGCTAATAAGATGGAAAAAGGAGACTGTGGGGAGAAGGAAGCCTCTGCTCTCCCTTGTGGAAGCATAAAGAATGAAAAGACAAAGTGCCACCCACTGCTTTGGGTAGCCAGAATGCAGGTGCTTCTCCAAGCTGAGGTCTAGGACGCTCGTTACTTGGTACACAACCTCAGAGTATTTTGACCATTAGCACAGGTCATTTCTCCTGTTAAATATCTCCCAGATCTTGGAGCTAACAGTCACCTGGATAAGGCTGTAGAGCAGCTCTCTTTCTGTTTCAGCTGTCATTCTTCACACTGCCATCTTCTGATGTTGCACACACAGAGGACTGGGCAGCCAAAGTCTTTATAGTCTTTACTGACTTGTAGGATTGGAATTCTGTCAAAACATGCTGCTTTACTCCGGGATAAGCCAAGAAGAGATGAGAAGAAGAACATCTCAAGAGACTTGAGCTAACTGGCGTGAAAGCTTGGTATCAGAGTGAACTTGGCAATAATTCTGAAAAATGAATTTTGCCGTATTTGCTGAGGTTACTGTCAGCAACAGGAGGCAATGGCAGACAGAACATCCAGGGGGCCAGAACGCCCGGAGAGATCACCAGGTACAAGGACCAGTTTACTCAAGTCCCCCTAATATACGAACAAAAATGGTCAATAGGCATCTCGCTCTTTCCTGAACTTATGTCCCAGTAACACAGCGTAACACAATAATTTGTCTATCATTACAGATTGTTGTGTGCGATAGGATCGGTGGTCCAAAGGTAACAAGTCATTTCAGCTCATCACTCACAAAGGAAAAGTTTGAGGAGGAAGAAAAGATGACTAAAGAAAAGGGCTGGGTAGCACTGGCAGGAAAATAAAACCGCTTGGAAGAACGAGGACAATTAAGGCAATTTTCAAAAGTTTAAGTACCCTTAGGTGAGTTTTCATGCAAGCTTCCCAGCTTACCAAAGTGCCTAGGATTGCAGAAGGGTTTAATATATTTTAATATATTTTATTAGAATAACCGGTATAGGTGGAAAACAGTATTTTCAAGCATGCAATTCCCCACCAAAGGCTGATCTTCACTGTGTCGAGAGCAATTGCTAAGCAACAAAAATACATACTTTTTCTTTACAGTAGCCCTATTATTTACCTGTTTCTAAGCCATAATTGCCAGGATAAAATAAAATACCAGGGAAGAGGCAACTGTGAAATGTCCTACATGCTTCAGTAGGAAAGGAAGAGTGGGTAGTTGACTTTTAACAGCACTTTCAGTCAGTGGCAGAGTAATTGGATAATTCTTCCATACAGCACACTCTGTAGAAGCACATTTAGATAAAAACAGTTAGGAAGCTCCCCTCTGTGACTTAGGTCATTGTTCCATCCATACACATTAGCAAGGCATCCCAAAAAGATAATGCTAACCTGACAGCAAATTAATTAGAAAAATTATTTCAAGGGATTGTGATTTGCTGGTACTACTTTTATTTCTTTTTCAAAGGAAGGAAACCTAGGGGAAACATATTTTTAATCAAGTACAGAGTCTCCTTTTCAGAAATCCTGGCTTTTAGTGTTCTGTCTTTAAAAGCAAAAATAAAGATCTTTTTCAAGTTTTCAAACAATTAAAAAATTAAGGCTATTACTTGTGCCAATCATTATAAAATGTAACACACAAATCCTCCCCACATCTTTTTAATTGTTGCTCAAGCAATTTTCTATCTGAATGCAAACACGTAATATGTGCTCCTGAAGCAATAAAGAGAGTCTGTTCCTTTGTACTCGGTAGTCCTGGAAGGACTTTGATGGTCCCTCATACACGTCCGTGTTTGCTTGGCTTAAGTCAGGCATCTGTGCAAACACAGGTCTGTAAAGGTCACTCAGAGGAGATGGCCATCTCTACAGCCTTTATTAATAGTTGAGGATGCACAAGGGAAGGACTTAATCTGAGCCTTAGAAGCCAGTATCTTTCATTTACACTGTAATTTTGAACACATTTGATGGAAAAAGCCCTATTGGGCCAGCAACATTATGGAATCTCACAGCACTGTCGCTACTTAACATTTGGATTTCCGCCAAATGTACTGGGTAGAAGATGGGTTGAGAGAAGATCTACGATGGACTTCCAGGAGAGAAACTCTAGAAGCCGATTAGCCCAGAAAGCGATGAAAGGACAATACAACCCTGAGTAGGACACAGTGAAATCATTGTCCCCCCTCTAACAGGTCAGCTAAATCACATTTCCATTATAAAAGAAAAGGGTTCATGAGAGTAGGAGTGATCATGCAGGACACTAGAAATTAGAATTAGAATTGGGTCATGGAAGCAAGTGCTGAGTTTAGAGGAACAGAGCAGTTGAGGAACATCTGTGTTTGTGAAAGGACAGAAGAACAAGATTTTGAGGAAAAGGGGAAAAGTAAATCAAGGTAAGGGAGAAACAAAAGCTATAAAATCACAGTTTTCTCTTGGACTAAACCGATAAAGACATCTGAGTAGAGAGAAGCAGAGGCAATGAGAAGGTAGAAGAGAGGGTGAAGAATATGGGAATAGTCACTCGCACTGGAAAAGAACTCAGTTAAAAGACTACAGTAGAGGAGGGAATAAATTTGCAGTGGAAATGTCACGGACTGACACGGATGTGATGTTCAGTTCGAGGCCTAAGGCAGAAGACGTAATTGCCGAGATGAGCCAGCACTGGGAATACATAAGAGCAACCCAGGCGATGGGACTCAGGCGAAGATGCGAGGGGGAGCAAATGAATCAAACAAAAGAGAATGTCTAGGAGGAAACTCAGAGCAAGACAAAAAATGTATCAATGAACTGGAAGCTGTAGAAGGGTAAGCGGCCAGGAAAACAGGCGCCAAGTAACAGTGCTTCAACGGGAAATCAGAAGTCACTGTGGATGAAAATGGAAGGATAGGGAACAACAGCCAAGGCTTCAAGTCAGAGCAATGGCTGGTGAGAAAGAGCTAGAAAGGTGACAGTGACGTGAAAAGAAGAGCTGGATGCAGCACTGCTAAAACCTGGAAAAGATTCCAAGAAAATAAATAAATAAATAAAGCAGCTGTAGAGCCAGTGTTATACATGAGGATGTGTTTGTGGTGGAGAAGGTACAGCCTTCCAGTGGTGGAGTTACTTCTCTAAAAACAACAGACATGAAGAAAAAGGGAAAAGAAGGGTGAAGAGGGTANAAAGCAGCTGTAGAGCCACTGTTATACATGAGGATGTATAACAAGCACAATTACAGGTTGGGCGGGGAATGGCTGGAGAGCAGCACTGAGGAGAAGGACCTGGGTGTGCTGATCGACGAGAAGCTCAACATGAGCCAGCAATGTGCGATCGCAGCCCAGAAGGCCAACCGCATCCTGGGCTGCATCAGAAGAAGTGTGGCCAGCAGGGTGAGGGGGGGATTCTGCCCCTCTACTCCACTCTCGTGAGACCCCACCTGGAGTACTGCGTCCAGCTCTGGAGTCCCCAACAGAAGAAGGACATGGACCTGCTGGAGCGTGTCCAGAGGAGAGCCACGAGGATGATCCGAGGGCTGGAGCACCTCTCCTCTGAGGAGAGGCTGAAGGAGTTGGGGCTGTTCAGCCTGGAGAAGAGAAGGCTCCGGGGAGATCTTATTGCGGCCTTTCAGTACCTAAAGGGGGCCTACAGGAGAGCTGGGGAAGGACTTTTTACTGGGGCATGGAGTGATAGGACGAGGGGGAATGGCTTCAAACTGGAAGAGGGCAGGTTTAGATTGAACATTAGGAAGAAGTTTTTCACTGTGAGGGTGGTGAGGCACTGGCACAGGTTGCCCAGAGAGGCTGTTGAGGCCCCATCCCTGGAGGTGTTCGAGGCCAGGCTGGACGTGGCCTTGGGCAGCCTGGTGTGGTGGGAGGTGTCCCTGCCTATGGCAGTGGGGTTGGAACTCGATGATCTTCAAGGTCCTTTCCAACCTAAACCATTCTATGATTCTATGATTCTATGTGTTTGTGGTGGAGAAGGTACAGCTTTCCAGTGGTAGAGTTAGTTCTCTAAAAACAACAGACATGGGGAAAAAGGGAAAAGAAGGGTGAAGAGGGTAAGCTGAAGAGACTGACATGAGAGGAAACGGTAAAATACGTCCTTCATGCCTTCTTTACTTCCTTTCTATCACGACCAAGAGGCACACTATGTCCATTCCACAACCAAGTGCTGCTGATTACATTAGAGGCAGAATCAGTATTAGTTCATTCCACCCCATCCCAGTCCCAATTTTACCTTTAGCTCCCTCAGAGTAGCAGCAAATCTGATTATAGGTATATGTTTAAGTAGAGGCTACGATTGACATTTTTAAACTATCACACCAAATTCTGACGCTTTCAAATAGTTTTAGCCTGAATAATAAGAATTCACCATTCTCATTTGATACGCATTTGATCAGCCACATCTTCCTACAACACAGAAAAGGAAATCCGCAACACAGGACAGTGATCGTACTTCCAAAACATGCAGTACTAACCTAGTGCTTAACAATAATATAATAATAACAGCAGAGAAATATTATCTGGAAGCTGTGAAGAGATGCTGATGTAGTAAACTTCATCAACCCTCCCTTAATAATGTCTTCTTTAATAGAAGGCTGAGCAAAGCCCGAGGCAGGAAAGTCTCTTTGGCTCAGAAGTGGGAGGCTTTTTGGTGTTCAGTTTCTATCTTTTTAAGTAAAAAACAAAAGACGTCTGCCTTTGCTCAATTGCAACGTCTGCAGTCTCACAAGTGAGAGCTTCTAAAAGATGGCTCCATGACAGAAAACTTTAAATGACACGTTTTGAGGATTTTTTTTCTTATACTTTCCTGGTAGTTTCCAGAATTGAGATGCTGAATGAGAGGCAGAATACATCACTAATTACTGGTTTGCATGACAAATTTCCCACATTTAAGAGGAAAAAAAATAACAACGACAATTCACTGCAATTTACATTACCATTGGAAGATAAGGTTTTTGTGTATATATAATAGCTTAGAATTATATAGTTTGTATCTCCATTGCCCTGTGGAGGGGCTCTGTAGGGGGATCTGAAATTTTCTGGGGGGCAGACACCAGTAGTTCTTGCATAGACCTTTGAAGCGACATTTTGGAGCACTATAAATGGTCACGGAAGACAGAAGCAGAGCACCTAGCAACCCTTCGGTTTGCACAGTACGAGCTGAGCCAACTGCAAAAGAAAGAAGCAACTGGAAAAGTCCGTCCTTATTTATTTGAGGGAGTCAGGACACCAGCACAGAGAAATTACCCACATCTAGGAGCTTAGCAGAGGCTGAACAGAACCCATCCTATATAAAAGGTGAACTTTGGAGCTCTTCCCATTTCATAAGCATCCAGTCGCTTTCAAACAGGCTATTCCTCATTCAATAAGTAGCTTGTATATTAGTGTTTGGTTTAGCAACCAACAATTGCAGCCTCTGTATATGATTCCATAAGTTTTTAGGTCTTTAAAACATCCAGTACCCCTAGCAAGGCCAAGAAGATCCAGAATACTTTTCAGATTAGTCACAAATTAAATCAACTCCATCTTTAAGAAAGATACCTCGAGAGTTTTGAGCGGCCTGGATGCTCGTCTGTTCGCGCTGAATTAGACATCTACGTCAACTGGGTCGTTGTGCCATTTGAGCAGGGCACTGCAAGGTGTCCTCTGTCACAGAAAAGTTATTTGCATTCAGAACGCGGGTGAAGAAGTCAGTAGTCACAGGA
The DNA here is from genome assembly GCA_008711295.1 of Anarhynchus alexandrinus. Classification (NCBI taxonomy): domain Eukaryota; kingdom Metazoa; phylum Chordata; class Aves; order Charadriiformes; family Charadriidae; genus Anarhynchus; species Anarhynchus alexandrinus. The sequence goes on from VUYV01000272.1 coordinate 248,643, forward strand.
AGCTGATGCCTTTCACCTGCCATTTAGTCCTTCAACTGGATTTGGTACATTGTTTTTTCCACAGTAAACCATACCATGGAAAGACAGAGACACAATTTACCCGAGTTCCTTGCACTTTTTAGTATCTAAACAAAAAAGTACAATTTCTTATTGTGCCACAATCCCATTTTTTTCTTACAGGTATTCATGTTGTTACCTTCTAGTAGATACATATGAGGAAATACATTTATATACTATAAGCCCTCAGGGCATGATGTAAGATACTTTCTTCATAACGGTAATTTCCTTAGCAACTTTGATTGTGCTTGATTTAGAGTATTTCTCAGAGAACATTTAAATGCCTTCTATATTATCCATAGTGAGTAATCACATATGTTAGACCAATCTGTATTACTTGCGATTATTTTTCTCATTTCAGAGCTATAGATTAATATTTTTCAGATGAATTCAATAAGCCAACTTACTCCTCACGGGCAGAGACCTCTGGGGTGACTCCAGAGAAAAGAGAAGCCAACGCAAAAAGTCTTACAATTTCACAATTCCTTACAATTTCCTTTACATCCGACGCGATGAGAAAAGGCTTTGAGCTGCTACAGAGACACGGAATGAAGGAATCTCTACAAAGCTGTCTGTGCGGACAGGCTAGCTCAGCTCTCGCCAGGCTGTTGTTTTATCCGTTCGGCGGTGTGTTACCTGGCTGCGATTAGCATTAGCTGCACCTGACTCTGCCATGAATGTGCCTGTGACTAAGCACCTCACCTCGCGTGAGTCATCAGCATCCGACAGCCACGATGGGCTCTTTGCTCATTGCTGTGCAGAGATGCTTCTGCAGATGCCTCTGTGCCCATGTCCAGAGGCAACTATGGGCACCGTAGCCACTGGCCAGTATCACCCATTGTCATTCAGTCACAGGTAACCTCCTTGTTAAATACGAAACGCAAACTAATGTTAGTGTCTGTAATTTTCATGTAACTAGAATGAAAATGACATAATACAATGATAAGTATGAAAAAAAAAATCAATATTGCTCTGTCAGAGCAATGTTCTTAATGATAAGATACTGGTAACAGATAATCCCATGTAGCCAATTCAGGCCCCCGGTTTGGTAGGTCATCCGTGCATCCTGCCAAACATTCCCCTGGAAAACGACAGTTTGAGTTGGTTGGCAACATCTCCTCACGTAGGCAATGGAGAGGCAATAAAAGTGAACGCTTAGCCTTGGACAACCCTCCTCCTCCTTTTAAAGAGAGGATTTAAATCATTTTCATGAGCAAACATGTTATTGGTCTCACCTGTGATAGCTGAACAGGAACAGAAAACTTCACCATTAATCTGAGCCTGAGGAGGTTTTACATTTTACACTTGCTCTTCCAGATTCTTAGTGCTGTAGCAGTTGACTGACAAAACGTCATTCCAGTTTGCATGCGAGTTATTTTAATTACTCTGTGTTTCAGATCATCTACACCTTATCAGCTCTCTCAAACTAAACAGTATCGAGTTTACAATGTGCATCCATTTATAGTTATTTTTCCCTAAAAAAAACCCCAACAATGACAGGTAAAGCTCATTACATTTACTGTTCAACAGCATGGTTGTAACCTCCAGCTTTGCCAAGCGCTTCACGTTTGGTGCTGGAAAACAACAGAAAATGCATTGTGTATAATTGTCAGAATTCACATACAGCTTTGTCCACTACAGCTTAATTAAAGGAATAAATTCACAGCCAAAAACCTAGAGACCAGTGCACTGCCAGTGCCAATAAAAATGGGGTTAAGAGAGGAGGTGGCTGTGGCTTGTCCAAGTATTTAAGAAGTCTCATGTTTTTCTTAATGGCAAGAGTGTCCAGCGATGGCTAACGAGCCTCCTGGAGCAGCAGTTGGGGTGAGAACCTGTAGAACGTGACCAAGGCCGGCAGCAGAGGACACCACTATGTTCTTGGTCCTCTAATTCATTCCAATGACACTTTCAACGTTATCAGTTCAAAGGACCCAGGAAGGAATTGATACAAAAAATAAGGTCAGTAAGATTCTAGGAGGTCACAACGTAGCTACTGAAAACACATAAGAGAAGGTCCAAAGGCCTTTGACATCCACCAGTGCCAGGTGGATATGGACAACAAGTAATTTATCGAGATTAGTCATTAGTTGGAGGAGTTGATCTCTGGTTATCCTGGCAAACACAAAACTAGCAAGAGGAGGCATCCACGGACATGTTTCCTACATCCACATCCAGAAAAAGTCACAAGTCACAAACCCTGTGAGGTGTCAGGCGGTAGCCGTCTCCTCAGAGAGACACAGACCCAGAGTGTGCGGTACAGCTGCAATCACAGAATGATCAGGGTTGGAAGGGACCTTCAGAGATCATCTAGTCCAACCCACGTGCCAAAGCAGGGTCACCTAGAGCAGGTTGCACAGGAATGCATCCAGGCGGGTTTGGAATATCTCCAGAGAAGGAGACTCCACAGCCTCTCCGGACAGCCTGTGCCAGTGCTCTGCCACCCCCAAAGGAAAGAAGATCAGCCTCATGTTGAGACAGAATTTTCCGTGTTCCAGTTTGTGCCCGTCACCCCTTGTCCTATCACTGGGCACCACTGAAAGGAGTCCAACCCCATCCTCTTGCCACTCATCCTTTAGATATTGGTAAGCATTGATGAGATCCCCTCTCAGCCTTCTCTTCTCCAGGCTGAACAGCCCCAGGGCTCTCAGCCTCTCCTCAGCGGAGAGATGCTCCAGTCCCTGATCGTCTTCACAACCCTCCGCTGGACTCTCTCCAGCAGTTCCCTGTCCTTCTTGACCCAGGGAGCTCAGAACTGGACACAGTGCTCCAGATGTGGCCTCACCAGGGCAGAGTGGACGGGGAGGATGACCTCCCTCGACCTGCTGGCTGCGCTCTTTTTAATGCACTCCAGGATGCCATTGGCCCTCTTGGCCAATCACCGGAGATGAAGGGCAGGCTCCGAGCAGTGCTCGGTCTGGCACTAACCACAACCTCTGAGGAGAACCAAACCCCGGGACGAAGGGTTTACCACTGGCAGAGTGAACAGGTTTATTCTGTCCTGACAGCAGAAGCACTCCTGTCTGAAGGGGGACATGCCAGTCAGAGGAACCACTCACAGCAGATCAGAGATAATGGAGTGTTCTTAGTAAAATTATTTAGTAGCTTGGTTATAAGTATTTAGAAATGTCATTTATAAGTGGACTTTGATGAATTTTGGCTGGGAGATGAGCTTATGGTGTGTGGAATCAAACATCTAAGCTTCCCAGACATACACCATCCAGGCTGGGATCTGCAGAAGCAGGAGATGTGTTAAATGGATGTGGCACGATGCTGGGAAGTAGAGTTGCATTCCAGCCCCAGAGCAACCCAAATACACTCATATTTTCCATTCCCTAATCCCTTGTCAAATATAATGTTAGACTCCACGGCGTGCTCCTCTCCTGCTTGACAGCAGAGTAAGACATGAGAGGCCACATGATGGTGTGCAGGATGAGGTGGCACAGCCAAACCGGTACGCTGGCACCAGGATTCACACTGTCTCTTGCACGTACCATATTCCAGAGCTTCAGCTCAGACACCGCTGAAAAACCGCGTAGGCACGTGCCACGCATGGCGCTGGTCACCACGCTGCAGGGGCACGACTCTGCCTGCTGCCAGCGAGCACACGGGGAGAGAAAGCTGGGAGGGACTGGAAAACAGACCATTTTAACGCACATAGCGTTTACATTTATTCCGTTGTGGGTTCTAGAGGTACACACAGCTTCACAGCAAAATTTAAAACCGCTTCTTTGTTTGAACAGCAGCACAAGACAGACCACCACCGGAACCATCAGTGCAATACTGAACAAAAATATATCTAATTGAATGGATCAGCTGAGAACCAGAAGGTAGTTCTCCAGGTGAACAAAGCAAACTGGGTTTGATCTTTCCTTTCAGATGAAGTTATCATTATTCAGAAGTTTGAAGATAAAGTTGCGTCAAATTCTTATCTGGTTCAGCTTTTATATCAACTGTATTTCCATAATCTCCATTTATTTTATATTCTTGGGAGGATGAAGTTTGAACATAATATTTCAGAAGCTTCATTGTCTTTTGCTAATTAACAGTGACTCATTTCTTTCCATTCTAGATACATTTCAAGCTGTCTTATTTCATTCTTCATCGAGGTATATAATTATAATTGAATCATTAAAAGCGTGTTTTGTGTGCCTACAGCTACCTCCATTTGGAAGGACTAGTATCTCCAGGCAAATCTGGCAGCACCAAACTTCAGGATCATCTTCAGTAAAATTACTGGGCTCACCTTGCAATTCATACAAAAAGGGCCCGCTAGCATTTTGAGCACGTAGGCAGACTAAAACCCAATGAATCAAATAAATGCAACCTAAGAAAAAGATTATATTGCAAGAACATAGTACAAATTGTGTACAAAAAGACATTTATAAACTAATAACATTTTTAATTCAAAACCTATGACTAATCCAGCATTATGTTTCTTCTTAAAATTCCTCTGTACCAACCACACCACACACAAATCAGTTATTCTATCTAGCCCTTTGCGAAAACATAAAAATAAAAAAAATATTCCAACTGAGAAGATCCAAGAGCTTCAAAAACTGACAGCAACAGACAATGTCTAAATATAGGCAGCCAAAACACTTATCTGTTTATTTTTAGCTGAGAAAATAACTTCAATGATAACTCAGAGATAGCACAAATTATCTCTCTGCAGCAGTTTCTTCTCAGATCAGTTTACAGTTGTATTACGTATAAAACAAGCAAGCAGTGACCCCTATCTATTTGGGCTGCCCATCATTTTTTCCAATTACGAAGGATTCTTGTGATTGATTTTTCACAAACAGATCTCCAGGATTTGTTGTGTAATGTCAGATGGGGCCGGGGCTCCCCCGGTGACCCCCCCAACCCCTCCTCCTCGTGGCACAGCCAGGGCAGCGGGATGACTGTGAGTGCCAATGCAGCTTCGAGGTTCAGGTTTGTATTTTTAACTCATCCCCAACTCTACACAGCTCCCGGCCAGGAAGAACCACCATCTCTCCCCATCCAAGTCAAGATGGGATAGTCTCTGGTAGAAACACCTTACTGAGGGAGGAGGTAGTAAAATTTTAGAGAAGACTTTTCTCTAAATTATCTCGCTATCTACATTTCCTCCTCTGTGTCTTTGTGAGGTGTTAAACGAAGGTGGGAGGGGCAACAACGACAACAAAAATCAAGGAATTTCCTCTTCCCGTACTCGGCAAGCAGCCCCTACCTCCCACCTCGGAGGACCGAAACACATTTAAGCCTTAGTGAATGTCTTCATGTAATTTTTATGACCTACCTGTAGGCAACAGAAGAACTATCTCGCAACAGAACATTTTCAGCTTTTCAGAGACTATCGTAAGGTGTCCCCAGCACTCCAAGCCCTCACCAATTCCAGCCTTCAGCACCAGGCATGAGCCATCCCTACATCCACCACATAATATTGCTACCTACTGAAGAACAGACAAAACCACTGAGCCCACGAAATCCTGTTTCCAGATCTAAGTCTCTTCAATGCTCTCCACATCTTTCCTATTGTTAGGAAACTTAGGACAAACCATAGTAAGCCTGATTTTCAAAACTCAGCTATCATATACATTTTCCAGAAACAGCACAGCGTAATTAAAAACTATTTTCCCCACAGAATATATGAGATGTTATGACTAATACAGCTGACCTCCATTTTCAAGGTAAGTAAATGCCCCACGTTTCGTGACACATGCTTTTGAGACACAGGAAGCACGTTCCATCAGAATAATTGATCCTGCTTTATTACAAGAAAACCTGATGTGATTTATATAAATAATAAACATTTTGGACCAGATGATGTCCAGAGGTCCCTTCCAACTTCAACCATTCTATGATTTAAATAATTTAAAATACAGGTATAAAAATAAAAAAAACTTATTTTTAAGGGGTTTTTTTTTCCTCCTAGGTTTTTATTTTTCACATCCTATGGGAAGCCAGCTCATCTATTTCTTTTTTCTATTCCAAGCTTGCAGCATATTTCTTCAGTTCTTATCTAGTTGAATTAGAAATGATCTAAGAAATAAGACTTCAATCTATTTTACAGGGTATTATCCCACAATCTGAATCAACATTTTAAAAAAAAAACGAAACAAAAAAGCCCCACACTTCTCCAAAACAGCATTACTCCTTCTGAACTTCTGTTTTTCATCCCACTGTTCCTATTTAATCTTCCTATTACCCCAAATATTTCTTTTCATTCCATGGGATTTACAGATTTCAAATCTATAAAGGAGTGACTGGGTATATTACTATGTTTACTAGCCTGACTGCAGTTTTATTATCCTTTTTAATCCTCCATGCAAATCTCTATCCCCTTTATCATTCTAACTTTCCAGATCTATCCCCCAATTAATTACTGCCAGCCTAACAGCTTCACGACGGCTACGAGCCGGCCCCAGCCGATGTCAGCATTTCTGCCGAAGGTTTGGTCTCACACACTCAGTTGCCCAAAATGATACTGACTTTTTTTGTTGTTTTGTTTTTAATGCTGCATCTAACTTGCTGCCCACGATCACCATCTGGAGAACAACGCGCAGTACTGCAAGCATAGAACCGACACTACGTACCCGCGCCAGCCCTCGCCGCGCGCGCACGCCTCCCAACGCGGCGACATGGCCTTCCGCGCATACCCCAACTTCAGGAAGATTTTCAGGTGGACATGGAAAATAGGATCAATCCCTTGATATTTTCTTTTTAGATTCTGCCCACCAACCTGCACAATGAAATTCTGTCAGGAGCGAGCAAGCTATAGACCTGCTCACTGACAAACGCCCACCAATATTACAGCAAGCTCACAGACACACGGAACAGTTTGCTGATTAATTATGAATGCTGTAAAAAAAAAAAATCCTAAAAAGTAAAAACAGACTAATGGTTAATTTTTTTTTACTAAGTGGCAAGATTGTGACTCAAGCCGCAGCCAACTCTGTTAGCAGACAACTTCTTTCAAACGTCGTGAGTCCTCAGTTTGCTCTCAGAAGAGTGCGGTAGCTTTTGCGTTGGACAATTAGCAACACACATATTTAAATACAGCATTTAATACCATAGTCTAAATGTTTAACAGAATCTCTATGCCCAGAAAAAAGTGCACTCCTTCCTGCATTTAATATTAACCATATCAACTCTTAACAGATTTCTTAAGGCCTTTATCTCCTTACACTTTGGGACTCATCATAGAACTTAATTTTTACTTCAACATCGAAACTTGATTCCAAACTGTCAAAACGTCTCCACGGACCCACATCGAATGGGTAGAAATGGTGTAAATGAGAAGCTAGCTGTCAAACCTAACCCAGGAGCTTGTACGTATCAAAAAAAATAGGGTAAAAGAACTATTTTGGATGCTCTAAGTGTAGCTACAAATATATTCTTCACACCCTCATTCTTCCCTCTTGCCTGGATTTATTATCACAATGCTTTAGTTACAAAATATGGAGCGGGATTGTGGAAAACATTTTAACAGCTTCTATGAAAATAAGGACAAAATTTGTGCAAAAGAAGCTTATAAGACTTCTCCATTCAGATTGCCACTTGAAGATCTATATCCTATCTCTCTCTTCCCTTGCATCATTCATGAAAGCTCTTTTGTATGTGTGCTGCCTTGCCATTTTCACCCAAAATATTATTAGATCGCAGCTGGCTTAGAGTTATGGCTTTGGAGTCAGCCTGCCCGTTATTTCTCTGCTGGTTACAGATCTTCTCAGAACAGCACCAGTCTCAAGAAAACACAGTTCCAATAAGAAGAAGAGAAAAAATAACCCCACAGCTCAGGAGCGGCTTTATTTTTTAGGGTCCCACATAACTTAAATTAACATATTGATCTAAGTCATGGCTCACCCTCTCACAGTTCTCACTTTTGTATTACCACTGAAGTTAAAATTAAGGTGATTTCTGAAAAAGAAGTGGCAGAAAAACTACTTGCAGAAGCAGTAGGCTTACTTTCCTCTACTCCTCCCAAATAAAACATTCTGTGTTTGAACTCTGTTATTCTTTTTCTTCAAACCACAGTTACTGCAATCCTGGGAACAGCTAAATTTCCACTATTTCTTAGCACGTAGTCTGTAGCACAGCGCTGATGTTGCAGGTTGAATTTTGTACCGTTTCAGTGATGATAGAACCAACTTCCCCCTCACCAATAATGAACGATATTTTTAAAAGAAAACAAAGTACTGAAGCTGCTGTAATACAACCTGGCTATGTTCTCCATTGACAGGTAAGCTTTCGCAAAGAGCTCGGTAACACAGAGCGCTGTGCAAGATGCACGCGTAGTAGTGGGAAGCACTGTATTTCACAGATGTGGCATCTCCTAAATTACTCCAAGAAGAACCACAGATATATTATTATACGTAAACTCTCCTCCAGGATTTCTGTTTAGAAATCTCATTTGATAACAGAGATATTTGCCATTTTGCTCAATACAGAGCACAAACACTGAAATGCTTAGGAGCAATGGACATCAGAGTGAGCCTAAATAAACCATCCAGAAGAAAGTGAATTCCGGCGTATTCCAGCACAACAACAAAAAGAGAAATAATGAGCATGTAGCAGAGGTTTTGTGCTAACAGGAAATGGAAGAACTGGAGGAATGGCTCAGCAGAATGCACACCCCAAATCACAGAATCATAGAATGGGTTGGGTTGGAAGGGACCTTGAAGACCATCTTGTTCCACCCCCCTGCCCTGGGCAGGGACACCTCCCACCAGCCCAGGTTGCTCCAAGCCCCGTCCAACCTGGCCTTGAACACCTCCAGGGATGGGGCAGCCACAGCTTCTCGGGGCAACCTGCGCCAGGGGCTCACCACCCTCACAGGCAACAATTTCTTCCTAATATCTCATCTAAATCTCCTCTCTTCCAGTTTGAAACCATTGCCCCTCATAAAATACATGGTGAGAGCTTCCCCAGGGATTTAATCAAGTTAGCAGGAGAAAAGTGAAATAATCCAAACAGAGGCAGAACTTTTGCACCTTACAGTTCGCAGCAATCCTCCGGTGATCACGTTTTGATTTATCGCTGCCCCTCCAGAAACTTTGTTATTGCTTTTCTAGTTAAGATGATAAATTTCTAGGAAGACTTCAGTGGCTTGCACAAAGAGCAAACAAACCCCCAAACTGAAGGGACTTCTTTGTTCAGTATGAAACGCCCATGAAAAGCCCCACTTCCACCCAACCTGCCCTAGTAAAAGAGACAATGTCGCTTACAGAAGTTTTGTTATGTGTTTCTGAAGATACACTAATTATAACAGCGTTTTGAGGAACTCATATCAGCATGAAAAGTTAACTGTCATCACGATATCGCTAGGAAGCTCGTTCACGATGTTACAGTCATTACATAAAAAGATGATAGCTACTATGCACAGTAGACAAATGAAATAAAGGCGTTATTTCTAGGAATCATGTTTCCTGTCATAATAATGAGGTGTTTCACATCTGTCTGGCATTTTATGTGCACAGAAATAGATTACAGAAAGCTCAGGTAAACCTACACAATTCGGAATGAGTCCTATGGAGCTCTTGTAGAAAGCATCTCCAAGCATCTCTGTGAACCCTCAGGGAAAAAAACCCACATACTAAGTGAATGTTAAACAGTTTGTATTGGACATACATGAGTTATGATGATTTACCTTACAGAAAACCTAAATCTGGGCCTTACATTGTTCATGCGTTTTAGTTGTGCAGACCCCAAATGTCTCAGACCAAGGCCATTTACGTTTAAATTTCACTGAAGAGTTTCCTTTTGCACGATTCACTAACTCCACCGCTGTAACAGTATCGATGAACTTGACCTTGTACAAGCTGTAAGGAGACTGTCTACCTTCGGGAACATAAACAGAGGTCAGGAAACCTCTCCACCCTGGAGCTAAACCCAAGGAACAAACTGAGTGAATTATATCCATAGCCCAGAGACATCACGTTAGGGGCCTAAAGCGGGGCTACCTCAATATTCAGCGCTGCATTAACGGAGTGGATTTGTGGACTACATGCCACACGTCCAAGGAACAGCGCACTGCCATTACCTTCCACCGAAACGCTGGGAAGCACAGGATAACTGGCAGAAGACAAATCAAGAGAGATTTTGACCAGACATACGGAGACTTTTTTCTGCGTTGAGGACAGTCACGCAGCAGAACAGGTTGCCCAAAGAGGATGTGAAGTCTCCATCCTTGGAGGTTTTCAAGATCAGACTAGATAAAACCCCCTAAGCAACCTGGTCTGACCTCACTGCGAGCAAGAGGTTGGACTAGAAAACTCCTGCGGTCCCTTCCAGCCTGAATTACCCTATAATCCTTTGAAACTAAGAGTTGGATACTCTTTTCACAAGCAATACCCTCTTTCCTGTCCCACTCTGAGATTTACACTGTTCAATGGCATTAGGCTCCTTACATGTAAAGCCTTTTTTTCCCCCCCGATCGCTTAAAACTTGTTAATTTCCTGCCTGTGGCCTCAAGCATTTTTATTAAAGCTCCGAGGAAAGTTACCCATAAAGTGAGTTGAAAAAAAAACCCCAGACCTGTAACATAAGAATGGTCTTACTGGTCAGGCCAATGGTACCTCTAGCTCATAATCTTGACTCCCACAAAAGATTAAAAGCACAGAAAAGAAAGGAACAGAAGGCAAACATATATGATACTTCTCCTCAAACATTTCCCAGTCCTAAACAACTTGCAGTTCAGAAGCTGAACAAGAGATGGGGTTTATGTGTTCAGAAGGAAATCACAACAGATTATTCCTCCGAGGATCTGTTGAGCTTTCCCTTGAGCCTGCTCAAACCTCTAGCATCTACAGCATCCTACAGCACAAAGCTCCACAGCGTAACTAGAAACTGTGTAAAGAACCACCTCCTCGCACTTGCTTCACGCCTGCCATTACCAATTTATGTGAGGGCCCCTTGTTCTTCTACCAGAAGGGACAATAAGCAATAGATCAACTACGTCTTCATACTACCGGCAAGAACTCAGTTCTATCCCTTTCCTCAACTGTCTTTTCCAGCCTCCTTGGTCAATCCCAGTGCAGAAGCTGTTCTGTATGTCTGATCATCTCAGAGGTTTTTAACTCCTTCTAGTTCTGCTATACCCTTTTTTGAGAGGAAGAACCAGAACTGTACAGTATATGCAACCTTTTACCAAGTAATGGATTCCTGCCATGCCTTCGTCCTGTTCTACGTTTTATCCACCCTTCTTTTCCCTCAAATCTTTAAGAATTTGCTTTTTTGACCACTAATAAGCACTGAACTTGCAATTTCATTGCACTTATATTTTATACCCAGGATTTTGCTCCTGAGCAGTAATACTGTTTCGCAGCTACAATTCTTTCATGCTCAGATATATCACTTTGTATTTGTCTACACTGAAATTTTCCTATCGGTTTATTTCCCATTCACTGAGTCTCTTAATGCTCGTATCATCCCAAAGTTGGTTCAACACAATGGCACATACTGGGCTTACACAAATATAATCTGCCTCTGGGGTACGCTTCGTGCAGAACTGAACTACAATATAGAAGCCCAAACAGCGTAGGGACCAGATCCCGCTTGCACCGCTCCTACGCAAAAAAAATCTCAACCATGACTGTGCTCCCTGAGAGCGTGGTCAGGCCCCGAGTCACCGGGAATTGCGTAGGGAAGGAGCTGCCTGGCACGGGGTAGAGAACAGCGCTAACCTATTCAAAAGCCCTTGATGACTAGAACTTGAACAGAGAATGGGAAAAATTAGACCAATTTTCTGCCCAGCTGCCAGAGCAGTCAGTCTAAGCGGTGCCCGAGTCAGAAAGGCGAGGGGGATGCCACGATGCGGCGTACAATGCGTCGGAACAGCACTCTGCGCGGCAGCCACGCCAACCAGCAGCTCCCAGCTCCCTCTACGGCTGCAAACAGATATGATAGATTCAAGCAGAACAGAGATGTCGGAAGCTATCTGCTCACTTGTAAGAGATTAACAGCAGTAAAGAAACAGCAGTAACCTGTTAGAAGTGTTTTCTCTTTGACTGGCGCGCCGTTCAAGAAAAATACGTGTTGTGCAACACAATACGCGTACATGGAGTCTGCCGTAACGGAAGAGAGGAGCAGCAATGCCCCCTTGTGTTACAAGGGAAACTAATGAGAAATCCATTGCGATTCTTTGCGTTTTCCTAAATTGTGTCTGAAAGCGCATTCAAAGATCAGAACTAATTCATTCTTAAAAGCACACCTCAGGAACAGGCTCTCAATTGTCTTGCAGTCAAGATTACGAATTGCTGCAGATACACGAAAGGGAACACTCGTAAAATGCTCATAAAGGCAAACCAACCCTTTTATTGTCAAAATTCACAATCCCTCAGAATTTAGATAACTCGTTTTCTGAAATTTATCCACAGCAGTTAAATGCAAAAATTGAACAAAAGCCCCTGCTAATTCCTATTCGATTTCTGTATCTCAGCTATTCAAGTGCATAGTTTAAAAATCCTGCCTTCAATAGGAAAACTGTTTTTAAAGGGCTCTTACAAATGAATTTAGAATGCCCTCTATAATTGTTCAAATGCAAACTGAAATGCCAGCTCTGAAGAGTGCTGAGTTTAACAGAAGCTCAAACCAGATTCAGACCTGGAAATAATGATGTGAACGCGTCTTGCAGACAGCAAATGAAATTGAGAGTGGAGCATTTAAAAACTAGAATCTAAAGCACACTGGAAACCTGAAGTTGAGAGTATAGGTTTTAAAGTTGCATTGCAATGCCATTTCAAGATTCACATGGCAATCTGGACATCTAACCTTACTTTGCCATTAAAATCTACCATTGCAATTCCCATGTGTGAACACTTGGGGCTTTGTCTTCCCTTCCTCCCTCAAGATGAATTTTCTTGTTTTGGCACTTAACATTCAGTTTCTGTTTTGGAACTCACCTCTTAGCAACCCCCTTTTAATCAGCTCCCTGATCCTTTCTTTGGGACTTTCCTTGAGCTTAATATCAGATTCAAATGCTTTTCCAAGCCTTTCTTCTAACACTTGGACAGCAAATAATCTGTTGTAGAAGAGTCTACTACCACCCTGAACTCTTCTGTGGGTGGAAAGCTAGTAACACAAATCCTCTGGCCGAGATCAGCATTTACGACACAAAAATTTCATTAAGATGCACAAAAAAGTGAACAGAAGAGGTTTTAACAGAAATAGAATTTCAAAAAAAGGCAATTACTTTGTAAACTTACACCCATGATACACCTTCCGATAGACATCAACAATACTGATTAATGTATACTAGATAATTATATAGTGCGTTTAAAAAACAAACAAACAAACAAACAAAAAACACCAAACCCCAGAACAGAAAAAAACCTAAACTAAAACAACAAGAAACACAAAAACCCCAAACCCCCCAAAATGCATCTATGTGAGATTCATAGCAAAGGGAAGTAACCTACCAGTCTTGGTAAGTGGTGATTGCAATACTGGGAGGTGTCAACAGAGGCAGGGTTGTTGGTCTGCAGACAATGTCTCTGTCGGGTGTCCTTGCTCTTTCTGTTTGTCTTTGGGATAGTGGTGGTAACTGCAAATTACCAGAACAACATCTTCTTCCTCTCCAGAGGTCTATGCCCAGAGCATGGCTGGAAGTACTGTAGGACTTACTCAGCCCACACTCCAGGTAATCCAGAGGATTCTGCAAAGACAGAAGAGCCGCTGAAGTTCTGCAAACAAATGTTTTCCTCTGTGAGGATAAAACACCTTCAATTGTTGTTCTGCAGTCATAGCCACTCACAAAAGATAACTGCGTGATGAAATCTTGGCAGAGCCTGACTCTGCTGTATTGTTATTTTATGAAGTTATGAATGAACTTCAAAATTCACTCATAACTTGTCTAAGCTAAATTCAACATCTAATTTTAATCTAACTGAACGCTTCAATAATCCAGGTCACGTCGGTGATATGTTAAATTTTTGATATCTTTAACTTTTTCAGAGAACATTCCACTCAACATCCATCTTAAGTATCATTCTCTCCACAGCACAAACATACTGGTTTGCCGCTTTTTTTAGTGAATCACCAGACAGAGAAAGGTGTCAAGAATACTGGACTTAGACACATCCTGAATTATCCAAGCGCTATTCAGTGAGAAGAACTCCCAGCTAGGCTACCCCATCCTATGTCTGGCATTCCCAACAGAAATAGTCTCAAAAAAAGGTTTTGATCAGTGGAAGCAGTTTTTCTTCTTCTAGTTTCTACTGATTTGTATTTAAAAACATCACCATGATCTCAGAACTAGCTGTCAGTCTTCTCAGACCCATGCCAGAAGTTCTCCCACAGCGGAGCAGCATTGTAAGAAGATTGTCAGTTTTGGTCTTATTTAGAGAATTTAGCTGGTGAAATTTAATTGTCCAATACAAATGTGAATATTTCTTTATTGCATTTGATGAGCTACCAGTAGAAGCTGAAGGGTTAATGTAATAGTTGTGTGTATATATATCTCTACGGCGACCCCTCTATGTTTTTCCTCTTCTTTACCTGTGCCTGAATTTTGATCTCTGCCCTGCTCTCTCCACCCTTCTCAGACCTTTCCAAGCCCTGGGTTCACTTTCCCTATGAACAGCCACCACTGTGTCCACCAATGAGCGGAGAAGAATCTACCTCACCTCAGTGAAAGCTCAAACGACAACTGGTAATACGGTAACGTTCTCCATAGTCACGAGATTATTAAAGTAAACAACCCTGTGGTACTCTCTTACCTTTCAGCAAGGACTCCCAACATAGGAAGGAAAGACAAGACTGATGGGAGAATGACATACTACCAGTTTTCTCACCTTTCCCTACTTGCTTGCCCATCCCACAACCATGAGCATCCAGAAAGGAAACAACATGGTCCACAGCTACTCTACTCCTTGACTATAGCCTGAAGTGCTATAAGGCATGCTGGTGCAGATTCGTGAAGTTATGAAGGCATCAACATCACAATGACCTAGGTAGAATTTTTAAATATTTGGCATGCCATGCTTCCAAAAATAGGCTAGAGATCTTCAGTGATCCAAACCCTACTCTTTCACAGCACAAAAATCAGGTCAAAAATACTCCTAGGAACCCCAGAAAGGAAAGCCTGTCTTCTATAGGAGGATCTGCCTTAACCTGCCTTTACTAATAATCTTTATAAGACTGTTTAATTTTTTTCTGTTATGAATTAAAAAGTGTAGAGCAGAGTTTTCTAGCTTTCCGTTAGATTTCAGACACCTGCTTTCATTAAAATCAGCAAGGACTGAGTGGACCCGGCATCATGCTCAGGCACACTGACTATGAAGCAGTGCAACACGTGGTCTAAGAGTGTAAAATAAACAATTTATTGAAGGAGTGCTATAGGATACACTAACTATTAGGTTCCACTCCTCCACTGTATTTTCATATACATTCCACATGGTTTCCCATCTTTGGCAAACCCCAGCTGTGACAAACCAGACAATTAAGGCTGCGGTTATCACGCCATCATTACAAACTGATACATTTCTCCAGAGAATAGGAACTGGAGTTTAATTAATAGGGGATTATGATGATGATTAGCAAGTGTAGTAACAGAATAACACATGCACCATCACATTAGGTGTTCAGCAGCTACAGTGGGGAGAGACACTGAAACACTTCTAAGTGTACAAGTATAGCACATGCACAAAGATGGAACTTCCATAAGGTACAGAACTGTCCCCTGCTGCCTCCCAGCATCACACTGACCAAGGAACAGTAAAGTATACGCTCTGCATAAGACTCCTCTGAACTCCTCATGGTGTGGGGGTTGGTTGGTTTGTTTTTAAATGTGCAGGGCTTATTTTCTGCTTATTAGACGAGCTGCAAACAACTCTAAGGAAATCAATGAGTAAGCAAAGCAAAACCAGCCAATACTTACAAAGTAAGACAAAACCAGCTTTTAATCTCATTTTCATGAAGTACTGGGAAAAACAAAACATGCCTTTAGAAGAAACTTACCTCATCTGCAGTTACTGTCATGACACTTCTGCTTTTCTTCATTATTGATATTAAAGGGCACCCCGTTACAAAAAACTCTTCTTGTTCAATCTAATTTCTTCAGACGGGCAACCTGAAAGAAACAAAATTGTATTTTTGAATAACAAATTGTTTTGATAATTAACTCCGGAGCTCACTGCTAACATCACAGCTGATTGATAACTTACTGTCCTTTTCCATAAAAGACTTGGCAGCAGATGTTATGCAAGTGTAGCTCTCTATTAGTGAAAGGACAATTCAATATTTAGTAAAATCATGTTAAAAGTAACCAGTATTCACAAGACTCTGCAGTCTAAGCAAGCCCTGAAACATGTCTAGGAATACAGAATCAAAGCTAAAGGGTTCTACTTGCACAGAATTCTTCTTTAAACGAGCCCTTTTCAGAGGTACAGTATAGAAGGTCTCCAAGAACGGCTTGAGCTGGCTCTCGTAGAAGAAAAGGAATTGCATTTGTATGCGATTCTAAGATTTAATCATAACTCACAAACATTATTTATTATTACACTGGCACGCACACACCACTTCAGCCACTAAATTACAGCCTTCTGTAGAGGGTGACGCTGCAGCCAGTTGGAACTACGCAAGAGTGCTAAGGGGAATGAAACACAGCCGAGCAGCTGGAGCAGCAGGGGAAACCAGCACAAGGGAAAAAAACCCCTTGGAGTGTTCCCAGGCCCCCTACCCTTTCTTGCTGGGCATTTAGTGCTCATAAAAAAAGCTACATTCATGATTATATAGAGAGAACACCGAGGGTTGTGGGGTTTTTCCTTTTCTTTCCCCAAAGAAGAGGTAGAGCTGGAGTGCCACTTTTTGTGCTGACAAATTTTCTCCCCTGCTTGGAAGGATTATCTTCGAGGTAGAAGACTGCTGAAGGGCCACTGTTCATAAATTTCCCCGCTGAATGCACCACAGAAAGCGGTGCAATGGTTTCAGGCTTGCTGATGTTAGACTTCTAACATGACGTTCACTCTGAGAAATTAGGGATTTTAAACCGCATTCAGATCACCGTTCATGCAGCGCAAGTTCAGGAGAGCAATAAGCAATTCAGACTGATGGCAAAAAAGGGCTGCCAGATGCTGGTGAGCTACCCAGCCCATGAGGAGCAGATGTGGCATCAAAATCAGGCAGGTAATTCTCTTCCCTGCCACCACCAGCAGTCAGGGTCCCAGAAAGCGAGCAGCCCGCACCATTCCCCGCTACAGTGAGGTTCGAAGCCCCGGCAGCAGGTACTGAGAGGCACCTTACACAGCAACGGCTGGTTTTACGGACCTGTTCTTTGGTTCCCACCCCACGATGGATTCAGAAGTCCGAACGCTCAGGCGCAGCAGCTCGGCTTGGCTTACGGCCACCACAAACGGTGCTATCGAGGGTTCAGATTCAGCTTAATACCATCGTGCCCAGGTTAAACGCTATTTAGCTTGCACCTCTCCCGATTTAAATCAAAATAGCATGAAGAAAAAAAGCCACACTAACTCTCAGGCATAGCATCTGAATACAGAGCGGTGCCTCTGCTGACAGAGGTCTAAGACCATCACGGTCTCCAGGAGCCAACTGCTCACCTGCTCTTCCATGTGCAAGAGAAGGGCTGTAACGAACCTGCTTCCCCCTAAACCAGATCACTCCAGGGAAGAAAAAGAATGAGAGAAAGAGAACAAAACAAACTTAAAGGAAACACTAACGCACTACGCCAGCGCTGTAGTGGAGTCTGCCTGCAGTTCTGGCTGTGGCACAGGCAACCTCCGGTTGTTTTCATTTCCTTAGGGTTCATACATCCAACACACATACATCCCTTCATCGCCAGCCAAAGCATTCGGAGCGCTCAGATCCATGCCAGACACAACTCACTGCCATTTCAGCACAAGTGCCAGCACACAGGGCTGTGCGCTTCGTTGTCTATGAAGCAGCACTGGAAAAGAGCTGAAGGATTTGTCTTCTGAAGCACCCAAAGCACTCCAGAAAAGGATGAACAGGACCCTCCAGGAACAAAGGACAGAAGACAACTCTGCAACACCTCCCCCCAGGCTTGCTCTCCTCTCAGCATCCATCGCTGGCTGTCACCAGACCCATGCCAGTGGGAAACACAGATTTATGGCCTGATTAAGAACCCTCTTCTTATGACAACAGGCCACAGACGTGCACCAGCGAAGCAATGAGGGTGGGTTTAGACATTACAGCAGTGGAACGGCTATTATAAACCTGACACTTGGCACCACGTTTGAGTGGCAACGTTACTTCTCTCTGCAAACCTTACCGAGCTTCTGATCCACATTACAATTAGATGAGCAGGCTCAAAGTGAGAAAAGTCATAGAATCATAGAATCCCAGGTTGGAAGGGACCTCAAGAACCATCTGGGCCAACCTTTCTTGGCAAAAGCACGGTCTAGACAAGATGGCCCAGCACCCTGTCCAGCTCAATCTTAAGTGTCCACCGTTGGGGAATCCACCACTTCCCCGGGGAGATTATTCCAATGGCTGATTGTTCTCATTGTGAAAATTCTTCCTTTTGTGCCCAAGAGTCACTACCCTATTAGCAGCATTAAAGTCGTACTACAGTATCAGAACAAAAGTCTAGAATAAGTTCAACAATTTTATCAATCTGCAACAATTAGGAGAAACTAAAAAGCCCTGTTATAAAAAGAATCCAAAACTGACAGCAGACAGCAAATTAGGTGATACTGTCCCAGATATCATGCAGGTAGAGAAGATCACAGCAGCGGTATGTATGCACAGACTGGGAATAATATGGCATGACTATTTGCTACCAGAAATAAACACATATTTTGCTGTAATATGTAGACAAAAATCATAGGAAGAACAAAAGGAAGCAGTTGCCCAAGCAGCAAAACTAAGCAGACTACAGATTTGTGTTTAATAAAGTACAGATTTGTGCTTAATAAAGTACAAGTCTGAGAAGTTCACTACTGCCCTCCTGTGTAGACTTTGTGATGCCCAACACAAATGAGCTCACACTGCGGCGCGTCCCACAGTGGGACTAACAAATGCTTCTCCCTCCTGAATATATGTCAGTTCACAAATCGACATAAAGAAATAAGTAAATATGTAATAAAGTAAATAAACACACACATAACTAAGTATCCAGGAAAACATCTCTGGAAAAAAAAAATCTGAAAGAATGAGAGCCTAAGACTGTCTCCTAAATTTCACTGAATTTTAAGATGAGAATCAACACTAGGAGACGAGAGATGGAGAGATGGACCAAACTGACGACCAGATTGTTTCTGTGGAAACCTCTTTCTGTGGAGTCCTCTTACACCACAACTTCCCTTCCTTTATAAATATTTATCAATTTGTCAAAGTAAGTTTAACCGGAATATGAATAATTATAAAAAACATATTTTGTTCAATGTGGATTGCATTTCTGAAGAGCCTAGCGAGAAAATCTGAGACTTCCGTTAGTCATGCCTAAATTACTGTTAAAATCTGAGTCATTCTTTTCTCGTGTCTTTACATAAAAGATCTGACACCTGGGACGAACATCTAGGGGGAAAAACAAACCACCAAAACCACTCCAAAGAGGCTTGCTGGAAAATTCTTCCCATGCACATTCTCTAATTCATGCAATCTTTTGGTACAAGAAAAGAGTTTCTCTCCACTACCCAAATTCTCAAAAAAGACTCTATATCCCAGCAGACCGGTTAAGTGCGGGTAACAGGGAAATGCCTAAAAGCAGCACGGCTTTGCATTCGATATTAGACTACAAAGAAAAGTACTCTCAGTGCTGCAGTTGGGTCTAATCCATTTTGCTGGAATATATCCTAGGTAAGGTATGAGATTTCTTTTTACACCAAGCTGACCTAGTTCTTCCACCTCAAATTTTGTGTGTTCAATGACCGTGTTTTTCAAAAATGACAGTAAACACCCCAGCGATTTCAGAGCGATAACGCTTTACAGCGAAGGTATGAATGGTTCAAAAGGGGTATGAAGGGTTCAAAACTGGCAACGGTCAGTGGTGGGGATAAAACTCCACGGGTGCATGTGATACAGCCTGCTTTTCCTACACGCTTCTTTAAAAATAGCTATTCAACTCATCCAGTGTGAAATCCACTATTTAAAGAAATTCCTAAAATGCATCTTAATGTGCAAGTTCTGGTATGACTTGGAATAGAAGACACATTTCACCACGTCGCTGTTTTCCCACACATTTTTGGCTTCTGCATGGGCAGGTCTAAAGCCACGGGGTTACATGACAAGCAGATTAACCCTCTCACCCCTAAAGATATTTCCCTCCCCGATGAAACACAGGCAAGGCAGGGCCAGGAGGATTACATTTTTGCTGCTCATGTGGTGCTAGTTCTTTGGATTAACAAGAGGTTTTGGCAAGCAGAGCTATTTATCTGGCTCCTTTCATACTCTAAATTCATTTCCTCCCACTTTTCAAGAAGGCAAGACACAAAGATTGAGAGATAGCGAAAAACAAAACAAAACCCAGTGAAACTCAGATAATATAGCGCGTTCCGCAGTGCCATCCCTGTTTCTTCCCAACTGCCAGCATCACTGCCAGGGCTGTGACACACATCACTGGGACAGTATTTTTCCTAGCAACAAAATGCCGATCCTTACAGGTTCAGCAGAACCTGAAGATGATCAGAGATAAAAGGCAGAAACCTGAACGGTGAATTAATAGAGAAGCTTTACCAGGGAAAGGGCTGGGATGAAGGAGATTATCTGATCCCACTGATAATTGCATCATTTATGAGCTGGGATTCAAACAAACTCGATTCTCCCTAAAGGTCATCAAAACTTCACAGGGTGAAGTACATGCTCAGAGAGGGTGACAGTCACCAAAAAAAAAGAAAAAAGAAGTGATAATCCCAGGTCTAGCTCTCCCAGACAAAACACACGGGCTCTTACTTCAGGCTTGGAAATTGCACATGATTCCTTGTAAGAAAAATAAACCCTACGTGGATTTAACATCAGCCAAAGGCAAGTTGAGGTATAAATAGCAATTGGTACCTGAACGGTGATGGTTTTCTATTTTACCTTAAACAAAACCAGCAAGTTCAAACCGTGAGAGCAATACTCCGCTCTCGGATTGCTAAGAAGGTCAGCTTGCTCACAAAAAAGGAAATGGAGGTCATGGCCAACTGGTCGCACAGCGTGGCGGCAGCCCCGCGGGTACTGGAGCTACCCGAGCTGTCCACCTACCGCAGGAACAAACACGCGGTATGTTTACAAGCTGTACATGCAGCAAATAAAACTTCAAAGAAATACCAGTCAAACGTTTCTGCAGAATTACATTCCCCTGAAAAATCAGTTTCAGGATTTTTACCATTTTATTTTTGCATCACACAGATGTCTTGGGCCACAAGAGAATTAACTGGACCTTCTCCCCTTTCACCAGTTTAGGTGCTAGGCTATTTTTTTCCAGTATTAAGCCCTAAACTCTCAGCTCTGTGACTACCACTATTATGTCCAGCTACTTGGACACAGCCTCCCAGAAATAAATACAGAAGAATTTCCCAAACAGCCCTTTTTACTAGTTATTTAGAGAGCAAAAAGTTGGAGGTTTTTTTCAGTGGTCTCTTTCCATTTGTTGTAAACAGAAACAACTAAACTGGTCTGCAGAGCTTACGGCAGCTGCAGGAAACTCCCTCCTCAGAAAACTCAATCTAGTATAAATTTCATAAAATGCTGAGAGGACTTCATAGCACTACAAAAAAATAAAAGCAAGGGCATCTATTAGCACAAATGCCTGTAACCTTTGAAAACAGACTCAGAAAAGGATTTGCCCTGAGAAGCAAAACTTCGCTTTATTTCTCGCCACTGCAATTCTCACATAAACTTAAGTTTGCTATAGAAGTGCTAAGGACCGACCAACACCACCCAGCTAGCGAAGTGCCTACTTCGCTTTGTCCTCTTCCAAGGCTGCTTTAAGCTTTCTCATAATTGCCAACCTGCGAATTGCCGGTTGAGTATACAAACTAAGTCTGAATTCGTTTGCTGTTCGTAAGCTATCAGGCACCTGTGCGATGTGATCAAGTCGCAAATTTATCTACAATATAAATGAAACCAATTCTTTTATTATAAAAAGTGAATGCTATACGCAGGATACTCTTTGTACGTAACTTGAGAAAGTCCGGTGAAAGTTGAGCAGGGCCAAAAAAACCCTGTAAAAACCCGCTCCCTTCCCACGCTACCACTGGGTAAATTATCCTTATTAAAACAGTGTCTTAACTTTCATTAGGAGGTCTCTTACTGAGATATCACCAAGGTTAAGAGGATTGCAAAGACTCATCTTTTCTCTGGCAACCTAATCATTAAAGCTGAGAATAACCAAGTCAGTCTATTCCAGAAATCCCAGTAACGCTTTGATTTCCAGCAGAGGGTACAATCAGGTTGTCATTGCTCTTCATTTATCTCAGTTATGATAGGGAAATCAATACTAATTTGAACCTCTCATGACACTGCTTACTGTCATTAGGCCTAACGTGCTCTGCAGAACTCCCGTGAAACACAAGCAGTATTTTTCACTATTACTGCTGAGAAAATACGACCGTATTTTTTTTCCAGGAAACATTCAGGCAAATATTAATAGCCTGGGCAGAAGAAAGAATTGCGGAAAACACTATTCTTTACTACGTTAATGATTTTTAAATCTTAAATTTCTGTAACAGTTTGCCTACTATTGCGGTCAAACGCAATTAATTTAAAAATCAGTTCTGACAGCAACAAAGAATACCGTTTAATAGTGCTACCTACCAGCACATACAGGATTTTCAAGGTAATTACTTAGGAAAGTGAAGCATACTATTAAAAGATGCAATTTATACCTTTCTTGTTCCATGTGCAAATGACTAGCAGAGCCTCCCACTCCTCGGAGTGGAGCTGAACAGCATTCAGAGAGCAAAGAACAATTATTAATTACGCTTTAAAAAAAAAAAACCCAAACCAACCCATGTCAGTTTAAAAATACAACAAAACCCAGTGCGACAGAGAATGCACGCAACGCGCATTTTCCCCCTTTAGATTGGTAGGTTGCTTTTTTAAAAAATAGACTTCATGTTCCCCATGTGTTTTTGTTAGGAAAGGAGCATAATGCGCTAAGCCTCGCTGGTCTGCATAGATAACGGAAACGCTGCAGATCAGGCAGGATTAGCATGTGCTGGATGAACTTACTCACTGTGTCACCGCCAGCTAATGCCGCACTTGCCTCGTGCCACTCATTTATTTCTTACCTTCCTAAACTCACCCCGATATTGCTCTAGTCCAAGAGGAAAAGTTCTAAAATCCTCAGATCTCTCTTTCCCCTACAGTTTTTATGGAAAGAGCCAAGTTCAAACAGCCTGCAAGAAAGATTTTTATTTTTTTTTTAAATACTGGAGCCACACAGCAACCAACACAATGACCCTAAACACAGAAATACACAATCAAGCCTACAAATAAAGATCATCCTCAGAAGAACACATCCTCCAGAACTCTTGCAACAGATTGATATTCGTAACCTGGCCTATTTTTCCCTTTGAAAAAAAACACTTAAGAATAGTGGGGAAAGATGAAATACAAAAATCAGAACAGCAAGAGGTCCCTAGAGAACCAAAGTAAACCTAGCTGAGACCTGCAAAGGAGGGGACCCACAAAAGTAAGAAGAATCATAGAATCACAGAATGGTTGAGGTTGGAAAGGACCTTGAAGATCATCGAGTTCCAACCCCTCTGCCATAGGCAGGGACACCTCCCACCACACCAGGCTGCCCAAGGCCACCTCCAGCCTGGCCTTGAACACCTCCAGGGATGGGGCCTCAACAGCCTCTCGGGGCAACCTGTGCCAGTGCCTCACCACCCTCACAGTGAAAAACTTCTTCCTAATGTTCAATCTAAATCTTAACTGTACACCGGCTGCACAGCAAGAGGCTGAAGGAGAAAGTCCAAAGCACCTACAAGAAATGCTAACAGCCCCATGAACAGCAGCCCCCTCGAATCCTGCATGGTATGCAAGAGACAGGGTGAGCTACTCCATTCTATCACTACCGCCTCTGTGCCGTGCATCTGCGTCACGGGGCAGAAGCTCACCCCGCGGACCGGAGCCAGTGCTGCGGCAGGACCTCCCAGCTGCTGCCCAGCTGTGCTTGACCACCGAGGTCTACAGGCGAGGGGAGAAGTCACAGAATCATTTTGGTTGGAAGAGACCTTTAAGATCATCAAGTTCAACCGTTAACCCAGCACTGCTGTTCCTCAGCACGGTGCAGTGCTGCAGCCAAGGTGGGCTCCTTCTGGTGAGGCCCCATGAAAGTAAGAGTCTTGCCATAAATGCCGTTTCCATGCTGCTCCGGAAGCCTTCCAGGAGCCAGGCACCACCTTAGTCCCTCCTCAGCCAAGCACTCTGCCCACTCTTCTTTTTTTCTTGTAGTGTTTAGGCAGGTAAAAATCCCACAAAAATGAACAAGAATCTCCCCTGAGTCTCCCCCAACCCGTCTTGCTTTTCTGTCTTATTTGCAGACGGCTTATGAAGTGGGAAATGAGGGGCTGAACAAGCATGGTCAGATACCCAGCAGCATCTTCAAACGAGAGAAGGCCCTACTCACCAGCTGGGGCCAGAGCTCTCCACGCTGCGGCACGGTGGCTTTCTGTACCAGGTAGTCACGCTCGGCCACGTCCTTCTCAAAACCACAACCCTGCGGGCCACGAAACACCACCTACCAACACAATTTAATTGCCGGAGGCAAAACGGATTCCATGGCCAATTTCGAGTAAATGCTTCCGTCGTGATAACAGCGAGGTCCGGTAACCGGCTTCTCTGACCACAGACACACACGCAAACGAAATAAAAAGGAAAAACGATGCTCCGTGCCAAGGTAAGCAGCTGCTGCCGTTTTTCTCCTGCCCCCCTGCGTCCTCTCTTCACCAGGAAGGAGGATTCTGCAGCTGATAAACTGCATTTTCATAAATTGTGCATTTTAGACTGCTCATAAAGGACAATCCTGTTCGGAGTCCAAGGAAGGAGGAAGAAGAGCCCGGGAGAGAATTCTCCGTGCTGTTAGAATGAGTACAAAATGAGGTTACTTCTAGGGTAACAGCTTCTAGCCACGCACAATATATTGTTTCTAACAACGCTGCCTGTCTGCAGCTTCATTTTTGTTAGTGAAATATGAAGCATTTATTTTTTTTAGAGTCCAGATTTTGTGCAGCAGTAGCTGCTATTATTTTGTTAAGTAATACAGGAATAATCATTCCGTGCTACAGTGCATCGTCTCAAAAATATTATACAATACAGTGGAACGTGCCCATCACCTCTCATAAGAAAAACAGCCATGTATCAACAGTAAAACCGTTGTCTCAGCATCTCCTACCTAGGTTTCGGATATATTTAACATCATTACAACACTTTTCACCCACAGACCTCAAAGCATTTGGCAAGCGTACTCAGCTTTGCAGTAGTGGACACAAATCCACAGAGGAAAATAAGTGACTGACTCAAAAATCACTTATCAGGCAAAGCAGAGCCAGAAATAAGACGGAGAACCGGCTACGCTTACCATTGCACAAGAGCACCCAGGAAAGAGTACACAAGCTGTGTATGCACAGATTAGAAATGAGAACCTATTTTTAACTCGCGTTCCTCGCCTAACTCCCCTATCAAAACCCAGTTACATACTGAGGTTTCAAAAATAACTTAATTGTTCATTTAGAACTAAGGAAATTCTCTAAATGTAGGATTTGAGGCTCGTCAGAACTCAACCCCATTCCAAAATTCATGCCTAAACGCATCTGTCTTAATGCTCTCACTTTGGAGGGTAAGTCGTTCATCAAATGGCTCCACTTTTCATACTGAAACAGACAGTAACTCAAAATTAAATTTCGAATCTCATTTGCAAAGGCAAAACATGCCATTCAGAGCTTTAAAGAGGACATGACTGCATTAGCTTTAGCATGGTCAACTACAAACCTGATTTATCCTAGTTTCCCTTCCATACTAGCAACTTCCAGAATGAAATTTCTGTCATTCCATCCCATAAAAAATTTTTTTTAAAAATAATTAAGACTAAAGAAAAAGCCTTTGGGATTCGTCAAATGCACAGATGTTTTCTACCAACCACTAGCTAAGTCTACTTCCATAAAAATATTTTACTTCATGTATTTTAAGAAGCATCTACGACAACATTTTTGTATTCTGAAAAACTAATTTATAACAAGAGATTTAGAAAAAGCCTGATTTAGAAGAACATTTAAGCTTCCTTATTCCAGGATTTCTCTTTTAGCCAAAGCAGATGTTACTGTTTCTTTATACTACTGCTATGTTGTTGCCTTCAGTATCTGACATTTTGCTTGTTGGGAAAATATTTGCATTATTCTAGATTTCAGGCTGAAATGATCAGGAATTTTTTTTTAAAAAAATGAGAGAATACTTTAGATCACGCTGCAATTTCCTCAGAAATCAAGTGCTATCATGTTAGGTGAAAGTGATAACACCAGCATTTTCCTCAAACTTCTCACTGTAATTTTTTTTTCCTAGTTATTTAAAACTCTTCAAACCTTTAATTATGTGGGGTGATACTTCCAACACTCAGTGTCTGCCTCATGCTGCGTACTTTAGAAAGTTTTGATCAAATTCCATCACTTCAAAGAGTGTAATTAATGAGGAGCGCGCTGTTCAGTGACCTCTACTTGCAGCATCCCTACGCTCCAGACTTACCATTTCACAGGGACGAGCCTCGTGGCACGGCTCTTTTGCGTGCGTCACCCGGAAAATTCTGCCTCTTCTGTCCAAATTATTCAACGCTGAAGTCGCAAAGGGAATTGCAAAAGCGGAAATCGCAAAACATAGGGAGTCCCAGGTTGTTCAAAGCACGGTCAGAGGAATCCCAACCCGGTTACATCCAGCCTCACCGAGAAAGTGACTACTGCTCTGCACACAGCTGGTAATTTTGAGAAATTATAGCAACTGAAAATGGAGTCTTGACGTCAAAAGTCAACATTTGTATCTATGGATGCAGTAGCTGGTACCATTTCAATAGTCTCTGGCCTGTAAAGTAAGAGATATTCAACTGCTGCTAAAAAGGAGGCTGGTAACTTCAGATAACATTGCTCTTCCAATAAGATTTGAAAATTTGGTGGTAAAAGGCAGTTCCTCACATTTGCAGCAATGAAGCAAAAGAATGTATTTGAAATATTTGAGTTCTTTTAAAATCAGGTAATTCTACTGGTCACAGATGATTATGTACTATACTACATCATGGGTTGTTTTTTTTTTTCCAGAAATAAAATATTTAGGCATTATCAGTACAGCACTCTTCCAAACTAACCTCATGTCAGGGCAGAAGAATATGATACTTTTTCTTGTTCCCATGCAAAAAAGTCAAAACAGCAGCATGATGTAGACACGAAATGACCTTTTTATGCCACAAGACATCAGCCTACAAAATGCTGCAAGTCACAAGAGTGGCCTAACATTTCTGCAAGGTTTCCCATTTCGCTTGCATGATGTGCTTTACTCAGACAAATAAAAAACACGCTCCTCTCTCTGGATGGCAAAGCAGACTTTTTTTTTTCTGGGCAGAAGAAATGCCAGCTTTCAAGACAGAAGATGTCCTGCCCGTCCTACGTTCTTCTCCCCTGAGCAAGATCACACACCGGAGACCTGACCTTGCTGCTGCTGCTGCTTCAAGAACAAAACTCCCACTGGCAAGGCAGCCCCAGAGAGGTTTGCGGAGGCTGTGGGCATCGTCCAGTGTCTGCGTGAGGACACGATGCCTCTGTATGGAGCTACTACAGTCCTACTTCAACCATGCAACGACGTGATGGCCATGGTAACGGGCCCCTCGCTGTCCGTACCCTCTAGACTCACTTCTCCAGCATGGAAAAATCTTCAAATCCACCAACTTTTTATAGCACCATCAGGCAACGGGGGGCTTTCCGCACCACTCCCAGGGAACAGAATTTTGAGCCAGTTAAGAGAAAGAACCAACTTAGGGCTACCTGCATGTTTTCTTTCATTTCTATAAATTGCTGTGTGAAAACAAAGGTAAGGATTTTCAAAGATGGATAGCAGATTAAGAGGATGTATGGCTTACTGCGGCCCTACCGAATCATTAAATTCCCACCCAGCTACATGAATCCCCAATGCGTAAACAGTACAGAGGAGTTTTAAAATTCTCATCTTTCAGGATTACCTTACTGAAAAGCTAAAGGGCACCTGTATTCCTGTAGTAAAACAGCAGTATTAAACTACTAGATGAATTTTACAGCAGGGATTACTCTCCCTGCAAAATTTAAGCCAATATATCAACCTCTTTCTTAGAGTTTGGAGAATATAATGATAAAAAAAAAAAAAATTATCAGCTTTTCACCTTGTTCTCGTCACTCCAGAAGAGAGATCAAAGAATCCCACATTACAAAAGTAACACAATATTTGCTTGGGGCCTTTAGTACAACCATATACTTACCTGCAATTTTTGTACAGTTAAATACACATACATTTAACTTCTACAAATATAATAAACATTTCTGTTGACTAAACGGAGCCTGATTACAGCTAACCTTAATTGCTGATAGACAAAATGTTAAGCTTGGATCAGAAATTAAACCCTTGGATACCCTCATATTTCATCAGAAACGAATGTCTACCTACAGCACGGGAATTCCACGTAAACCTGAAGTAACTGCAACACCAGACCAGCTGATAAATCAGACCAGTCAAACACATACCGAGAAGTCTACACGGGTTGCCCAACACAATCAGCCTCTCACCTGTGGTTTTTTTTTTAAATAAATCCAAATTCTTTCATGAAAGTGACAAGACTTTTTACTAGTCTGTTTTTTAACTGAACAAGATGCAATAAATCTCTACATATCATCTAGATATTTTAGGATCGCCGTAGACCGTTACACTACCAAACTACTTCTAGGTTTAGAGCTTGCCATTATGCAATTAACTGCTCAACAAAACCTTCATTGTTCCTAAGGCAGAAGCTACACACAGTCATGAGAATTACACTACGAAATAGTAAGTCTTTGCTATTTCAAAGGTTTATTATGAGTTCTGGATGCAGAATTACATACTCAGAACCAACCAGATTACAACAGCTAAAACCATCTTCACACCAGGCTGAAAGAAGCATCCCAGATTTCTGCACTCTCTTCTTCAGGCATCCATGCCATTACCTGTCATTAACATTTGCAGAGACAGCACATAAAAGTTTATATACTGTTCTTCAAGCAGCTGCATCCTGAGAAAACACTGAGTGCAAATAATGAAAGTACACAGATATGCAAATAAAACAATCCTTTCCCACATTCACTCTACACAATTATTTTTTAGCGAGGTCAACGAAAGGAATGTACTTCCTTCTACATCTATAAGAAGATCCCAAGTAAGTTATAGGAAACAAATTCCTTTTTTTTTGAAACCTCCGTAGATATGCTCCTTCCAGGGACCTCCAGAAACAAGGTGGTGTGTTACTCTGCAGGACACAAGAACCTACAGATTCCTTATTACCCATTATCAAAAAGAGCCTCTCAGGAAGACCTAGCACTGCTACCACTACCACTTATTTTGGGCGAGTTTTGCCAACTTTCTTCAAGGATCACCAGACATGCTGCAGAGACAAACGTTATTTGTTATGCAGATACACAACAGGAAAACCACGTGCTTTTTCGCAGGGTGGATAGAATAAACCCATCCTTCCTGCTGACAAACAAGCTCAGGATTTGGTGAGAGCCTTAACCATACAATGTGCCTACAGCGGGGCTTCCCGGGGCAGGGACAGAGAAGAGACCAGGGAAAAGGATGCTGCTGGCTCTCCGTACGTGGGCTTTCAGATCCCTTCCCCCAGAGCTGAGTCACTCAGATCATACATTTTAAACCTTAGCTTCCCAGTTACTATAACAACTTAATGGATTTCTTCTTGATGTTATTAATTACATTCAGTTTAATCTGTTCATACAGGATTTTGGGGGAGGCACTATATGATAGCTTCTCTTCTCCTTTCAAAAGGCTTTTACATTCCTAACTCGCTCCAACACTCAGGTGCTCCCCCAGTAAATCTCCTTCCACTGAGATAAGGAAATGCTCATATTCCTTCCTTTGAGAACTCAGAACAGAAGGAAATGCTTTTTTCCTGAAACCAAATAAGATGCCCCAAAATAAATCTGTGAAAGATGTATCCTCAGCTGTTTTTCTACAGTAAATGCAGCGCACAGAACAGCTTGTAACCTGGCTGAAAGTGGCATTTATAATACATCCCAGAAGAGAAAGACTGAGCACTTTGCAAGCAAAACTACTGAGAGCCCAAGCAAAGAAGCAGGCAGAATCTAATTTATTAGGTCTGCATTTCACAGCCTCGGGGTATGAAGAGGCAGACCTCTGCTACTGGAAATGGCAGGAAAATACAAGAAACTCGAGGCAAATCCCCAGGTCCAGCAGCACTGCAGTGTGCAGAATTAGCCCCCTTCATTTTCACTCGTCTCGGCTTCAGAGCCGGCGATCAGAAGTGCCACCTCTACCCCACAGCACAGAAACAGGGGAGAAAAGCGAAGACTTTGCCCAGCGAGGACGGGCATGTTTGCTCAGCCTGGCTGCGCAACGCGGGCAGGGAAGGAGGACGCTCGCCTGCTCCACTCATGCAGGGAATAAACAGCACTGACCTCCTGCCCCTTCAGACCTGCACAGCATTTAATTAATGTTAAAAGGCTCCAAACACCAAATCCCTTCCTCTTCCGAAAGGATGGTGGGACCCTCGCAGGCCACAAGATGACTGCCAAGCCGTTTTGAGAGCGACGGGCTGAAAAGACCGAAAATCAGTAAGTCAAGATCTGTAGAGGGGCACTTGCAGTCTGTCAGGGTTCAGTATATATTGCTGTGTGTCCGTCCAGGGGCAAACATTAGCTGCTGGCTATTTTCCTTCCACCACAGCTTGGAGCAAGGGGAGCCACCAGGCTGCATCCCTGCCGCAGGCAGAGGCTTCTCAGCACCCAGCCGAGCTAACCTGGCGTGCGAGACAGCCTGACTGCAGGTCTCTGCGATAGAAGTTTTGGCAGATACCCAGAGAGTTAATAAATGAAAATTACAATATCACCTTATACACTTATTTTTGGAGAAATATCTACTGCTTACTTAAAGAAGTCCTACTTAAAAGGACCAAACCATAAGTATGGGAACAACTGGGTGCAACGGAGAACCTGAACTTCCTACTGCCTGAACGACTCAGGAATGAAGCATTCCCACTACTTTCTCCATTTAGGTTTATCCATTTTAGCTGTAGAGTGCGGAACTGCACTCATCTGCAGAACCATAGCCACACAGCGCTCAGGATAATTTTAACCCCACAGACATATGGAGAACGCTCCTTTCACCCTCCTCTGCAGAAAAAAGGAAAGAAGATCTGAGCCTGCAGACTTGCAACAGGGGAAAAAATCTTCTCCAGATATTTCAAATTAAAAAAAAAAAAATCATGGAAAAGATAATAATAGTTGTTTATATTTACAGTGTAAAAACGTGCTACATTTTAGTCACCAAGTATGCAGTGATACATACAAGAACACAGGGGGAATAATTTTATGCTGCTTGCAAATTTTTTTTTAATTTCAAATTCTATGAATTTAATTACTCTGATTATAAAGTACAGTTGTTAGACACCTACAAGTACCCTTTTAAAACCTATCATTGTAACCATACTTTAAGAAAAGTAATTATGAAAGTATACGTCTGAAGGAAAAACCAGTATGAAGCAGCTGTGCCTGCCAGCTGACTGCACTTCACAGTATTAATCCAGGTGCAGCTTCTTTGCTCCCAAAGACACAATACCAATAATGAAAACCAAAATAGGTTTGGTTTCCTGAAAAGCGTACACTTTCTTGAAGAAAACGCATTTTATACAACCACAAAGTAACGGGTACAAACGTAGAAATAGAATGAATGTGCTCTGGATTAAAAGCGCTCTGGCACAATGATGGGAATAATTACCAAATGCGTATGTTTTTATCCTGAAGTACTGGAGATGGGACTGCTGTGGCTCTGGGGAGAAGCAGGTAGACCTTAAGATGGTTTTACAACTATCAGTTGTGTTTTCCCAGATCCACAGCTAATCTGCAGACAGGAAAGATCCCCTGCACTGCTCCCTGCAGTATAAGGTATGGAACAGAAGTTCCAACAGCGCAACAGGTAGTGGCAAACCACTGCCAGACCACACACAGATTTTGGCAAACCACTGCCAGACCATACACAGACGCCTCCATGCATCGCCCACTCCCATCGCCGTATCAATCCCCTTTTTTCACCTGACTGGGATCCACCTCTTAAAAAGAGCATTGGAAAAAAAGAATAAATTCAAAGCTCTGCGAGTGCCCAGCCTACTCCGCGCAAGTAAACTTTAAAAAGTTGAGCCTGGACCTGACAGCGCTGCAGCTCTGATGTAGAGGCTTCCATTTCAGTTCACCATTTCCTCACTGGTTTTCCACTGCTATACTGGAAAGCGAGCGCTGGTGCCTCCCAATATGCAGGTCTTTGATCCATTAGGCAGCCACAAAGACCTACCAAATAAAGAAGCAATTAAACATCGCTGCAGAGTAAAATGGAAAAAGCGATAACTACTCCAGGGACTGCACCATATTGCAGTCTGATCATATAGTGAATTATGGGAAGGGAGAAGGGCACTTTTTCTTGGGGGCTGGTTGCAAATGCTTTCTCTGATGCATTCAACCCCAGCATAGAAAAGAAGTTTCCTAAAAGATGAGTGCTACAGGAGGAACATCGCTACCCTAAGGTGAAGCAGAAGAGAAGCACGTGCATTTCTGCTGGTGAAGAAGCATGTGTGAACATCAGCTGTTCCACTGAGAGGAGTTTGGAAGAGGTCTCCTGCTTGTTCCTTGTTTTATAAATAAAATAATGGCACTCACAAAAAAAATGCAGCCAGCATCAATTCCTCCTGGTAATGAGAGCAACAAGCAAAGTCCACAACAGTAATACCTCAGGTCAAAGAAGATAAACAATACTTAATCTAGAAAAACCCATCAATTTTTTCTACTGATGTGCACGAAGTCAACAAGAGTTTGCTTAAGACTAAGTTACTATTTTTTATCGTAAAGCTTCTCTATTTTTACATGAGTCTAAACAAATACCTTATCGTTTGCTTACCAAGTACTTCCTAACTTTTACTACATGCAACTGAATTGAGGGATTAATTTCATTACAGCTACGCTACATGCCAGGAGTCTTGCACCAGAACAGTACTTGTCTTGTAGAAACTACTAGTCTTGAAGACTAATACTTGTACATAATATTTTTACACGGATAGTGGGTGATTAAGAAACAAGCAAAGATGCTAAAGAATGTATCTTTCCACTTCCTTCTAATTCGCTACTTGCCTGTGACCTGATTACTTTTCCTCTCTGAAAAATATATGTTTTTCTGTGAATATGCCAATAAGCTCCAGTAGAAAACTAACCATTAGGTAAACAAGTATTTATTTTTATAGTTCTTACACCTGACTTCTTTTGAACACTGCCTTGTTCTTGCCTTTCTGAGAAAAGGCATCTAAAGTCTTCCATTTATATTTGAATTGATTTATCTGTGACCCTCAAGCAGCTTGAAAAAAAAAAAACACGGTCCTGTGGCTCCTCCAAAAATGACAGAAATGAATAAAAATGAATGAAAAACGTGAAAAAGCACACAAGCCCAATTCACCTACAGAACAGGGGAAACATTGGACACGTGGCAAGTAACACATCCAACCTTTACCAGTATAGGCAGGGGATTTCAGGATACCAAAACTTTATGCACATGCTGAAAGCAAATGAGAAGCTCAGAACAGGAAAAGATCACCAGCTTCATGAAAGTGCCAGGCTTCTACTCATTCTGCTCACCCAAGTATTTCTCTTTTGTTAATGGTTTTTGTCTAAAGGTCTATAAGTTACATATACACATAATTCATTAGGAAAGTGGAGTGAAGAGGGGCTATAATAGAAATTTCTGAATGAATTCTGGAAAGGAAATGGAAAGTTGAGACTGAGAAGAGAAAGAGAGAGGGGGAAAGAGAGAGGGGGAAAGAGAGAGGGGGAAAGAGAGAGGGGGAAAGAGAGAGGGGGAAAGAGAGAGGGGAAAGAGAGAGGGGAAAGAGAGAGGGGAAAGAGAGAGGGGAAAGAGAGAGGGGAAAGAGAGAGGGGAAAGAGGACACAAAAAACCCCAACTGAGGTTTATTCACTTCCCCCAATGCTGCATACCTGGGAAAAAACAGTGGGGAAGGATATCCTTAGAACTATTATGGAAGACTATTAATTGTTACGATAGCAGTAGACCACTTGCCTAGAGCTTTTTGATGATGTACCACTTTTGGAGTTGTCCCAAGCAAGAACCTGTTACAAAATCCTCAGGGTTCACAGGCAAGGACGATGCTACACCCAATCTGACCCTCCAACTCTTCTTCTTGCCCTGTACCTCACCACTAAGGCTCCCGGGAGAAGCTTCCGGGACTTTTGAGGATGACGATGCTGGGTCAGGTTTCCTGCTTTCCTTTGAGGATCCCAAAAGATATAGCCTAGATACCCTGAGAGTTTTCCCCAGTGGGAAGAGGAGCACTTCTGGCAGAAGCTGTGATCTGAATCCAAACTCTCAAAATAACTCTTACCATCAAGCTTCTCCATGCTCTTCGTCTCCCGCCCAAGAATGGCTAGTGTGATTGTGCACCCCAAACACCACTAGCCGTTCTCAGAGGAAAAATGGAGAATCTTGTGCTATTTCAGTGACAATTTTCCACACTGATGCCTACACCGGTGGCAAATGTTATACGTGGACGCCTTTTCTTCAAGTAGAATGACCAAAATAGGCAGTGGTGGGTTTAGCTCTTGCACCACACACAGGCACTGCGAGATTTATGATTAGTATTCCTGAGCACACTGTGCATCCTGAGAATATGATTTTCTTTGAACAGAATCCCATCAAACAGAGCAGCTTCACCCTGAAGGTTTCCATATGTTTTATACTTATTTTCTTCTCAAGAGCTCTAGTGAGGTTGGATCATTTTCTGTTTCTTATTTGGGCTTGTAGTTTCAGAAATGGCTACTACTGAGGATTAATCATTTCGGATTCCTCTCTTCCTGAAGTTCCCGTTTTCGCTATTTATAAGCACTCTTGAAAGTATCCCTGTTGCAAGGAGCTCCACTCCAGATTTATCTTTCACATTTAACAAGTGCTCTGGCAATTTCGGAAGATTTTTTTGGTACTGTTTATTCAAGTGGTATGCAGTCTATTTCTTCCTCAAGCAATTACTGAATTACAAAAGCATGAATGAAACAAAAATCAATTGCAAGAATTTATTTTTCACTCTGAGCATAGTACTGTGCCTTCAACCAATGCTCTGAAGTAGTTTTTCACTCGGTGACCACTTCGCAGGCAGAAAGCATTCAATCCGCATCCATCTGCATGACTCAGATGTTAAGCTTTGTTTAGCAACAAGAAGGTTAGAGAAGGTTCTCCCCCATCAAGGGAAATTTCTCCCCTTTTTTCTTGACATTTCATGGTTTACATCCCCAAACTGATTCTTAGACGGCAGTGAGAAAACACTGAAGCTCCAACAACTCCCAGACTCCTTGTATGCTGCAGATAGCCACTTTATTTGGATTAGTTTCCAGAAGAAACACTCTTTCTTGTGTGTGTCAGTGGCACCTGAGTTCACTCAGGACCCCGGGCAAAAACAAAAATTAAAATATCATGGTTATTTATTCTAGCAAAGCAAAGGGTCAACTTGTTGTTTACCAGTTTAGAGACACTGTTATAAAGGAAAAACATCTAAAAGAATACCGAGGAGAAAATTCTGGCATTAAGCTCTCACTCTAACTATCTTTTGCAGCTTCCCTGA
This sequence comes from Anarhynchus alexandrinus, assembly GCA_008711295.1. Classification (NCBI taxonomy): domain Eukaryota; kingdom Metazoa; phylum Chordata; class Aves; order Charadriiformes; family Charadriidae; genus Anarhynchus; species Anarhynchus alexandrinus. The sequence goes on from VUYV01000272.1 coordinate 284,482, forward strand.
GGTGTCTTTGTCTGTAAAAAACGCATCACCACCTCAGCAGAATATTGTCTCTAAAACCTTGCCAACAGGTTCCTTCTGGGTTTAGGAGAGCAGAGATGACTTCTCTTCCAGACATGACTTACAAAGCCACCCTATGGCATCAGCTTGTTAGCTGCTCCCCACTCTGCCGTGCTTCCCGGCTCTCTGTCGTCTTCAAGACCATATTGTTTCCTTGAATTTATTTTAGACGACCTCTCTTTCCCCTTTTCTCTCTTCCTACTCCTGTACAAAAAGAACGGACCTTCTGCTCTGTGCGTTCTTTTACAACAGACGCCTTGAATATCTTGTGCAAAATCATTCTTTCATCGCAAACATCACACCAACGGCCCCTGTCCTACTTCGCGCAAGTTGAAAAGTATTTGATAAAAAAAGGTATTAGTACCTGCTGCTTGGTTACCCTTTTAGTCAACCTTTTGTTACCTGTTATGTATTAACTATAGTCATTCTAGTTCTGCTGCTGCTGCCTAACACTTCATGCTTGGAAGGCACACATTTTACCACAAATAGCTGCTGTTCCCTGCAAAAATCTGCTGCTTATAATCAGGTCAAAAGTAGGGTATTATCAGCTATGCTGCAAATAATTGGAGAGCAAATGAGTATGTATTAACTGTTTAGCAGCTAAGTCGGGTCAGTTTAATGTTCTCAACCGGCGGCTGTTTGCAAATGAAGTGCATTTCAGCAAATGACAGTCAAAGTATTTCTCGAAAATGTCACCTAATAGTTTGCATCCTCGTGCTCCCATTGAATCGTGGCCCAGACCTTCAACATAACGCAAAACTGCTGAGGAGGTTTTCCATCCTCTTCAAGGCATCCCTCACGACACCCCAAGAAAAAAAAAAGAGAACATCAGTCACCTCAACTTTGCACTGCAAAGGATCCTGGTGGCTTCCACTGCTTTTCTGTTACCAGAAACTCATTTAACATATGATAAAGTACATCATACACTGAAATACTGGTATTTCATCAAATTACCTGCAGCCCACAGGAAAACAGAACTTCTGTAAGATTTCTTGGTCAACCAACAAGGAAATCACAGAGGTTTTCAACCACCTGAGGAGGTTTCGACCACCCATCCTCTGAATTAACTAGTGTTGCAATTATAAAAAGAAACTTTAAATGACTCAGCTTTCATTTTCAGAGACCGGAACGCAAAGAGAGGGGAAAATACCTCTGAAGAGTAGTAATAAGGATTTAAAGTCTTCAATGATACAAAAATTTATGAAGCTTGCAGCTCTTTTTGATCAGGTTCATCTTTTCTGTAAGTGCCCAGACAGGACGTTCCTCAGGCTCTAGCTTCCCCAAGACAGCCTCCAGCTTCCCCAAGACAGCCTCCACGGCCTGGTTTGAAGGAACCTCTGGTGTAGGGCACAAAAGGCACCGACACACTACATTTAACGTTGGCTAGTGAACATCCCGTTGGGTCTCTGAAAGGAACATCTATATTTATTCCTAAGTCTAAAGCTAGTGAGGCAAGGGAGAAATGGCTTGGTTTACTGGCAAGGAAGGGTCAGTGTGGCTACACCAAGGGTTGGATGGAATCCTTCATGGAGGGAAGGCTCAAAAAACCTTAGAGCTGACTCCACTTGCTGGGACAGGAAAGCAGTCCCCATATTGCTGCTGGCAATGGTGACAGCCTGACAGGAATCATCTAAGCAAGTTTTAATGGAAACCTGGATCTTAACTCCAGATCAGGAAGGCTGCTCATCTTCAGAGCCCATCAAAAGACATTTGCCTACTTGGCTCCAGCCATCACAGTTTAAGGACCACGATTTAGCACATTTCTTAGTGTGTTAGCTGCTCCCATTTACAAATCCAAGCTCAGAAACTCAACCCTACCCCTATCTATGGCTTTAACCACCATCTAGTCAAGACTTATCCTTCAAGGCATTTCCCCGTGTTAGTGTCAGCCCTTTTTGGTGTTACAGAAATGGTCATCAGTCCACAGCTTGGCAATCCCTAACCCTAATTTTAGTCATACTACTACATGCAGCATTTCTACGCATGGGGAAAAACACCCAAGCTCATGACAGATCTCATCCCTTTTCTAGTGTCTTTTTATGCCATGTCGCACTGAACTCTCAGGTACTTCTACCCCACCAGAACCTACTGTAACTTCACATAAGCCAACAGTAACTCCATGTCACCCACCCACGTCATCCTGAGCCCAAATGCCAAATCCAATCCAGCCTCATTTCCCCATCCCACAGCCCATCATAAACCATTTGTTTGTGCTAGCACCAACTCTTACCCGTCTCTCAACTCTTCAACGATTTAACAGTAAAGATGTTCAGCCCATAAGGTACCAAGCTTTATAATTCTACCCCAAATAAGCTACCTTTTTTTCCTATATAAAATAACTCCCTCTATAAAATACCTTTGGTCTACACTGTCCCAATTCCTAACTTACATTTTCAGTACCACCAAGATTGTCCTTACTTCTTCCAGACCCTGAACCTGCAGAGACGCCTCCAGATGCTACGTCTCTGGTTGTCACAGCCTGGTTTCACAGCTCCCCTACCAACACTAAGCAACCCTGGTTACCCTCATGGAAACGTATTATCAGTGTCCTACCCACACCTGATAACACCTCGCCCCACAATGGGACATCTTCCCTCCCCTCTCTCTGGCTGCTGGCCACCTCTCAGCAGGTGACAAATCAGGACAAGAAGGCATAGGTAGAAGGAAGTAGGCAAATGCCATCACGTGCACAAAGCACCATCCAGCCCATGACACAGCTTTTGGTTCCACTTGCCTCCTCATTCCCCATTGGCAAAAATATATATAACACTCTTTGCCTGGCTTCCAAAAGCAGAGAACATTCAGGAAAGAGAGATGGATGGAGAGGAGGAAAAAAATCCCACAAACCACACACACAAAAATCCCACACAGACAGAAAGAAAAGGGAGAAGCAAAAACAACTAAAGGGGAATTTTCTGGATCTTCTTCCCCTGACTTATTAATAAAATAAACAAAGTGCATTGTTAAGTGCACAAACATGAAAAAGTGCCAAACTCAGAGTGCACATGTGCACTTACAGAATTACACTTTTTAAGCATCTGAATAGCCACAGATCTAATCCATCATCATCCACTAATCTATTTTCTCATCACTGACAGTAACGCCAGATGCTTCAACAGAAAGTGCAAGAAATTCCACTGTAGGCAGACGTGGAATAATCTGCTCTCCTAGAAAGTTTCCTCCAAGCCTTATTTCTCAGAGACTGGCTTAAGCTATGAAGGATAAACATTTACATCTTTGCTACAGCTCTCCAAAATTGTCTTTTTAGTATTTGCAAAGTTTTTCATACTTCTGGATACTTCTGTGATTTACAGAAATTATTTTGGATCTAGCCAAGTTCTGTGCTTCAAGAACGCCCTGGCAAATAGTCCCTCAGTCTATTTATACATCTAATGAAAAAAAAAATAAATTAACAGTCTTAGATTTTTCAATTTCACTGCATGTCTGCTTGTTCTTGCATTGTATGACCAGGAAAAAGTCTCTTAACTTACCTTCTCTGTACCATTTATCATGGTCTCTCAAATGTGTTAACCTGAATAAGGGATATACTCTTAAACTATTTGAGATGTACCGGCATGTAGGGCTTACAGACGAACAGAACCAACGGTGTTTTACACTCACAGAATGACGCTGACAGAAAAGCGAAACAGACCTTTCACGCATGTTTTTAACAAGCACCACGATACCATCAATTTGTCTTTTTTTCATATAAACAAGTTTTTAAAGCTGAAGAATATTTTCATAATTAAAGATACTCAGCTAAAATGTTTTACCTAAAACAGCTAAATAACCATTCCTCTGCATTGCCTGAAACCAAAACATTGCAGCAGCAAGAATTTGAAAATGAAGATGACAAATTATTTTAANGAAGCAATATTTAATGCATGTAGACACACATTCGTTTGCAATAGCCTTAAAGTTTAGGGGAGTTCTTTCACATTGTCATTCATTCTACGCCTTTCTAATATTTTTTCCATCTGCTAAGGCTATATTTATCCTACTGCCATAATTGTACAATTTCATTTGCTGATAGAACTAGTCTAAAGACTTACATGCTTTATTTTCTGCATAATAGGCATATAATTTAAACAAATACAGGTATCTCTACACACCACTTTGTCACTATTTTTCTCAATGCTTAAGAACTACCCACATCTATACCAGGACAGCTTGGATCACTCCAGGGCAGGGTTGTTTGGGTAAACCAAATCATCCCAACTGGCCCAACTTGTCAGCACTTAAAATTGCCATTTTAGGAAGGATTTTACAAATCTATCCATTTCAAATATGGAAATTCACGACAGTTGATTGTAACAACTTGTTAAACAAGACTACTGTTCACAGAGATGATTAGTCAGCTAATCTGTTATAAGCTTCCTGATAGATAAGTCAGACTCTTGAGTAAGGATGTGAATGCTGAATAAGGAGAGGCCCCCACGTGAGGTGGAAAAAGCTGGGAAGGAAGTACAGGGGTGGCTGGGGAAGAATTGGAAGGCCTGGGACACAAAGCTGCCGGCACTGGGCAAACCCAGGGGCTGGTGAGCGCCCGGAAAAGCTGATGATGAAAGATGACGAACAAAGCAGGACAACTCTCTGTAGCACTTCCACGGCACTTCAGAGCAGCAAAAGAGGCAGCAGCAGAAGGATCTAGTGATTACGTTCAGCACAGTCAGACCAACAGGTACGGGAAACGGTTTGGACAGTGAGATTGTCATCATATGTACAAAGGCACTCAATGGTGCAAAAGTAACCACAAAGAAGGAAACTGCAGTCACCAGAAGGCACAAAGATCAATGAAGAGTTTTTTCAACCTAGCTAGGAAGAGAAGAGGCTGTATTTGCAGATGGTAGCACCTTAGTTAGTACCAGAAAATTAGAAAAGGGTCCTACCTACAAATATCAAAATAGCGTGGGATCGGGATTTGGTATACCACTTATCTCATGACACAGAGTAGACTTTGCTTGAATTTTTGCACATTGGTGCAAATTCAACCTGAATATGTTTTTGAAGGAAGCAGCCAACAAGGCTGAATCTTGTATTCTACTTCAGGTTCGTGTTTAAGCATTACATTAAAAATGGTTTACTGAAATCTAAAATGTCCAAAGATGAGAATAAAGTAAGATATAGGTGTACCTGAAGTACCCGAGCAGGCACATGGAAACATACTTAAATAGATTGGATGACAAGAGAAACAGATAATTACTATGAATAATCTGCTATATGCAGCACAGTATACTGAATAGGGTACTAGAAAAGCACCCTTTGTACTAAAGAGCTTTAGATTCTAGATGATTTATAGATCAGAGATTTGTTTACAATCTGGCCACCATCTCTGGAGCCGATAGTGAGGGATGCAGCACACAAGCGTCTCTCTCGAAGCGGTATAAAAAGTTCTCTGTTTCAATGGATTTAAAACATGCAAATGCAATTTTTCAGCTTATTCACTGCTGGTTCGTCTGGACATCAGAATTTCAGAGGAAAAAGATAAAAAGCGTTGTACTAATTCTGCTGTTAAGATAATTTACAAATCTATCAGGAATTCTCTCTTCAGTGTAGGCAACCTCTTGGGATATTTCCTACTGCAGCAGACGCTGAGCACCACACAAAACAACTCCTTACCTCCGAGGCTACATCGCACCCCGACAGACCTAGAGTAAATAGCTCGTTGCCTATCAGAGGCGATTTATCGCTCCTCAACCTTCACCCAAGGAGGTGAAGGGAGCATCCCTCAACCTTCACCCAAGGAGGTGAAGGGAGCACCCCTCAACCTTCACCCAAGGAGGTGAAGGGAGCACCCCTCAACCTTCACCCAAGGAGGTGAAGGGAGCACCCCTCTCTGCTCTCCTGCCCGGCACCCCACGGGCATCAGAGATGATGTGGAAGACGAGGAAAAACTCAACTTCCAGATCTATGCAGAGGAAACGCTCAACTTCCAGATCCTCCCTAAACTCCCAACTCCCACCAGGCACCCAAGCGAGAAAAGGAGAATTGGGGGAAAAAAAAAACAAACCCAAACCAAACCAACAAACTGACTCAAACCACATGTTAGCGAACATGATGCATCGCTGTAAAGCCTGGAAGAGAAAATGTCACAGAGAAATTAAACGTCGGGAGGGCTGACCCGAGAAGAAGCGAGGGGGACCCAAGGCTGCAGGCCGGGCTGGAGGCGCAGCCGCCGTCCCACTCGTTTCGGGGGGCGGCCGCGCGGCATCGCATCCCCCGGCACAGGGCCGCGGTACCGCCCGGGGGGGACCGCGGCTCCCGGGGACCCGCTGAAACGAAAGGCGGTGCTGCGAGGAGACAGCCTTCACGGGTCCAAAATAAAAAGAT